>JAHLJT010008446.1:242909913-242967765 GCA_031308135.1 Acheta domesticus | reverse complement strand
TGTGTTTATTTTATTTATTTATTTACGTCAAAAAACAGTTTAAAACTGCGTGTGTGACGAGCTATGGGGAGAAGTGAATTTTGTGCCACGTTTTCATAATTCTGTGGTCTCCTATCCTAAACCATATTCTAGTCGAATTTTTGAATACAGAAAAGATGAGGTTTTTTTCGAGTTTTGTTGACAAAAAATTCGCTCCCTATATAATAAAATATTTTCAAAGGTAAATTTAGCTATAAAATTCCTGCCCTGAACCCTCATGTCTCTTCATGAAAGAATAATACTTTTTGCCGCTCCGATAATATGAAAACGATAATTTGAATAACTATATTTCCCCACTGAAATTCAGAAGACGTCGCAAAATAATGAAGTTACATTTATTCCAGAAGCAAAACAAGGGACCATCTCAGCATTTGCTCAAGGATCAGGAAACTGGACGAAAAACCTGATCGAGATGGGGGCCATCAACCAGAAAACTGTGGTACAATACTTGTTACAGGTCTTTAGAAATATACAGTCCAAATGATAAATAATTACATTAACTATCATTGTTAAAATTAATGCTACTTTCCTTTTGATGCTCGGTATAGTCTCGAAAAATATAAAAAAATTGTATAGAAACAGTTATGCAGCAGAAAAGATTTTACTTGGGACTTAAACTTTTCTATCGAATTTAATCGTTAATGTCTTCTGGCAAAGTGTTGTAATGTACATGAATTGTATGTGAATTTTTTGTAGTGAGCTGTTGATACTGCACCTGGTGATATGATTACTACGTCGTGTGTTATAATTATAGACATCGGCGTTTGCTGAAAATATATTCCGCTCTTAAGTAAGTATTTTGACAAAAACTACTGATTCGTGAATCAGGAGACAAGGTAATGGTAAAATTCCTAGATTAGTAAGAGTGACTTACAAGAATCACATGGGTTGGATTTGCTTATTATTCGTACATTCTTTTTTTGTAATCTGAAAGTCTGTGAGCTATAAGATGTATTTCCCCAAAATATTATGCCATATCTCAGGCGGGAGTGAACATTGGCAAAATATACACAACGAGCTGTATGAAGGCTGACGGAATTTGAAAGAATTCTGAACGCGTAGCATAATGAACTTAATTTTGTGTTCAATTCATTTAAGTGGGCATTCCATTTGAGGTTTGAATTGATAGACCTAAGAATTTTGTTACATTAACATCAGTCAATGGCACACCGTTCATCTTTCAATGGAGTACAGAATTTTTTATTTGATATGGAAAACTGCATTGAGACAGTTTTCTTTTCATTTACTATTAATTTGTTATTACGAAACCAATTTGAAACGTCTGATATTGTACTATTTACGGTTTCTTTATTGCAAAGAATATTCGTATCATCCGCAAAGAGAACTGTTCTTCCGTTTCGAATCGCTAAGGGCATGTCATTTACGTATAATAGGAAGAGAATAGAGCCTAAAATCGATCCTTGCGGGACTCCACGTGCAATTGGCAAAGAACCGGAAAGGTGTGTACATAAAGTTCCATCAATCCAGTAAGGTATTTCTACTCTCTGTGATCGTAGTTTAAGGTACAAACATAGCCAATTTAGAGCAATACCACGGATTCCATATGAAGGTAATTTTGAAAGTAAAATGTTATGATCAATGACGTCAAAAGCTTTTGAAAGATCTAAAAATATTCCAATAGTTGCTTCGTTTTGATCCAACGATGAGGCAACATCCTTGAGAAAAGAAAAAATGGCTGTTTCCGTAGATTTTGATTTCCGGAATCCATGTTGGCAATTTGAAAACGCATCGTGTTATTGAGAAAGGTTTCCATTCGCACATAAAAAGTCTCTCTAATATTTTTGAAAAAACTGACAAAAGAGAAATTGGCCGATAATTTTGAATTTCATTTTTGTTGCCTTTTTTGAAGAGCGGCTTAATCTTAGCTGTTTTAAAAATATCTGGAAAAATTCCGGTGCATAAGGATGCATTAAATATGTGAGTTAACGGGTGTATAATGGCTGGCGCGCATGTCTTTAACAAACAATCCGGAAATTCATCTAAACCGGCCGAATATTTATTTTTTAATTTACCGATTATTTTGAGAATTTCATAGGAAGAGGTTTCGGAAACGAACATAGTGTCTAAGATTTTTAGGGAAACGTCAGATGTTGAATTTTGTGGCTGAAAACCCTTAGTGAGATCGACAAGCAATTCTCGAAAAGTATTGGTTAAGAGACTAGCCACTGTTGCCGGATCGTTCACATCTCTATCGTTATCTTTTAAAACAACATTCTCTACAAGGTTTCTAGTTGGTTGGTCGCATTTTTTACTATATCCCACATTGATTTTGTTTTGTTATTTGAGTTCAAATATCCTGTGTTTTAATAAAGTGGTTGAATTTTTACTGCCTTAAAAACATCCGATCATATTCCTGCTCGGAAAAAGTCATTGAAAATATGAGTTAACGAATGAGTAAGACAGGTGCACCCGTTTTTAATAAACAATCTGGTAATTAATCTAATTAATAAAATTATCTGGATTTTTATTTTTTAGTTTACTGACAATTCTGAACATTTTAGTGTAAGAAGTTTTGGAAATGAACATTATATCGACTTTTTTTGGAAAACACCAAGTGTTGGATATTGTGATTTTAGTCCTTCTTGACATCAACCCGCAAATCTTGAAGTGTTGGTTTGAAGTAAATTGCAATTTTAACGGGTCGCTCACCTATATTCAAAATTTTGAGATTATGTGGTCGTACTTTTTACAAAATTCCATTGCACTAGTTTCCTTATTAACGTCCAAAATATGCTGACCATTTTTTCAATGTTTCCTTTCTTACCCTTACTTCGAATGAAAAAAAAGTATTGTAATGGTGCGCCGAGAATCGACGAATTTTTCACAGAATATCTCTTATTGCCGGGCCCTGGTAAAAAATGGATAAATCATGCTTCTATATAATAAACAACTTCCTCTAAACTCGTTGTATATTCGGAATCAATGTTATGTGAACTCGTATAGAAAAATTGATTGACGTAAAAATGTCTGTCTATCGGTTCGTCCGTCTGCGGGAAAAGCTAGAGCCAAGCCGTTAAGCCGATTTTCTCCAAAATTGTTATTACGCGGAAGATTTTAAGTGAACTCAAATGTTGAAACGAATATTTTGATTTTTGGAAGTACTTGACAAGAAACCTTCAAAATCATTTCAAAATAATAATGAAAAATGGCTGTAATTTTTCCTGATTTTTTTCCCACGGAGCGAGCAAAGAATGCTTAATAAAGTGGTGCAAGTCTCATTTTCTTTGAACACTGTCGATTTTCGGAAATTGCAAAAGTGAGAAATAATGTGAAAAATGAATGTACTGTTTTAGCACCATTAGTATACTTCAAGTTTATACGTGTAATTACACTTTTATGCAATTTCTAAATTCACAACTATCATTTTTGAAGGGCTTTTCTTTTCAAAAGAACTTAATAATGGCTATCTTCATATTACTTCCTTCCATTTCCTGCGAATTTTGCATATAGTTTCCTGAAACACGGACAGAATCCACATAGTATTCGAATATTACCTCCTAATAACCTACATGCACCAAATACCGAAAAGTGAGAGAAGGCGAAGAAGTAACTGTCCGGTACCATCCGATTCTACTTTGTCCGATACCACCCGAATGATCCTCATACTTCAGAAGAATACAACACAGATATAAATTGTAGAAACTACCTTGTACTGCTGTAACGTAACAAATACACCTAAGTAAACATACTAGTCACAGTAGAATGTATTTAAACTTATCCTAAGAAAAGTTTCAAAGCTCCAAAGTTATCTTCGTACACTGGTCAACATAAGAAAAACGTAATGCATGTCGCAAAATCCAAACTGATTGATGTACTCACCTAATATGGCGTTTGCAAAGTTAATTCGTTTCCAGGAACACACTGACAGTGTGGCACGTGCTACCACCAGTCCCCAGTATCCTAAACTACTATTGTCCGATACCACCCGTTGTCCGATATCACCCGACCTTCCCCTATAAAAGTGCATTTTGACAGAACAACAAACAACAAAAAATTAAAATTGGTAATTTATATTACGATTTAATTTGATTGATTTTCGTGAAAGAACAGTAAAAGATTTGTCGGAAAAGTAGAATCTGCGTACTTTTTCTTAACCTCCAAAATCTCTTCCTCACCCTGTCATTTTATATAGTTGGAAGATAAATAAGAGTAACAAGAAAGAAATTAGCGAACAAATAAAAATTCTCGCCCTCGAATTTATTTGCTTTGGGAATTGTTTAGTACTGCTAACAAAATAACAATTTTCACCACTGCCACTACTCCTAATACTACTAGAAAGATAAGGGCTCAACAAAACATGCTAATAGTGTTACAATTTTTGTCCCGAAGCAAAACAAGGGTTCGTCTCAGTATTTGCTTAATGGATATGGGAAACTGGACATTAAGGAGATGTAGGTCATTGGCTTGGAAGTAGGAATACACTATGTAACATACATAGTACATCATATAGTCATAATACATTCATAATATTCTCTTAATACATACATACAGACATAATATAGTCTTTTTACACGTCAGCTCCGTGAATCGCACCCGCCCTTTTTTCTGATCGACAGAATTGCAGTGCATTCACTATTCGTTTCCGCGTTTCTTACCGATTGCGTGAGGATCCGCTACCTTTGGAGCTGGAGAAAACGGACTGTTTGAGGAAAGCTTCTACAACATTCGTGCAGGATTCTGTGAGTTGGTAAGTGTGTCCCCGTTAATGTATTAACATATACATTTTTAATTTCACAATTTGAAGCTGCATATACTGAATTTAGTTGAATCTACACGTTTTATGGAACATTACATTTATTACAAAGATCTAAAATATAATAAATATGACAATTTGTACTATGTACTAAAGAAATTCCATGTTTACCCGATATATTTTTATCGACGTTCGCTTATCCTTTCTTTAAATTTAAATTTACAGGCGCATATTAATAAAAATGCGGAATCTAACAGCACATATTTTCCCAGATTATCTATAAATTTTCGAAAATTCAGAGTGTTCAAATAAAATGAGACCTACCCAATTCCTATTAGCGTCCCTTCTTTTAGCCGTAGAAAAATGTAAAGAAATATGGAGAAGCTTTTATAATAGTGTTTTTCATATATTGCATTAATTTCAGTTAGAAATTATGAGAAACGACTCGTTAAAAAATTGTACAGGACCTGTTTTCAAAATAAGATTTTTTAGAACAGATTTTGTTGAAGGCAAAATTATCTATCTTCAAATTTGTGGTTTTGAAGTGTTCACTTTTGCGATTGTGGAAAATACAGTGTGTTTGCCGGAAATGAATTCATTTCACATAAAATTATGCAAAAACTACCAATATTTTCGAAAAATTGTACATGGCCTGATTACAACATATATTATAATACCTTTTTACTAAAGAAAAACTCTATAAATGATATTGTAACTGTAAGAAGACGCCACAAAACTTAAGCTCATGCACTTTTTGAATAATCACGGATTTCAACGAAAAAGAGACCTGCACATTTCTCTTAAGCGTTTTCACACTATCTTCGGACAAAGTTTAATAACACAATATGAAGTCATTTTGAGAAAATTTCGAAAATGTTTTTGGGGCTTATTGTAAAATACTCTCAAAAATCAAAATAGCAGTTTCTAACTCACAGGGCCTTGAGTACATTTAAATTGATCGGGGAGTATCAATTTAGGAGAAAATCAGCTGAACGGTTTAGGCGCTAGCGTAGATCATAGCGAGAGAGACGGGTAGACGGAGAAATGAACAGGCGGATGGACGGACGGGGAGACGGGCGGGGAAGCAGACGGAGAGAAGGTCGGGGAGACGGACGAACTGACGAAGATGACGGACAGACGGAGGGACGGACAGGCAAGGGGACAGACAGGCGGACAGGCAGGAGGACAGGCAGGCGGACAGGCAGGCGGACAGAGAGACACATTTTGCCGTCAATCGATTTTTCGGTGTCAAGGACCCATAAAACATGGGCTACACAACGTGTTAGAGGTAATAATTTATATATTGAAGTAGATTTATTAATGTTTTAGTTACCAGTGCCAGGCAATAACAGTTTTTTGTGTCGAAAATACGCCGTTTTCCAGAGCACGATTACATTATGTGACTAAACATCTATCATTCTATAGGTAACATTCTTATTAGTTTGAACGTTACTTCATAGTTAAAATTTGGGAGATGTGTGGAAGTCATTGGGACTTAGCAGAAACGGCGAGGTCGCTATTGCAGGACGGCCGTCGAAACATATTTGCTCCCCAGAGAAAAATTCCGGTGACGATGTGTTGCGCCAGTTGAGTGTCAAAAGACGGAAGCAAAGTAGGTGTATCAGCAACATGCTGAATGGTAGAAACAGAATGCAGCAATGGTAGAAGACGGGAAACAGTGGTCATACAGTCGTCAACAGATATGTATACATAGAAAACGAGGAACGCGGCAGCTTTTGAGCAGTCTCTGAGGATTAGCAGGAAATACAACATGACTCATTCTACGCGATGATTTCTATGAATCGCAGCACAACGCACAAAATTTTGATACTGCCTGCTTAAATACGTCTGTTTCAGTAGCCTGTTCCGAATTTCTTTCCATGCAGGGAAACCCACATACACCTTATATAAAGCGCCAAGCCTAGCTCCCTGTCAGCGAAAGCGACCGTGATACATTTCGAGCGTGTCGGAAAATTTCGTCTAGCTCGTGAATTTGGCCTAGTCTGAAGGGACCCAAGCTTACGGCCCCAAACTCTAAGAATGAGAAGTGAATGCCCGACTTTTAACATTATAATTGATCTTGTTAACTGAAACGCATTCCGAAATGTTGAGCTCTCTACGTTTTTCACGGTGCGATTTAACTGATCTCCCCAACTCATGTCACTTCGAAGAATGATACCTAAGTAATCGCAGCTAATGACAAGAGGAATCGAAAGTTCTCCGTGCTCAAAGAAGCGCTGGAATTCTCAGCGGGCAAGTAGCTCGTGCGGCGTGGTTTGCAATGCCTGATGTAAATGAGTTTCAAAAAAAAACAACAACTCTGAAACAAAATAAAACCAATCGACGTCACAATCCATCCTAAACGCATTTGGTAGCATCCTTGTATTCTGTTGGTTTCGATTGAAGTACAAGATCTTCCACAGCGTTGAGACCAAATGGAGGAATCAGAAAAAGATAGTGCTTACCACAATATCATAAACCAAAACATTGTGGTAAAAGCAATGTCCAAACGTGTTCATAAAACTCTAGTATGTATGTAGAAAAGAGAAGGAAGTGAATATAGAAACTAATACACTAGAGAATTTTCAAAACACTGTTATCCTCTGCCTGACAAAAAGTATAGGCCTGTGGATTATAACTATCTTCCCGCAACATCAGTTTATGTGCCAACGTTTTTTGATGTCCTATGCTATAATGCCGTTTTTAGTTACATGATTCATACTGCTCATCCCTTACACACATGCGAACATGCAATACAGTGACCACACATTTTATCAAAAACCCCGTAAAACGTGTCACATCTCTCTTCTACGTAAACAGGGACCAGATGAAACGCGCGCTATAAAAACAAAAGAACAGTGCAGAAATTCAACGTCAGAGTTCGCTTAAGTAGCAAGACGACACGAAAAGCTATGAGCAGCATTTACCTTCCTTTTGGAACCGAGGAGCCGACCAGAGCAGTCACAAGGCGGTAGACGAAACACTACTTGAATAGTTCCGATACGAGCCATTGTTTCCGAAGCAGCAGAAACTCTGCGAAGATATATAGAAGAGGTAAATTGTTTTAAATTGAGATGAAATGCAAATAAAGGTGTGCTTATTTAAGAAATTTCGTGCATATATTTTTTAAAGAGTAGTGGGAAGTGTGCAGTATGTACGAGCTAGGTGAATGTTAAACTCATCGTGGGTGTCTCCTTCTTTTCCAGTTTTTCTCTCTTTTCTTTATATTGGTTATTCAATTGGTATCTTGGCGTGGGATTTTACTGGAACTGGTGAACATTTTTCCAAGAACGAAGTACAAAATCCCTACGCAAGCGAACGCGTGGCCAACACCACGGCGTCGAGGTTTTAACGATGGAGGGGTGAGAGAAGGTCGCGAGGGGCACCGCGCATCTGGCTGCCGCACCGTTACCTGATTTCTACCACCGTCCCTGAAGGTCGCAACGCCACAAGTAAGAAAGTTCCAAACGAAATTATTGTATCTTGGACTCTAAATTTGTATAATTGCAAAAAATAATTAGGAATACGTTACCAAGGGTTTAGGAAGTTTTGAAATTGATAATTAAAAAAATAGAATAAATCATTCTTATTTTTGAATAAACAAGTTGAAACAACTTGCAAGAATTTGTAAATGAATTATATAAATAGTGCGATTATAAAGTTTTTCTGTAAAAGTGAAAGAGAGCAGTTCTTACGATTTACTAAAGATAATTGTTGGAAAAACATTGTGTTCCACGTAAAAGTATACAATTCATGTTTTGTTTCTTGTCCTGAAAAACAATGTGAACAATACAAAGGAGAGAAAGTTAAGATAGGTAATTTTCATTCTGGAATCTCTGCCAATTAGTAACAAGAAATCATAGGATAAATTTTCTGTATTGTTAGTTGCTAATGTGTGTGTAAAAGGGTTATAGTTGTAAGATATTTTTTGTTTTCTTTCATACAGGGCATTTGTGTAAATTATATTTCTTGTATGTAATATCTATTGAACAAAATTCAGACAATATAGTATAAAATATTTTATGAAAAAGCATTTAATTTTGTTCGTTCGTGAATGCTAGTATGCAAAGTATCCATGTCCCTGAGTCTTTTTTATGTGTTTCGACCGTCATCCGACTGAGCAAGGTAGTATAATTGAGGATATAAAATGCCTCTCACACGACGGTCGGTCATAATACACCTGCCACATATGCCCGGAGACCGGTTGAGGGCTTAGAGCTTGTCTTGGCTGGGGCGATAGCCCGCTGTGGGAAATACCTGGTTGGAGAAAATCTCGCTAGTCGACAGTAGATCGGCGTCGGATCTCGCAATGCAGCGGGGGAAGATCACCTCCACCTCTCGATGAAAAGTATGTACTACACTTACGAGACTAATGACCTCTGTAGTTGACGTGCCCATAATCATTATCAATCAATGATATTCTCAAAAAGCGGGGAGACTAAGTGTGTGGCAAGAAGTGGCAGAAATTTAGTCATTATAGATTCCAAGAAAATTCTAGAGAATTATGTTCGAAATTGAGTTATTTTGCATTAATGTGAAATGCTCAATACTTTTACAGAAATTGACCTACAAAGAAAAAGAGAAAACAATCTTAGACTTTTTGAACGGACTGGTAGACGACTTTTCGTTTTCCAATAATGTTTCGTGCTGAATCCCCAGGGAGATATAAAGAAGGAAGTGAAAGTTCGCATATATTATTTCCCGGTTTCAAGTTGTTTTCTAACTCACTGTAGAACTTAGTTGGGAATGTATGTAAATTGCTCTGTCAATATGTGGAGGCGGAAACGGTGAGGAAAAAGTTCAGTTAACTTGCGAAACAGCTCTAAGAAGTCTTTGCATTTGGAGCGGTCACGCATAAAAGGCCGTCATCGGATATATTTGCTGCACATTTTCCTCGTTACTCAAACGATTTCAGGAAAGTGGTGGGATCTGAAACTGCCTTTTCTACGAGTGAACTTCTTCCTTTTCAGTTCTACGAAGGGCAAGGGTAAATCCTGAAATGGAATACTTTAGATATTGTTTATCTAATGCTACGAATTACTGAATCTGATGCGATAGAGAGATGAAATTGTATTTGCACAAATTGTACAAGCGACAGAGAGATTCAATAATATTTGTACTAGGACAGTTCAAAGGTAAGGGAGAGGGAGAGAGAGAGAAAGAGAGAGAGAGAGAAAGAGAGAGGAAGAGAGAAAGAGGGAGGAAGAGAGAAAGAGGAGAGAGAAAGAGAGAGGAAGAGAGAGGAAGAGAGGGAGAGAGAAAGAGCATGTTTTCCAATGGAAAAGAAATACTTCTTATAAAAGAAATGGAAATAGGTTATATTATTGGCTACCCACTGTTCCACAAGTGTTGTGGTGTTCTGAAAGTAAAATACTCTTTTGTTAGGCCAAAACGTCGAATAAAGCACAAAAATACTAACAATGCTTGCCTCACATTTAGCTTCAGATAATCGTGGCTTCCGAAAACCTATATAATATGGGATTTCATTTAAACGATAACGACCCTTAAATTGAAGTTCTTGAGATATTATGACAGTATAAACAAAGTATTAAAAAGAACTGGAACCTGCGGAGCATAAAGTACGACAAATTTGTAATATCAAACATAGAGCCACCAAAACATTTCTACTCTTTCTCTTTAGAGACACTGAATCCAGTTTGATTAACAAAAACATTTATAACATTTATGAAATGCTAAAAATAAAACTCAGATACGAACCCCAAAATAAAAAAAAACGAGATGTACTTCAAGGCGAAAGTTGTCAGCAATTTGAAGGCCCTTAGATGTGTGAAACCACTATTGAAGAGAAGTATCAGAATACAATGAGATGCAATACCCAACTGCGCCAGTTGTATACGCAATCACACAGCAAGGCACAGAGGGTGCGAAATGTATCAGCACATTAGAAGATTATGATATCCGAATCCCAGAGTTAGGTTAACAATTAATTTGGTGTGAAAATTCCTCTTGTAATTTTTATTCAATCGCAATAAAAATGCAAAGCAGATGTGTAGTAGAAAAAAACTCTGACCTTTCAGAATAAAAATTCCTTTCTGTACTGAACAATTCACGGCCAGCAACTTATGATTGTGGCTTAGATTATCAGCCCTGTTATCCTACGAACGACATCCAGCGGAAAAGGCAATAAACATTTCCATCTACATTTAAAAGCTTGGACCACTTTACCTAACCGGTCCAGTTAACCTAACTCTCCCCCTACAGTTCGAGTCTGACCATCGAATGATTCAGAAATAAAGTTGAAGAAAAATAGAAAGAAATATGTTAAAAAGAACAAAAGGCCAATCTGCAACTTTACAGATTGCTGTCAAATCACACGTGTCAAAAGGAAAAGTGATTAGATGACTTCACCTATCACAACACTACAAGACAAATACAACGATTTAGAACAATGCCTCGTCGCATCAGGAAAAGAAGCCACCTCGGCTCATCGAAAAATGTAAAATCATAAATTAAGTGAAAAAAACACTTGAAAATTGGAAAATGTGAAAAAACAGAGACCCCAAGACACTTGAAAGAAGTATCGCCTGTGTTTGCAGACCTGAATAAGAAAGCAAAAAAAATGATTAGAAATGATTGAATAAATGCCGTTATAAAAGTTGTAACAAAATACTTCAAACTCAAAGTCAATAAAAGAAATCAGAAGTACAAATCCTAGGACATACTGGATACTAACGTGAAAAATAACCAGAATAAAGTAGTCACATCAACAATAGATATTAAGAAGAAACTCAATATTACAAAGATCTATACACGAGCAAAATAACATTACCTCACGAAGAATTCAATCAATTTAAAGACAAAGAACAAAACCAAATTCCACCATTATCCACAGCAAAATACGCTGCATAATAACAAAATTAAAATCAAGAAGAGCAACGATGGAATTTTCAATGAATATTTAAAAGCGAGCCCTGACGAATTACTTATTGAAATAACGAAAATGTTCAATGAAGTTATTAGAACAGAGGTAATCCCTAAGCAATGGACATTGAATATCATATCACTCATACACAAAAAAGAGACTAAAAATGACTTGAATAATTATTGACCAATCATCCTGATGTCCAATATATATATATAATATTTTCAAAATGCATCACCAGAAGAATTACAAATTTGTTACATGAAGATCAACGTCCAGAACAAGCGGGATTCAGAATGGGATTTGGTACAACGGATCACCTTCGATCAAACATGAGAGAAAGTACAGGAGTACAATCTAATTGTTTTAATTGATTTTCACAGGACATTCGACAGTGTGGAAAACATTTATTTGTTCAAAGCTCTTACTGCTTAAGGTGTGCCCGAGAAGTACAAACGATTGTTGACCAAGCTTTATTCTGAGAGACAAGCACTAGTGCACACAGATCAAGAACTCTAGAACGCGGAATAAGACCGGGCGATCCATTGCTCCAAAATATTCACAAGTTTATTAGAATCAGTAATTCACAAGACAGAAGAAAGGAGCAGGAATATTAATCGACAGCAGAAAACGAACAAGTTTACCGTTGCAGATGATATATTATTAACAACTATGGCCCCAAGTATTATAAGAAATCCTCATACTGTTTAAGAAAGAATGCAGTAAAGTATATCTTCACACGCACATGCAGAAGATTAAAATAATGACAAAACAGAAACCAAAACCAGTGGCCGTACATCGACGAATTATCGAATTTGTACATAAATATATATGCTTAGGACAGTTCATTTCATTCAAAACAGAACAAACCCGGAAGTCAGGGCCAGAATAACAACGGCACGGAAAAAGTTTTGGATTTTAGCATTCATTCTTTTAAACAAGAAAATAACTCAATGCAAAAGAAAATTATGGACACGTGTGCTACCAGTCTATCTACGGATCACAAACATGGCCATTAACGGAGACACACAAAACCGCTCTGAGAAGATGTCAAAGAAAAGTGGAGCACAAAATTCTACAAATAACATTAAAAGACAAAATTAATATTGAGTTAATAAGATCAAAAACTAAAATAATAGATGCAATGTTCCAAGCAAGCGTAACGAATTGGCGTTGGGCCGGACATGTTTTGAGATTACACCAAGACAGATGGTCATATGAAACAACGGTATAGTGTCCAAGAATGGGTTGGAGGAACGGAGGAAGACGAAGGACAAGGTGATCAGATGAAATAAAAATGGCAGAAGATATCACTAGGTCACAATTAGCTTAAGACCAAACCATTTGGAAACGCAAAATCCGTAAGGCACATGGCGAGAACGTAGAACACAAGAAGACATAATAATACAAGAAGACTTAACAACACAAGATAACGCAAGAACAATAAAATAGTGAATTGCTGGACTACGCTGAATCAGTTGGACTAAGAACTATGAACTGTGAATTGTGACTAAGGGTTGTGTTGTGTGAATGTTAATTGGACAACCTAACTATTCTTTAGCAAGAAATGGTTATTCTGTTTCCCTGTATCAGAAGGCTTTTGCCTTTATTAGAATGTAAAAGGCTAAATAAATAAATAAAACAAGAGATCACTAAGAGATCACCGCAACCCGAGATTCCCTTCCAATACACACACAACGCTATTTGAAAGTTGTACGATTGCTCTTGGAGGAGAGTACGGGGAGAGAGTGGGTTGGGGTGAACTTCTTGAAATTGTTGAGTCATTTAAATTTATTTATTTAAAATAACGTTTTATTTTGACGGTGTAAGGATACGTAGGATAACTCTATGAACAATGGAACATTTCAAGGAGTTGATAAAGGACCAGGATACAAACGTCGAGAAATTAGTTCCGTGTTTCAACAAGACGTCGATACAAAGGTATTGATCAATTTCTGTACCGCACACTTCTTGCGTTCCATGTAAAGTTTTATCAGCCATTCGTGAACTCTGACCTATTGTTGACATCATTCTAAAGCATGGTAACGATTAACTCATAGAGAGGGGAAACTTCAATGATTTAGATTCTGAGAATACATCACCAAAGAAAAGAGGAAGAAGTTTTGAATTACGGTATTCTCTCTGTTTGTTGGACCTAGATTTCTGTATTGGAGAATATAGTGATCACAACGAACATTCTATTATTTGTACGCTGGGCCAGCGGTAACTAGCGAGGGTAGCTTAATGGCCGTATGGTGTTGCTGTCACTCAGGAGAAACTAATGTCCGGTACACACTTGTAGACCTGTTGCGCGACTTTGGTCTTTGATGCATATCTTACAATCGGTTTTTAGTCACCTAGAGAGGCGCACCCAGGATCTTTCTCGGGGAGGGGGGCTATAAGGATGTGTCCATCCGACTTGATTTTTTCTAATAAAGAATTTTTCATTTATACTCAATATAGTGTATTTTTATTTGTTCTCTTATAGTTAATATCTATAACGTAAACAATTGATACATTGCATGACTTTCGTTAGTAAAGAAAATGAGTAAAAATTGTATTTCGGAATATGTATCGTTGGCTTCTCGCAGGGAGGATGAAATTCCATACCCCTCCCCACATACACCAAATATCGACCTAGCTATCAAGATAGAATCGAAGATCGTACCACCGTCGGAACTGAAACCTTAGGACCTCCCGGTCAGAGGCGCTGCAGTGACATCAGTTGATGCCCTGTGTCACCCAAGTCGATTTGGTAAATAATTAGCGCCATGATGAGCATAATGAAATCACGAAAGCGGTAGGCCGACACGAACGTGAATGATAATAAAAAGAAAGTAATCGTGGTTTCATCTATTAAGTTTTATATTAAGTTGGCTGTCCGGGTGACGCCGCGTCCATGGCAAAGGTGCCGACGTTTCGGTCGCCATTCTGCGACCTTCCTCAGGGCGTAATGCGATACGTAACGCATTACGCCCTGAGGAAGGTCGCAGAATGGCGACCGAAACGTCGGCACCTTTGCCATGGACGCGGCGTCACCCGGACAGCCAACTTAATATTGACTCCGGCCGCGGAAGCCTACGCTCTCATCTATTAAGTTGTCTGCAGTGTAAAATTTGCTAATTTTCAGAAATATATTTTAATACAAAAATCGCACAGCAAATTATTCAGCAATTCAATAGCAACGCAATTCAGCAAATTATTTTCAATCCTAGACCTGTCAGATCCCTACCACCTCACTCACTCAATATTTTTCACCAGCGTAGTAAAAGGCTAAAATAATGTACAAAACACACAAGCAACAGATGCTATAGTTAAACAGGCACCACGCGGCACGGAACGTGGACACTCCCAACGCCTTCCCACGCAACCCCACACACGTCCTGACGTCAGCGGACTGACGTCGATCCGCTTTCGAAATCGTTCGGCGCAGGAGGTCACTCCGCGCCAGACGCTGCGTCACCAGCGTCGCGCCCCGCTTTCCGGTTCGACGCCAGACAGCGTCACGCAAGCCCCTCCCGTGGCGGCGCGGCGGCGGGATTAGTAATTGCCACCTTGAATGAATATTTACATGAAATGCCTTTTTTCACTTTAATATTTATTTATGCAACTAAGTGCTATTTATTTATGCGACGAAGTGCATAAATCACTATTAAGTTGTTCACAACTATGTGCCTCATCAGCGGGGCACCGCCCCAGCCGGTACAAGGTGTAAGCTTCTGACTGGTCTCCTGAGATGTGTGGTAGTGTAGGGCATGTATGTCTACGGGTAAGGGGTGAGGATAGGACAAGGAAGAGGAAGAAAAGATTGCACGCAATCCATGGTCCGTTTGTAAAGGTACTCGCCTAGTGTTGATCGGAGAAACCACGGAAAACCACTGATCAGAGTACCCAGCCGCTGGAATTCTCCTTCAGATAGCGGCTGAATTCAACCTAGCTTCCAGCTAGTGTCGAAAATCCTGCTACCGACGGGACTCGAACCATACGACCTCCCGGACAGAGGCACTGCAGTAACGTCCATTGATACCATGAGCCACCTAAGCCTGTACTAATTTCCTCTACGCGCACATATTGAAAGAAAAGTATGCAGCCTCCGACCGTTGGAGAGTTATCTATGGTTTTGTTACCCTCTGATTAGGGAAAAATACAAAAATTTGTATTACAAATTTATAACACGCGCAGAAGTCGAAACAAAACTATGGAGTCTCCGTCTGTGGGAGAGGTGTTCCGGATTCCATTAAATACTTAGGAACTCGAGAAAAATACAAAACTATTTATTCCTAATCTATATTACTAATTTCACATGCGTACAGAAGTTTAGAGAAGACTAAGAAGCTTATAGCCGTAAGAGAGGTGAAAATGGCTTCGATACATACAAAGGACGTTTGGAAATAGCAAAGAATATCTGTACTACCAATTTTCTAAGCGCATCAACATTCAGAGAAAACGAAGCATTCTAGGGCCTTCTGGAAGGTGTCTAAGGTTTAGTTAGACACCAAGGATCTATGGAAATATATAAAAACAATTATGCATTATTAATTTTTAGTGAATAATGCTGTAAACGAAAAATCGTTAAGGATACTGCGCGGTGCTCTTGTGGGCTTCTGTGGCTATCGGGTTGCATTTCATGGTACCAATTAGAATTTATAAACCCTCGTTAGCACGAACTCGTTTAATACGAAATTCGCCGTAACACAAACAAAACATGGTCCAGACATGGGATTCCGGTAATAATGATATTTATAATACTCGGATAACGAATTTTTATAGCACGAACTCCGATAATTTCGGTCCCCTGGAATTCGTGTTAATGGGGGTTTGCTGTATTAATTTTATATGCGCACAGGAATCGAGAGAAAAGTAAGCAGCCTATGACCACGTGAGGGATGTCAATGATTCCGTTAGATATGCAGAAACTCACATAAAATACAAAAACAACGAAACAAATACAAGTTTTAATAAAAACTGCAAATATTTTATTATTTTCGAGCTGCGCGCACCGGCTGAATTCTGATGCTTAGTGTATGATAGTTTACGACACATCGGACATCATGCGATTGTAAAGCTCTAAAGTACAGGATGCTTCTCTTAAATATTTACTATTCACTTGTTGCATTACGGAGCGGCAGCTCTTTTGATATGTTTGGTATGTAAAGAACTATTGTACTGTGTAAATACTCTTGCCATATTAGGGAAGAATGTATTGTTAAAATATTTAATTTATTCCAGTGTTTTACGCGAGCTTTTTTTTGTTCTTGAAAAGTGTGTGTGCTTCTTTTTGGAAAAAATAAACAAACAAAAAACGCCAACATTTTGTTCGGTTTTGTTAGCACCATTTTCGCTGCTGCAGGCCACTAATATATGACTGACTTCCAATGCGCATAGAAATTGAAAGAAACCTATACAGTTTCCAGTCATGCCAGAAGTGCACACGGTTTTGTGAAATAACCAGAAAAGCTGTTAAATGCATGTACATAAACACAGCAACAGCTTGGATTATGACAGAAAAGTGCGTTCGAATTTTGGAAAACAATTGTATGTGTGTTTTACAACCAATATTTTGTTGCCACTGGACACTAGTATTAAATGAAGTATCTACTCAGAGCCGCGTCCACGAATCACAACTGCAATTGCACTTTAAAATGTTATGTAATATTTAATGTTAAAAATCAATAAATGCAAATTATATCAATCTGAAAACTCTGAAAGACATTAATATCTCACCAGGAAAATAGGTAAAATGTAATGCACTTCTTCTTCACCCTAAATTCTTGTTAGACGAGTTATAGGAGTAACTCAGTGACCGTATCTTTGCTCACATGTGAAAGTAATACAAGACTTTATTAAATACAATTAGGAGAGACTTGCAATAATGATCCACGATAATTTATAGTTTTAAGTTATGATATTTTGCTAACTTGTGTATCATAAACTTCGTATTTAATAAGCCACGGACTTGACACGCTCACTCGTTTGATTAATATATATTTTGGTCACGTCAACTGCTAAGGTCATTAGTCCCGTTCGGGTTGTAAATGATTTAATCCGAGGAGTAGGCATTGCGCCTTTCCAACTAAATGGTGAGATCCGCGCCGACTAACACATCAGTGTGCCGGGGAGTATCCCCTTCAGACATATCTTCTCACAAGTGCTCCTTCTCAGCCGGGAAACCTTTAAGCTCCCGACTGACCTCCTGATGTAATATGGTGGTATCGAAGTCGATTTAATGTGTGTGTGATAGGGAAAAGGATAAGACGAGGAAAAGAAAGAAAAATTGCATGCAATCCCTGGCCCGTTTGTTAGGGTACTCCTCCGATATTCGCCTGGTATTGATCGAAGAAACCAAAATTCTCTATGAGAGAAGCTGGCTGCTAGAATTTTCCTCCAGACAGTGTCTGACTTCGACCAAGCTATATAGCTAGTGTCGGAATCTGCATTCATAGGGTTTCGTCCCTTACTAGGTCTTCTCAGTCAAAGTCGCTGCAGAATCAACGGCAAAACTGATTCTGAGCTAATCTCAGCAGAAGCGACTACTCGACATGCAAAACTTCCACCTAAATGTAACATTACTAGTTTTTAATATGTTGTATGACATGTAGTGTTCTCTCTACAATCTAAT
This sequence comes from Acheta domesticus, assembly GCA_031308135.1. Lineage (NCBI taxonomy): Eukaryota > Metazoa > Arthropoda > Insecta > Orthoptera > Gryllidae > Acheta > Acheta domesticus. The sequence continues at coordinate 242,949,510 of JAHLJT010008446.1, read as the reverse complement.
TCTATTTCAACTAGATCTCTGACTGTAGTTTTAAGCGTTGCCTCCACGAAGCATGAAAATATTATTTTCTCACAGGAAAATCCATGAATGAGAAAACGCTACCAGCCAAATAACAGCTATAAAACAACCCAGTGCCATTTTCACTCTTTGTTTTCTAGCCATCTTTCGTTGGTACGTGGTAAAGAGAAAGTATTATAGAACTGCAGCGGGATGCGGCCATTTTTAAATCAGAAACACTTGTATTGTGGGGCCCTGAAATCGAAAAATTGGGCAAATCTTGCTCCTGTATGTGGTAAATTAGTTCACCAAACACATAATGTCAGAAACTTTGTTTTGGGAGACTTCAGAATTGCAAAATTGGTTTACGGCAAACTATTTGCATGTCTGTGCGTCCGACAATCCGCCTGCCCGTCTACCCGCCTTTCCGTCTTCCCGCTTTTCCGCCTTTCCGCCTTTCCGCCTTCCCGCCTTGCCGCTTTTACGGCTTTCCGTTTTCCAACCTTTCCGCCTTTCCGACTTCCCGCCTTCCCTCTTTCCCGCCTTTCCGTTTTTTCCGACTTCCCGCCTTTCCGACTTCCCGCTTTCCCGCCTTTCCACCTTCCCACCTTTTCGCCTTCTCGCATTCTTGCCTTCGCGCCTTCTCGCTTTCCCGCCTTTCCGCCTTTCCTCCTGTCTGCCCGCCCGTCTGCACTCCTGCTCATCTGTCTCTCAGTCCGTCTGCTTTTATTTATTTATTTATTTACGTCAAAAACAGTTAAAAAACTGTGTGTGACGAGCTATAGGGATAAGTGAAATTTGTGCACGTTTTCATAATTCTGTGATTCTGCTCATCTGTCCGTTTGTTCTGCGTCTGTCAACAGAAAGCGGGGTGGGGCGATGAATATGCTGAGCGGAGCGGAGGACGAGGTGTGGAAGGAGGAAGAGGAGGAGCGAGTGCAGCGGAGAAAGAGAAGTGTGTTGGGAGGAGTGGAGAGGGTGAGACGTTAGCTTGTTTGGCTAAGCGAGAGAGCCTTGTTAAGTAGAGTGGAGAAGACACGAAATAAGTGGAGGAAGAGAAGCATGTTGAGCGGAGAGGATCCTAATAAGCAAAGCGGGCGGATGAGCGTAATGAGCAGAGTGGAGGAAGAGGAGGAGCGTGTTGAGCGAATCGGAAGGCGAGAAACATGTTGTGTGGAGTGGTTGGGAAGGAGGATGTTGATCGGAGCGCATAGGAAGGAGCATTCTCAGCGAAGCGGAGAGAGAAAAGCACGTTGAGCGGACCGGGAGGAGGGTGTTCAGCGGCGCCAAAGGGAAGACGCCTGTTCAGCGGAGCGGAGGAGCGAGTTCAGCGGATGGGAGGGGAACGAACGTGTTGAGCAGAGGGGAAGGTGGTGATCTTGTAGACCGGAGGGGAGGTGAAGAAGCGTGTTGAGTGGATGAGATTGGAGGACTATGTTGAATGAAGGGGATGGGGTGGGCCGTGTTGAGCAGAGGGAAGGAGGAACCGTGTTGAGCGGAGGGAAGAAGAAGGAGCGTGTTAAGCACAGGGGTGGTCGATGAGCGTTTAGAGCGGGGGGAAGGTGGATGAGCGTGTAAAGTGGAGAGGAGAGGAGTAGCGTGTTGAGCGGAAACGAGGGGAGGAGCATGCGGATTGGAGAGGAAGGAGAGGAGCGTGTAGAGCAGAGGGGAGGAGGAGAGTGTTGAGCGGAGGGTTGGTATATGAGCGCTTCGAGCGGAGGGAATGTGGATGAGCGTGTAGAGCGGAGAGGAGGGGAGTAGCGTGTTGAGCGGAAACGACGGAAGGAGCATGCAGATTGGAGAGGAAGGAGAGGAGCGTGTTGAGCGGAGAGCAGGAGGAGCGTGTTGAGTGGAAGAGAGGGGGAGGAGCGTGTTGAAGGGAGAGGAGGGGTGAAGAGAGAGTCGGAGCGGCAGAGCGATTGCGGCGATGGAACGTCCAAGTTGCTGTAGGATGCGCGTCTCTGCTGCAAGCGCCGGGGCTATCGATCCGCAGCGGCGGTGGCGGCAGCGAACGCGGCGCAAGGGCTGCAGCGATTCCTCTGTCTACCCTCGCCCACTTTGGTAAGGGAACTTGAGGGTAGCTGACACAAGCGAAGGTAACAGGAGATTATTGTCCTGGAAAATTCATTAACATTTTCTTCTGGATGTTAGAGACGAGATGGGATGTGACAGGGGTACAATTTTGGTGTTTTGTCGAGCGGGAGAAGTTTGACTGAAATTAAAGTTGAGAGACATATTTGTCATTAATTATGAGACATAATATATGAGCAAGTCATTAATTGTGAGAAATATTTAAATATTTGAGTGAATTGTCTCCAAACAACTGTGTCTGAAATATTTCTTGAAATAAATGCATTTTATAAAATATATTTTTATAGCTCTATTCAAAAGATATAACACTAGACATATAACATATAACACTAGACACATAGCTTTACTACCGCAAATTAAAAAAATCTCGCAGCATTCATGAGTCTCTCCACTTACCCAGAAGCATCTCCCAAATCCATCTGTATTGCATATTTAAAAAAAACTATCTGTGATATACCCTAGTATACACCACTCTTAAGATACGATTTTCGCGTATACTTTCCCAGACTTCAGAGACGTAGCCACGTTCTTGGGGACCCCGGTGCAGAAAGTGTAAACGGGGCCCCTTATTGCCCTCCTTATTGAAGGCTATGGTGTCTAGCAGTCCTAGCCACGTAGTTTGACTGGCTTTGCATGCCTTCAGACACGTGCTTTCTCCCCGTAACACAATCTATTCATGATGAAATTAAGTGTCTATCAACTACGCTCTAACAACATCATGACATGTTCTACCAGTTAGGAGGATTCCGCGTGATCTTCTTCTATTAAAGCTTGTTATCTGCCTTCTTTAAACCTTATGTTCTAATTTTTACTTGAAGTAAAGGCAATTTACAAAACAATTCTCAGGTCTCATTTTTGTTGAACTCTTTGAATTTTTCGATAATTGCAAAAGTTGCAGATGATGCGAGAAAATATGTGCTGATACGCCCAATTAGTTTCCGTTTAACCAGCAACCGATTTCTGACACTTTGTGAAGCCTTTTCTAGCAGAACTGGTTACCGATTCACTTTACCGGGTGTTCTACAGACCATGATTGATTTTTTTTCCGCATCACGCGACTGTGTCCATGTCTGCCTATCTAGAACGTCGACAATTCTCCACAAAGCCGATGGCTCTTTGAAGGGAGTGTGGCAATTGCGACCGTAGCTTAGAGCGGACGAGTCAACATAAAAAACGTTGCGTAGATTGTCACTATAACGCTTATGTACAGAATAACTTCTTAGATACGGAACCTGCAAGAATAGACGAACAGACACGTATGAAAGGCACCAAAACGAAACTCATGGGCACGAAAGCCAGAGTTATACTATACTGGATAACGCAAGTATGACGGTACCTAGTAGCCACCCGTACCCCTAAGTAGAACATCTATAACAAACAGAAGGTAGAAAATAAAAAAAAATGCCTAAATCTGAAGCATTCTTCCATCGCTTTCACCAAAAATGTACAAACACTGTTGGTTTTATTTGCTCCTCCTTTGGTTCCTTCATTGGCGTCAATCTCACAATTCTCTAGTACACTAATCTCACAACACCTAACTTAAAACACTCGAGCGTCACCTTTGAAAAATTAATCCTTAAGATTCGACAAAAATATAGAAGCCTGTGCAGTTTCGCTGGAGGATTAGGAACGGGTACTTCAGAATCTGCATAACTGTCTGCCTGGCCAGTTAAAATTAAACCAGTGGTGCTGCAGAAATACACAGGCTTTCCCGTATTAGTTTTTTATTTCCTTTGGTCTCGACTAGCTATTTGGACTTACCACATACTCATCTATCACCGCCATCTATCACCGTTCAAATACATTTTTAAACATTTTTTTTCATTTTTTGGTTTCCTAATAGTAGAGCGGAAATATTATTTTAAGAATATTAAAGAACACTAAAACCTCGTTATAATTGGCAATTTTCTTTGAAAAATTTGGCGCTGTTTTTAAGAAAAATGGCGTCTATAGTAAATTCGAAATTTGAAGATCTTTTTCACAGAAAAGTTTTGAGTTTTAGGAGTTAATCGTTTCGGAGTTAATCGTGAAAATAAGACTTATGCCAGCTTTATAAGTGCATCACTCTATTCTTACAAGAAATTTAAAGAAAAATTTGGAGCCGTTTTAAGACAATTTTGAAAATGTCTTACGCAGTCTCCTACGTAAAATCCAAGAATTTGGAAATAACTCCCAAAATTATCGAATATTCGAAACTTAATTCGATTATTCGAATTATCGAAATTATCGAAACTTGCCTCAATACTCTATACAAATCGTTCCCTAAGTAATTCCTCCCAATAGTAAGGCAAACTAGTTACGAAACTTGAAGAGAAACATAAATGATGTCGAAAAGGAATGCAAAGAACAGCTGATCATAATACGATTGAAGCTGGGGAAAAAAGAAGAAAATCTTGATTGATTAGTGATACCGGGTGCGGGAACTGTTAATGTCATTAATCTCGTACATGTAGTGCATGTTTTTATGGCGACAAGTGACTGTGATTTTACCCATCTCGATGGCGAGATCCGGCGCCGACATACCCTTCGGGTTGCGATGTTTCCCCAACAGGTTATCCCCCACCACCAGGGCACCTCTCTAGCCGGGATAAAACTCACGGCTGGTCTCCCAGTACGTGCGGTAGTGAAGTACATGTATGTGTAAGTGTGTATAAGAATGGATGAAGATGAATCGTTTCAACGTTATAATTTTAACGTCCACTTGGGGTACTGATTTTGTAGTTTTGCCGAATCTGTACAGACGTTTTTAATTCTTGTATACATTTTGCAGTATTTCAGCATATCATTCAATGGAAAATTACCACGGTAAAACTAATCCATTACGAGTTTAATGAATGCTCAGTTAAAAGTGTGCCCCTAAAATACTATAAAAGCGAATTACGTGTGGTTCAATAGAATACATTACTGAATTACGTGCACCAGTGAAGTTGATTGCCTCATTGACTTGGAAGACTAGCGATTTTAAAAGGTCTCGCCTCCAGTGAAGCTAGCTTGCCGTGAATATAGTTGTAATATAGGCCACTAAATTAGGGACAATGTAACCCGCAAATGAGCAAAGTAGACCATTTTTACGGTAAACAAGGAGCTTGGAATAATAATAGGATGCAAACTATAATTGGCAAAGCATCATACGTTCTACTACGAAGCCCTACCAGACCTGCGGAAGTGCGATAGCAGTTGCCTGTGGAGTGCATTGTGTTGAAGATTCGTGGGAGGACGATACCCAAACAAGAGACAATACCCAGTCGTGCAATTCTATGACCTTCCCATTATTAGGACAAGTTTCATTGAAGTGCCTAGACTCTGAAAATACGAGTAACATGGTTCTCGTGCTGTCAAATTAGTACTTCATGATTTTTAACAATTAAATATTGCAGTTGTAAACACGTGAACTCATCGTTATGCAAACAACCAAATAAATAAGCCGAAATTTAACTTTTTTCTGTGGAACAAATTTGAATAGGTATTCATACTTAATTTTAGTGAGTTCATACGATATCTGTAAAACATTTTTGTATTACGTAAGGATTTTTACCACGAATAAAAGTTTTAATTCTATACGCATTTCTCATTTTCATCACCCTTTTAAAAGTCTGAAACATAGTTTAGTTGCAAATTATGTTAATTCTAAACTTCCACCAGTTTGTAGTATATATACAGTAGAGTAGAGAATATTATTTCCTCTTTGTCGAATATGAACATGACTGACGTTTGTATTTAATTGAATGTCCTTCTACGCCATTTACCATTTTAGAGGTTGGACCCACAACAAGGAAATCATTACAATGACACATTTTTCCAATAGAAAATACAGCAAGAGAGAGAAAGAAATCGTTTAGTATCCACACATAGCATTATCTAGGAGACGTGTGTCAAATAAGTCACTGACAGCAACACTTCGTGCACCATTACCAGGTAGTAATACCGACACTTCATTCATGAGTACGCACGATAAACTCGACGATTAGATTTGTTAAGATGTTTTTCACGTGATGTTATAATTTTTATTTTATTACTGATACGTTATTTCTTGTCATTGTCTTCAAAACGGAGCTCGATATTCATCACTATGTAATTTCTTTTCTCCTTTTTTATTATATTTACTTTCCAGTATAAGTACGTATATACGGAGTATATATGTAGTGCAGGGAAAGTTATGTATTGCTGCACGAGAAAACGGCGGATTTACTGCGGAAAAAAGTCATTTTTGGGCCACGATCACGAAAAAGTGGAGCTCGATATTACCGAGAAGATCACGGTGACAAGGGAAGTATAGTTGTTGTTGTATGTTCTCGTACGAAGGGAATTCTGAGAGGTAACTCTAAAAGCAAATTATGGCAGGGAAATATGAAATGACAATCAGAGTCAAGTTAACAATTAGTTAATGAGTAAACAATGTAAATATGCATAATTAAAATTAGGTAAAAAATAAAATCATGAATGGACCACGAGCGTTAGCAGGTTTTAATTATGTCGGGCGATAGAAAGCCCTTGGGCCAAATGCCCTCTGGCTTTTTTCGCTGGCCGATCATTAGAAACCCTATAACGCCCTTGGTGCATAAATAACTTTATGTCAACAACAAAAGCTTGATACACGCTGCGAGTAACCTGGCAGCTGAGCGTTTTGAAGGTTTCTTTCAAATGTAGATTATTGAATTAGCAGTCGCGATTGTAGTCTCCCGGGCATTCAAAGAGTCTCCCAGGCATTCAAAAAGTAGTATGCCATGACTTACATGTCAATATTCTGGGCCAATGAGACTCCTCTCTCGCTACGGCTAAGAGTTGCCCCGCCGCGCAGCAAAAGACGAGATTTTAAGCACGAAACAGTATATTATGAAACGATATAATGATGAGTATGAATAATTTGTATGAGGTTTACGATACCCGCTCGAACCTCACTCGTACCGTGATATTACTTCATTCTTGTGTATTAATACCCATCATATAGAGTATCATACAATACTTTTTCTACGACTACTGATACCTTTTCTTAGTCAAATATTTACTGAGTGGTTAAGTGGCAGCTGGCATGCAATTCTCAGCATATGCCACCTACGGACAGATGTGTCCCCAGGTGGCATTGGTTTAACATAAGCACAATGGAACTTTAAATGAGCTACACAGAAGTTTAGTTGGGATTGAATTTATAAAAGAAATTAGCATTGACAAATTCGGAAAGTTCAGTACCTGTTCTTATTTCTTTTCGGCTTAATAATCGATAGAGTCTGTATAGGGTGTTTCAGTTTGATTTTCTTCAGTTTTCGACACAAGGGGAGGTTTGTGCGGTTTACCGTCACCCCCCTCACGGGTTATCGCGGTTCATTTAAATACACAATACTAACTTTTAATAGATCGGTCACAAATGATTGATTAGTTTTCAACCGTAATCTTCCCGATGATTGGTCAAACACTTGTACTATAATCAAACTATATTATAATGACTATCATTATGCAGCTATCGATTGAGAGATACATGAAATGATTATTTTCAAAGAAACAACATGGCAGTAGAACAAGCTTTGAGAAAATGGGAAGAAGAGAAAAATAGAACAGCAGAGAGAGACAAAGAAATTCAGCATAACATAATTCAAAATACACGATACTGTAAGTATTACAAAGTAATAAAAACACAGAGAGGAAACTCAAAATATCTGTCAAATCGAGGACACAAGAAAAGACATTTTATCACAGAAAAATTCCGGCGTGGAAATGGGATATTAGGAAATCTCTTTGAAAGACAGATAAAAAATCTGCAAAATCTGCTGGCAACAAGAAGAAATTATGGAACATGTATTAAATGTGTGCAAGAAGAAAAAACAAACTACTAATACTAAATACTAAATGAAAATACCAAAAATACTAAAATACAGAAAAAACTAAATGAAGAAGGAGAGGGAGATCACATTTTCAGACTTATAAAAGAAAGAAGAAAACAGGAAATAAAATAGGCAAACATTTTTATTTATTTTTCTATTCATTCTTTTTGAGACTGTAGGTAATAACATAGTACATGTAAAGGAGTGAATTAACACGCAAACAATTTGTGTGTAAATGCATTTATATTAAAATGTATTTAGACACAAATTGTATTATTGTAAATTAATATTTGTATTTCAAGGCCGGAAGGTGATAAATAAACTACTACTACTGTTAATAAGAGATACATAGAATGGGAACAGAAATTTTTTTAATTACTAGCACAAAGTGTCTTATTCAACGCACTATACAACTGTAATTGATCACACGAATTACTTAAATGCAGAACATTGCAGACTTGTTAGTTGGTTTTTTGGTCTTAAAAGGTGTTTTAGGTTCAAAACAGTTTTACTAATTGTTTGTAAAACAGTATTTTATTCAATGCGGCAAAAGCTGGTTTTTCTTTGTGAGGCAGTCTTTTTTCACGTGAGATTCCTACTTGACGTCCAGCATTATACCAACATATTTGCTATTATTGTATCCATATGCGATATACTTTTATTTTCATATACCGCACTATTTTATTGGTCAAATTCACATGCACTTATATATATATATATATATATATATATATATATTCATTTATTTTGTTTGTTTCATACGGTTAATTGCAGTTTGGAGTAGATTTACGTAACCTTTTATATTTCGTCATTCAAATTTTATGTTAATTTTGTTATTAATTAAAAATGTGGTAGAACATTCATAAACGTTTTTATTTTCTTCTCGCAAATTTTTCAAATTCTCCCAAAAATTCTCATCATCCCAAATTCTATCATTCCAAGAAGGGGAAATAAATTAAATCATTTCAGGTTAATAATTATTTTAAGTATTTATATAGATGAAAATGATTTAACAACACTATTTAGATTTTTATACTTTAAAAATTATTAACATTTTCTTTACATATTTTAACTGCAATTTTCATTAGAAAGAACAAATTAACAAATTAGAAAGAGCATAATAAACGTTTATACCACTTCCTTCAAGTTTGAAAACTTAGGATGTTTTTGATTTTTTTTGCCGATGAATAAGCGGACATAGACCACGCGTGCATGCATTCTGCACTTACCGGAGCTCATTAATATTATCTCGATGTCAGGTGCGTAAACTTTTTCAAGGGATAAGCATTTAGATCCGAATTGTATCCCCCAAAGTTAGTACCAATAGGGGCATGGAAGACGAAATGATGATGATAATTAGGGGTGAAAGGACGACACTCGCATACAGACGTACACAAACATACCCATGTCAGAAACGGGATTCGAACTCGGGATCCTTCCGTCAGAGATCGCCACGGCACTACTGTCTTAGAGATCTCTGATATCCGAAGCGGGCTATAATAATAATAATAATAATAATTATTATTATTATTGTTGTTGTTATTATTATTCCTCTGATTCTCGGTAGAAATGTTATGAGTAGGTTGATTGTAAAGTTAACTCCGGGTTGCAACCAGCTTTCTATGGAGTAGATTCAGGGACTATCGGTGCCTCTAGAATACTTTGCCCAAAATGTGGACTGTTCCAAACGAAGCAATTTCTTGCAGCCTTGATACTGCTCGTTGTGTATATTTTGCCAATGTTCACTCCCGCCTGAGATATGGCATAATATTCTGGGAAAACATATCTTATAGCTCCCAGACTTTCAGATTACAAAAAAGAATTGTACGAATAATAAGCAAATCCAACCCACGTGATTCTTGTAAGTCTCTCTTTATTAATCTAGCAATTTTACCATTACCTTGTCTCCTGATTTACGAATCAGTAGTTTTTGTGAAAAATGACTTACTTAAGGGCGGGAATATATTTTCAGCAAACGCCGATGTCTATAAGTATAACACACGACGTAGTAATCATATTCACCAAGTGGCAGTATCAACAGCTCACTACAAAAAATTCACATACAATTCATGTACATTACTCTACAACACTTTGCCAGACGGCATTAAACGATTAAATTCGATAGAAAAGTTTAAGTCCCAAGTAAAATCTTTTCTGCTGCATAACTGTTTCTATACAATTCGAGACTATACCGAGCAACAAAAAGTAAAGTAGCATTAATTTTAACAATGATAGTTAATGTAATTATTTATCATTTGGACTGTATAATTCTAAAGAACCTGTAACAAGTATTGTACCACAGTTTCTGGGTTGATGGCCCTCATCTCGATCAGGTTTTTCGTCCAGTTTCCCTGATCCTTGAGCAAATGCTGAGATGGTCCCTTGTTTTGCTTCTGGACATAAATGTAACTTCATTATTTGTGCACGTCTTCTGAATTTCAGTGGGAAATATAGTTATTAAAATTATTGTTTTCCATATTATCGCGGTAAAAATATTATTCTTTTATGAAGAACATGAGGGTTCAGGGCAGGAATTTATAGCTAATTTATCTTTGGAAATATATTTTATTATATAGGAGTGAATATTTTGTCAATAAATCTCGAAAAAAACTCTCTTTTCTGTATTCAAAATTTGACTAGAATATGGTTTAAAATAGAGATCACAGAATTATGAAAACGTGCACAAAATTCACTCGTCCCCATAGCTCGTCACATAGTTTTTAACTGATTTTGACGTAAATAAATAAATAACAATCTTTTAAATGACCTGGGAGTTCAGCCAAGTTCGTACACAAATTTTGCGGAACAAATCCCGAGATCTTTGATAACTATCGGGAAGACCCATGATTTTACCCCCCAACATTCGGCTGATCTCGATTTCCAAACTCTTGTATTTAAGATGTTTCTATGCTTCGTTGTTTGATCGCATGACGCAGAAACGTCTACAAGTAGACACGATTTTTGTCAAAATACCGGATAACAATATTCGGTTTGTTTGCCGCTACCGTGCGATCAGTTTGAATTTGTTGGTCGTACAGTATTATACACGGTCTAACACACGTCACCGGTTTTGGTGAGTGTTTGTACCATTTGGAGCATGTGTTTACAACTTCAATAGCGGTACAGATGTGCTAGTGGAAGTAACTACTTACTCTGTCATGTCTTTTCACGTATTCGGTCTTTGCTAGAATTTGCAAGATGAGAAGCTATGATCAATGAATTCTGCTTGTTACTGGCAAATGCGGCATTTATCATCTAGGGAAATTATTATTATTATTACTAGTATTATCGATGACAACGCGACAATCAGGATATACAAATTCAAATGAACAAAAGAAATTAAGTTTGATGTATTATTAGTTAAGTTGTAAACAAAGTGGTATTCAAATTTGTAAACTTCACAGCTTAATATGTAGACTATAAATATGAATTATATTAATGAACAATAATAATAATAACAACAATAATGTATTTTAATACTACTGTTACGATTTAAGACAGGGAATTATCTGGGGCAGATTTCTCAGGTAAAGTCGATAGAAAATTTACTTATGTAAAATATTATTAAATTTATTACATGTTATTAAAACCTTTTCTCTCTGTTAAATGGACTACTAGAGAAATAAAAACATTAATACATAATAATTAAGCTTGGAATATCTACCATTATGCAAAAGATTAATTACAAATGTACATTAATTTCCACATATTGGTCGAAAATGAATAACTAATTTAAAAAAAATATAGGTTGTCCAGTCTGTCATTCGATCTAGAGGCCATGCTAAGGAAAATATTGTAACGAGGCTCTAGGGCCTAATTGCACAAATGACAAACTGGGCAAATTCGCCTCTGTTTCTTTAAAGGAATACAAATCAATACATATTCTTATAACAGAACTTACTCTGTGAAACTAATACATATTAAAAATGCCTACATTTATGTGAAATTTCATGAAATCTTGCTCGTAATGTGCTACTGCTGCGAAGTTACTGAAAAACTAAACAGACACTGTTAACCAAATTTTATGCAAATACTTTTATTCTTATCTGTACTTAATAATAAACAAAATTGAATATGATACAAGCAGGTTAATGGTAGTCGAAAAAGCTAAAAGAGAAAATTCAAGCATGGGCTCAACGAAATAGACATTACAAACGCAGAATAGATTTCCGTGTACAGAACCGGTTGTTTGAAACAGACGCGAAGAGCTTCTATCGCAATCGGATTCAAAAACCGAATGAAAATGCTGTCACACCTTCAAAAGATGATGTCAAAGCATTTTGGGCAGGAATCTGGGAGGAGAGCAGAAGATACAACAAAGACGCATCTTGGATTCAATCTGAAGTTGATGCTGCCGATGAACTTGTGGAAACAGTGGAAGATATTCACCAATTCTCGGAAGAGGACCTCTTCCAAGCAATTAAGAACATGGGAAACTGGAAGTTCCCCGGGATTGATAAGATCCAGATTTATTGGATTAAGAAATTAACAGCAATACATTCTCATCTAGCAAAAGCTGTTAATAAAATTTTAGAAAACCCAAAGGAACTCCCGGAATGGCTCACACGCGGCATCACGTATTTGCTACCCAAAGCGGGAGACAGCTCTTTGGCGAAGAACTAAGGCCAATTACCTGTCTGTCAGTAATATACAAACTTATAACTGCAGCCATAGCTGACAAAATGTATAGACACGTAGAGAAGAACCATCTATTGCCAGTTGAACAGAAAGGATGTCGAAAGGGTTCGTATGGCTGTAAGAAAATCTTGCTACTGAATAAAATCATTTTAAATGATTTTATGACAGTGTACCACACGTTTTGATTTTGAAGACCCTGGAGATCTATTTCATCTTAGACTTATTGAGTTTTGCAAGGCTACGATGATGTTGTGAAGTACCAAGTTACTAATACACAGTGGAAAGAGAGTAGTAGAAACAAGAAGTATTCAGATTATCAGGGGAATTTTCCAAGAAGATTCGCTATCCCCTCTGTTGTTTTGCATTAGTTTGATTCCACTATCCAGACAGTTGACGAACACTGACTTTGGTTACAAGCTACATGGTGATGAAAGTCCAGTATCACATTTATTTTACATGGATGATCTTAAAGTGTTTGCTAAGAATGAAGCGATTCTCTTCCAAATGCTGTCCGTCATCAATGTGTGCAAAAGTAAACTTAAAAAGAGGCAAAATGACCACGTCCGAGAACATTGAAGTTGATAGGCACCCTGTGATTCCAGATCTTGAGCCTGGTAAAACTTACAAATATCTGGGCATTGAAGAATGTGAGACCCTCTCGAACGACACAATGATAGAGAGAATTCGCAGGGAGTATTATATAAAAAAGTGAGACTTGTTCTGCTGTCCGCTCTGAACTCCAAGAATAGAATATCAGCAATGGGTAGTTTGGCGGTGCCTGTAGCCGAATATAGCTTCGAACTAGTGGACTGGACTGAGCAGAAAAAATTCATATCGTCGCTCGAAAAATCAAAAAACTTATTATTAATATTATTATTATTATTATTATTATTACTATTATTGTCGCTTCATATCACGACTACAGATGTTATGAGTCGGCTGAGTATAAAATCTACTCTAGGTTGCAACCAGGTACCTAAGGAGCAGATCTAGGGACTGTCGGTGCCTCTACAATACTTTGCGCAAAATGTGAGCTGTGCCAAATAAAGAAATTTCTTGCACTTCCCAGACTTTGAATGACCTGGAAGTTTAGCCAAGTTCTTACCCAAATTTTGTGGAACAAATCCCAGAGCTCCGATAACTATCGGTACGACCTGTGCTTTTACGCCCCACATTCGGCTGATCTCAATTTTCAAACTCTTGTATTTAAGACGTTTCTCTGCCTCCTTGGTAACGACGTTTTGATCGCAAGGTACAGCAACATCGATAAGTAAACACGATTTTTTCGCCAAATCCCGGTTTGTTTGCCGCTATCGTGCGATCAGTTTGAATTGGTTGGTCGTATAATATCGTACACAATCCAACAGACGTCACCGGTTTTGGTGAGTGTTCGTACCACTTGGGGCATGTGTTTGGAACTTCGAAGGCGGTGCAGATCTGCCAGTGGAGGTGTCTACACACCCTGTCATGTCTTTTCAGGTATTCGGTCTTTGCTAGGATTGGACAAGCTGAGACAATATGATCAATGGTTTCTACTTGCTCCAGGCAAATGCGGCATTTATCATCTTGGGAAATTTTGAGAACCGCTTTATCATAATGTCGTGTTCTCAAGGCCTGACCTTGGGCAGCTATTAGAAGTGCTTCCGATTCTGGCTTCATTCTTCCCCTTTTAAGCCACATAAATGATTGATCTTTATTGATCTGCACCTTGACCATTCTTTTTGGATATTGTTCATGGAGGGGTTTGTCCCTCCACGACTTCTGTAACATTTTTTGTCTCACATTTCATGTTTATTAGTACCAGAAGTTCAGTGTCTGTGTTATTAGACGTGTCTTGCATAGTTTTCTTTGCAATGCTTTTTGTTACACTAACAATGCCTCTGTTTCCCATTCTTTGGTCAGATTTCATGACCTGCGTCATTCGAGGGTCATCTTGACTATATACTTTCCCATTCCAACTATTGCATTGTGCCAGGAGGCTTCAATTTGTCTGAGGCCTCTTCCTCCTTCCTTACGTGACACATAAGTCTATGTACATCAACTCGAGGGTGGGCGAAATGATGCATTGTTAGCAGTTTTCTGGTTTTTCGATCCATGATACGGATTTCTTGCTCAGTCCAGTCCACTAGTCCGGAACTGTACTCGACTACAGACACCGCCAGACTACCAATTGCATATATTTTATTCCTGGAGTTCAGAGCAGACTGCAGGACAAGTCTCACTCTTTTGTAATACTCCTTGCGAATCCTCTCTTTCATTGTGTCCTTCGAGATGGTCTCACATTCTTTAATGCCCAGATATTTGTAAGTTTTACCTGGCTCAAGATCTTGAATCACAGTGTGCATATAAACTTCAACGCTCTCTGACGTTGTCAGTTTTCCTCTTTTTAAATTGATTTTTGCACATTTTTTAAGACCAAACTTCATGCAAATGTCATTGCTAAAGTCATTCATTACAGACAGCATTTGGGAGAGAATCGCTTCATTCTTAGCAAACACTTTCAGATCATCCATATAAAACAAATGTGATACTGGCCTTTCATCACCATGGAGCTTGTAACCAAAGTCAGCTTGCGACAGCTGTCTAGATAGTGGGATCAAACTAATGCAAAACAGCAGAGGGGATAGTGAATCTCCTTGAAAAATACCCATGTTGATCTGAATACTTCTGGTTTCTACTGCTTCCTTTCTGCTCTGTATTAGTAACCTGGTACTCCACGACTTCATGCTAGCCTTGCAAAATTCAATAAGTCTAGGATGAAATCGATAGATCTCATTGGACTTCAAAATCCAATCGTGTGGTACACTATCAAAGGCTTTTCGGTAGTCAGTCCAAGCCATGCTCAAATTACGTTTTCGTTTCTTTACATCATTCAAGATGACTTTATTCAGTAGCAAGATTTCCTTACAGCCATAAGAACCTTTACGACATCTTTTTTGTTCAGCTGGCATTAGATGATTCTTCTCTAGATGTCTGTACATTTTGTCAGCTATGGCTGAAGTTATAACTTTGTGCAGTACTGGCAGACAAGTGATTGGCCTGTAGTTCTTCGCCAAAGAGCTTCCTCCCTCTTTGGGTAGCAGATACGTGACGCCGCGTGTGAGCCGTTCCGTGAATTCCTTTGGATTTTCTAAAATTTTATTAATAGCCTTTGCTAGATGCGGATATAATGCTGTTAGTTTCTTAATCCAATAAATCTGGATCTTATCAATCCCGGGGAATTTCCAGTTTCCTATGTTCTTAATTGCTTGTAAGAGGTCCTCTTCCGAGAATTCGTGAACATCTTCCACTGTGTCCACAAGTTAATTTGCAGCATCAACTTCAGATTGAAGCTAATTATTATTATTATTATTATTATTATTATTATTATTATTATTATTATTACTATTACTATTATTATTAGGGAGTGGAAGAAAAAAACATGTTTACTCCTATATGAGGCTGTGCCATGCGATCAAAATATAAGCAAGGAGGCAGAGAAACGTCTTAAATAAAAGTGTTTGTAAATCAAGACATATTACAAATTTGCAACTTGTATACTAGCAATACTTTACCCATTGAATCTCACATTACAAATTGAAGAGCGAGTGATTCGAACACATAATTTTAATTTTTATAACTTCAAGGTGTTTAATGAAGTGGTCTTGTACCATACATTTAAAGAAATGGCTATGGATTGTTTATTTATTTATTTATTTATTATTGGTCAAAAAACAGTAAAAACTGTATATGACGTGTGGGGATTGAAATTTATCTGCGCACATTTTCTTGAGGGCCAGAACAATAAAAAAACAAACAAACCGAAAAAATTAATTTAGAAAATAATTATTATAGAAAAATTAAAAATATTTGAAAAATGTTTTTTTCCCGTTGAACTGTAAATGAACTACAAGAAAAAGGAGTGCTCAACAAAACGTGCACACAGTGAAGCTACATTTACGTTCAGAAGCAAAACAAGTGGCCATCTCAGCATTTGCTCAATGGATCAGGGAAACTGGACAAAAACGTAATCGAGATGGGGTCATTGACCTGGAAGCTGAAGTACATTACTTGTTACAGTCGTATTAAATATTTTTTGAAAATGTATACAATGGAAACGGAAACTAATTCATTATATATCTTTGTTTTGTTACATTAAACATTCTTTTTCTTTTTCACGATCAGTATAGTCTCTAATTGTATAGAAACAGTTTTGCAGCAGAAAAGATTTTACTTTAAAGTTAAATTTGTGTACCGACTTTAATTGTTTTATGTGCGTTGTAATGCGTTGTAAAGTAACCTACATGTATTGTATGTTAGTTTGTATTGTAATTTATCCTTTTCAAGATTTATAATAAAATTGTGGAACCGTTTTGAAACAAATCTTGTTTACGCATTTGAACGAAGTTGTCGCAAATTTATTCACAATTGCGTCAAAAATACTTATATTTTGAAAAAAGAAAGCATGAAATTATTTAGAGATTTAACATTCAATTTTGAGGGAACTTATTGAAATTAATATCTAATCTTTAATGCTGTAGTTATGGACTTGCGTCGAAAAAGTTACCTTTTGGAATTTTCAAATGGCAGACGTTTGACTAAAGAACTGACCTGTCTGAGAGAGCTAGAACTTACATTAAAAGAAGACATTTAATGTATTCTAAAGACAGCATTCAATGCAAAAAGAAAAAATGAAGTAAATATTGATATAACTGAGTTCCAACTCAGAAGAGCAAGAATCTTATTTCTGAATATAAAGTAAAATTTTCAATTAATTGCTAAAATAAATTCTTCTGCCTTTATAAAAAAAACAAAAAACGGGCGAAATCGTAAACACAGTATCAGAAGAGACACAATACAATATTTTTCTGAGAAATCAATAGTTTTTTATGTGTTTTAAAGCAGACGGAAAGAATAGTTTACCAAACAAAATTCTGGTAAGACTGATGAAAATCGATTTAACGAAAAAAAAATGTTTGAATATACAAAGAATAATAAATAATATGAATTGAATAAAACCTCTGTTGTTTGGGACGAAATATGAAAATACAAATTTCCAAAAATCGACCAGTTACTATATATAATGATACAAGAATATTGAACTTCGGGCATGTACTTTGATTTAAATAAGTAGTTTGTTATTTATTTAATGTCAAAACAGTAAATACTATTATGTATGATGGGGAAGTATAATTAGAATATATTATTTTGAAAAGAGGTACAGAGAAAGACAAAACACAAACATTGTCAATTTACTTCTTATAGCCAAAAAAATATACGCGAGAATGAACATGTACTAACAGTACATTTTCCAGTATATTACCACTACAACATTTCTGTCCTTCAGCTCGTCAGCTTGTTACGGGCCTTCGCCGACTAGCAGTGACCCAGGGTCGGTCAAAGGATTACGCGGGGGGATTACCCTCTTACAAGGGGTTCGCGTGGTTAGCGCGGACACATGCCTCCGCAGTTTATACTGGTCTTCATAACCTTACAGTGGGTTTTCTCATTGTGACACACCAATAGATACTGAGGCATTTGTAAGTGCAATTCACAGTTATAATTTTGCCCGGCCGGGAATCGAACGAGGGGTTGCACTGTGGAATGCGAGCACGCTAATCAACGAGACACCGAGGGCTAACCAATACAGCACTACCAGGTGTAAATTTCGAGACAGAAACAATGATACATCCACGCCAACTGAAATCAGAACCAAGTGTCAAAGACGTATTACTCCTTCATCGCTGATTAAATAAATGCAAATGAAACAACGGAGGCAGCGCCATAAAATAACACGATTATCGTGTCAGAAATTCTGGCTACGGAGTGACGCTGAGTGTCTTGGTTTCTTTTATTGAAATCGGCGCTCCACGTGTCAGGGAACTGATTGGGTTTTGATGCTGCGAGAGAATTCTCGCTCGCAATATGATACAGATGAAGCGAAGGCGCCAACGTTGCGATCGTATTCAAGAATAGCAATTCGATGCGAACTTATATTAACACGAAGCGGCAACAGAATCGTAAAAACGTGATAGGATCTCTGCTCGCCGCTAATGGAAAAATATCTGGTTGCAGAGCACGGAAATTTGTTATCGTCTTAAAATCTAGTGTAATTTATCATACAATATTATTACGTACGTTACAAAAATTGATATTTGTAGGAGTTTATTGCTTACACAGACAATTATGATTTATTTCAATTTGACGTCAAGCCCCTATTTTTATGAGCAGAATTTTCAATACATCATGATTTGTGCGCATTCGAGCATAAAAATAGCATTTCTAATGATGTGAGACGTACCCACGTGCGTTAAATATTGTCTATAATACCCGCCTTCATCGACTTTTTCTTTGCTCGAATTACCTTTTCGTGTTTACGTTTCGTCGTTTCATTCAGTTAATATTCCTGATAAGCTAAGTGAAGAGAATGATACTTAAATAATTATAATAATAATACAGCATATAAAATCATAACGACAATGAATTACTGATAAACACAGATATTGTAACGTATATATGTCGGTCATTTAATGACAGTATTCGCTTTATGTGAATCTCTCCATCAACACCTGCATGCAATGCTTTTACCCAAAAACATTATTTTGTGTACTTCAAGGCGTATTAACAAATGATTTTGTACCCTAAATATTAAAAGAAATTTTATAAGAATTCTGGTTATCTATGACCGTTGTACACATGAATCTTTTCCAGGTCAAACAAAAACTTATTTGCTTCAGAAACGACTTCTGTGAGGTATAATAAAAACTCGGAATTGAAATTTCAGCGTGATAAATAAAGCTGGTGGAGTGTTTATCAATCCGTTCAGTAATTTTAAGGTTGAGTGCACTCTGAAAATTTACACGTATGTTTTACTTAGAAGTGTGTTTGTCGGGAGGTCACAACAGTATGTTTGTCGGGGTTTAGAGTGAACCCCCGGCGGCTACGGATGGAGCCACCCAGAGCCCGCTTCCAAGCTTCGATCGCGCCGATAACAATTGGCACGTACTGCCTTTTCCCGACCGGGCGGGCATCCATAAAAAAACGATGACGTCACAGGACATACGGTTACGTATTTTATTTTTTATTGACACATAATCGCTTGTTATTGCCTTCGATACGGAGTTCTATATACACGGCATAACTTACTTGAATCGAGATGATCGTAGTTACGAGGGAAATATGAAAACAATTGAATGATGCTACACGTTCTCTTATGGAGGAAATTATGGGGGGGATATGAAATGTCAAATCGAGTCAAGAAAACATCTACTTCATTAGTAAATAAAATATACATAACAGGACGTTGGTATGTATATAAGAGCAAAACTCTAACATCGTTAGACCGATTCCCATGAAAATTCTCACTTCTATGTGATTTTTCACCAAGAAGGTTTTTGTGCTGTTAATTCTGTTGTAGCTCCACTACATAGCGCTACATATTCACTATATATCCACTATATATTCACTACATATTCACGTCAAATGCAACCTGCAACACACTTGGCAGCATTTTGAATCTATATCGTTAAATAACTCCTAAGCGAGGCGTTCTAGGCCGTTAAAAACTAAACTTGAGGCCAAAGACCTCAAAGAATAGTTTCTCATACCGTAATCTACAGAATAAACTCTTCCTGAGCTTTCTATTACATTTTTGCTGGCACGGCGCTTCCCGATATTACCTCACCTGCTCAGAGATGTGCAGAATCTGCAAGTAAATGTGAATGAGAGGGACAGAGAGCGCCAGAGACAGAGACAGGGACAGGGAGAGGGAAGGAGGAAGAGACTGTGAGAAAGGGAGAATGGGAGGGGAAAGAGAAAGATGAAGGGCAGAAAAACGTCTGCCGGGTTTTCCTAGTAAATAAATAAATCTGAATCTGGTTGTACTGGACAAAAATAAAATCATGTATGTACCACGGGCATTAATTGGTTCTAATGAACGAGAGGCGATAAAAATCCTGAGGGTTTCGCCTATCACCCGTCACAGTAGGTTCACACGTCACAGGTTAGGTAAAGAATGAACAGCCCTCTCCCTTACACTGTTTCTGTGAGGCAGAACTTTCGAAAAATTTAAAATTCAGTAAATCCAAAGTCAGCCCTTCTGATCTGGTTTTGGGAGCCTGTTGCAGAAGAGAGGAGAAATTTGCGAAGAGGATGTGCACTCATGTAACCAAGATGGGGGAAGAGGAAAGATTTGCCTACGCTAAAGAAACGACCAGTTATAAACACTGTAAATAATATATGCTATGTGTAGAGCAGATTCAGTGCATGGAGAACTAACTTGGAGGCTAACGTCAGTCCGCACTCATTTTGTGTAACTGCTGGGACAAAACATAAATGCCACCAGCGTTTGCCGAATGTATTTGACTTCCGGAAATGCACATGAGGTGCTCAAACCGCGAGATGAATTGAATCGGCGATTTTAGAAAGGAAATATGGCCACATTGTCCGTAAAGAGTTGAGATATACATTTTCTTTGTTATTCTTCAAGCTATAGTTTATTATAAATATAAAACTGGTGCAGATTAAAGTATGTCTTCGATTACCAACTAAAATTTCTAATGCTTGGTATAGAGAAAAAAAAACTTCAGGACTAATTTCTCGTATTTACATATAGAGGGAACTGAGAAATTTATGGGTACACTGAATGATCAGTGATTAATAATAATTTGACTAAATGCTTCCGTGGCAACAGTAATAAACACTGAGGACAACAGACTTCAAAACTCGCTGGTCAAACTATCGAACTATTTTAAGAAGAGGGAGTCCGGTGGTGTCGGAATTGATCGTCTGCCTTGTGTAGTTTCACCGCCAATGTAATGCTGCTGGTACTACTACTACTACTACTACTACTACTACTAGTGCTACTACTTCTCATAATAATATTAATAATAATAACAACACCACCTCCACCTAGGGAGTACACGACCTTGTAGTTGGTGGAGGAACTTGAGTACTTTCATTAGCCTGAGAGCTATATCAGTAGTAGCCTAACTACTGGTAGGGCCATCATTGCTGAATATGGTGAAGGTGAGGGGTCAGACGAAGAAGTACTCTATTTTGAGGAGAGAGGGAAGTAAGTACAAATTAATTGTTAACGAAAGAAAAACTGTTTTCAATGCATTTTTGCATCTCAAATCGGAAATCGCATGTTCCATTGAAAATGAACAATATGCAATTAGCTGATGTTGAGGCAAACAAAATTTTAGGTCTTTCAATTCAATCAAACCTCAAATGGAATGTACATATAACAGAATTAAACACTAAATTAAGTTCATTATGCTATGCATTCAGAATTCTTTCAAATTCTGTCAGCCTTCATGCAGCTCGTTGCGTTTATTTTGCAAATGTGCATTCCCGCCTGAGATATGGCATAATATTCTGGGGAAGCTCATCCTGTAGTATTCAGACCTTCAGATTGCAAAAGAAAATTATTCGAATAATGAAAAAATGCCTTCCACGTGATTCCTGCAAGCCTCTTTTCATTGAGCTGGGAATCCTACCATTGCCTTGTCTATTTATTTACGAATCTGTAATATTTGTCAAAAATGACCTACTTAACGGAGGGAACATATTTTCATGCAATATTGATATTTATAATTACAACACACGCCGTAGAAATCACGTGCATCAAGTGTCAGTATCAACAGCTCAGTACAAGAAATCAACATACAATAAATGTACGTTACTTTACAACGCATTGCCAGATGACATAAAACAATTAAAGTCGGTATACAAATTTAAGTTAAAAGTAAAATCTTTTCTGCTGCAAAACTGTTTCTATACAATTAGAGACTATACTGATCGTGAAAAAGAAAAATAATGTTTAATGTAACAAAACAAAGATATATAATGAATTAGTTTATGTTTGCATTGTATACATTTAAAAAAATATTTAATACGCCTGTAACAAGTAATGTACTTCAGCTTCCGGGTCAATGACCCCCATCTCGATCAGGTTTTTGTCCAGTTTCCCTGATACATTGAGCAAATGCTGAGATGGCCCCTTGTTTTGCTTCTGGACGTAAATGTAGCTTCACTGTACGCACGTTTTGTTGAGCACTCCTTTTGCTTGTAGTTCATTTACAGTTAAAAATTGATTTTCTATAACTCGGGAACAAACATTTTTCAAATATCTTTATTTTCTAAAATAATTATTTTCTAAATTCATTTTTGCTTTTTTTTTTTTTTTTTTTAATTCTGGCCCTCAAGAAAATGTGCGCAGATAAATTTCTTTCCCCACACGTCATATACAGTTTTTACTGTTTTTTGACAAATAAATAAATAAATAAATAAAAGTAGAAAGCGAAGGGTCATTAAATTTGGACTTCCTGTTGTCGGCACATGGAGGGTAAAGAAGAGAAACTGGGTTGGCACACCAGGCCACTGATAAGTGTGCAGGTCCAAACCTTGCATTATCCAGCGAAGGAGGCTGCCTTCAGCAGTCAGTGCAAATCCCGTAGGGTTTAGCTCAGCAGTGAAAAATTCACAGCAGAACAACTTGCTGACATTCAGAGGAATGTAGAATATATTCTTCGCTCGAACTACCCATATGACGAACATGTAGAACTTGAAAACGATGATCCCGTTGAAGGTTCATCTCTCTCTCCAATGAAACAAACGTCAGTAATTAAAATTCATGTGGCAATAAATTACACGATAAGAACATGCTGCAAAAGCTCCTTCGACGCGAGATAGGAAGAGTTCGTTAACTTCCATTCCAATATCGTGCACGATTGAGGAGAATATACGAAAATGCCAAAGCTAAGAGAGGGATAGAAACAGTGAATTCTGTCTTAAATGACGTGGTACGGACCGCAGGTAATCATCTAGATATTACTGAAATCAATCACATCGTGTATGCAACTGGATATCTAGTATCTCAGATAATTTTTTAGACAACCAAGAACACCGACGGCCGACATCAAAATAGATTAAACAGCCCGGTATACCCATGAAACAAGAGAAATATGAAACGGATAGCGACGGATCCGTTTCATAATTTCATATTTTTGAAATTATATATTCTATACTTATTTATATTCTCCACTTATTTCCCTCCCTCCTCATAATCATTCTCTTGTTTCATTCGGCGTGAAATATCACACTTCGCCGACGCGTCTCCTAAATCAACGCACACCTCTAATGTTCAACGAAAAATATTCAATGTTGAAAAAAAAGAACAAATTGAAAATAACACAAGTAGGCTAATGGTAGTTGAGAAGCTAAAAGAGAAAATTCAATCATGGGGTCAACAACTTATACGCAAAGCTTGCGCGTCACTTCGCGCCCAATATCTGTGCGTGCATGGTTTCGGGTCCCGTCATATGATTCATGTATGCAATCAAGATGGGATCACTACAGTATACACTCACGCGAAGAATTTTATTTCTTGTAAATAGAGTACAAGGAGAATAGGCAAGCATAATGTAGTAGGGAAATATGGGGAAGGTGTGTTAGGAGAGTGGTCAGTAGCTGATATAAGATTTTGCATCTCATGAACTGAAAATATTAAATGAGTACATTCTTCATAAGAAAATTCATAACTAAAACAAAGAGAAACCTAAAATTCATTTATACGTGACCCCAATGTTCAGATTTGAGAGCAAAAGATGAGCTTATAGAATTGCAGAATGTGGTTTTGATCACTTTATGGTAACAGCCAATGTTCTTGTAAACTCAGAAAACAAATATTACACGTGGCAACTATTAGTAGGCAAACCTACAATTGAGGTAGATGAGTACAATTTGGAACGTTTGCGACATGAATCTACACAACTCGTGTAGAATACAATTCTAGTAACTAATAAATTGAACGATTTGAATAAAAACATAGCGAAATATCTCTATCAAGAACTTCAAAATAATTTCGACAATTTAACAAAAGAAGTTGTAGGAAAACAACGTAAAAATGGAGACACAACAAAATACGAGAAAAGTGGTCAAATGAAATTGCAAATAAAGGGAATAACCATTTTTGTATCAGAGGAGTTTAAATACCAAGAATCATGAAAGTAGAAATCAGTGTGTAAATGGGGTAATACGGGTGTAAAATAATATTAGTTGTAGGGGTCGCATGGCCCAGAGCGAAGTCGCTCGTTATTCGCCAAGAAGGTCCGGGTTCGATTCCCGGACAAGTTCGTGTGAAATTTGTTCTGACAAAACGAGTCTGCCTGCTTCAAAGTCAGTCCAATTCCGGTGAAGTGTCCTAAACCCTACCCCTTTCTTTATTATACCCCTATCCTAGTTCCTTCCTAATTCTGGCTGCTGTGTAGAGACGCAGGGGCGCGCGGTAAGAGGCGCGTACGCGGAGATGCTAATTCGCGGCCCTCTTGACAATTGACTGACGACACGAGACATAGATAAATACAGTGCCCTCTCGAATATATATTAATGGGCCTAATATTAATGGAGGATTACTCAGGTGGAAGCGCTCAACGCTCCACCAGGGACTAAGAGACGCGTTGCGTCGATGGATAGTAATAATGAATAATTAAGACGCAACAAATTTTAAAAAATGGAATGACCACTTTGAAAGTTTGTTAACAGAAAATAGAATTGCCTACAAACTAACAAATTATCAAGTAGACAATGTAGAATTGAGCAATATAGAATTTTAGCAATTTCTCCTAGGTAGATTAAGAAAGCTGCACAAGGATTAGCATTACCTGGAAATATTTCCAGTAAACAGAACAATTATTCTACGGGGTTGACCTGATCAATACGTTGTTGAAATATCAAAAAAGATTTTATTATTTCGTATATAACTTTAATATATGAAAACAGAGATAGGCAAAAATACAGGCGAATTAGTAAAACAAACTCTCGCCAATTTCGTTCAATATTTACCTTGAACAATCTCTGCATATGTGGATCAAATGTGTTCTGGCAAGGAAATTGAAATTGGATAACACCTCTACTCTCTCTTCTACGCGGATGGTAAAATCGTAATTGCTCGTGGTGAAGACAATGATGATATGCTAAGGAAATTTCATGAGGAATAAAACAGATGGAGCTTGAATATAAATGTTAGTAAAACCTGATGTATGTGCATTGGACGAACGTAAATTAATATAACAGCAGATGGTGAGACAATTAAATCCTGTTACAACGTGTAATAACTTGACTGAGTAATAAGTAATATTAGAACATGTGATGAAGAAATAAACTTCAGAATAATAAAGGAAAGAAAGCATCGAATGCTATTCCCAGATTACCGCAGTATGGATTACGGTATTATGGAATTGCAATATCTGATATGAAATAAAGAAAAGAATATTCCATAGCCTGGTAGAAAATATAGTATTTGATGGAAGAGAAGGGTTTGAACCAAACAAAAAATTAGATACAAACTAAGGACAGTGAAATCGGATTTATTGGAAGATGTCTGAAGAGGAAATGCTGAAGAAGAAGAAGAAGAAGAAACGCATTGAAAAGGTTTTGTGATCAAATACTAAAATATAGAATATAAATGGAAATGGTCGAGATTGAGGAACCGGGCGGTTTGAGAGCTAGGAGATCATGAGTATAGAGAACATTCTAAGGCAACTAGTAGAAAAAATAATAGAGAGACATTCTAATATTCATTGAAGTGGAGAAAACCTGTGATTCTCTATCTCTCTGTAAACTGTTTGAAGTACTCAACAAAAGTGAGATAAATGGGTCATCGCAGAGTATTTCATCATATTCAGAACGTATTGATGTCACAAAATGGAACAGGTTTTCTGGTACTAGAAAGTTTCATATTCTCTTCAGTCTGGGCTTTCTGTTCGGTTTTGCCTCACCCTCATTTCAGATCTCATCATTGGCGTATATAAATACGATTCTTCTATTCCTCGGATACCGAATATTATGATAGAAATGTGACTTTAAGAATATTAAAGAAAGGTAAAATCTGATTTTATCTATTGTACATTTGTATTCTAGTCTATTGCACATTTTCACTGAAAAATATGGACGCATTTTTCAGAAATGTCGTCTCAGCGTTCCTGAAAATGCAAATTTTAAATCTCATTTTCACAGAAAACTTTCCTGTTGTCAAGAAACTTAATAAAAGATAATTTCAAGCACTTCTTCACAATAATACAATAATGTATAAGCAATGACCGTAAAATATTAACATCGTGAGAGACATTTAAGAAAAATTTCATTTGTATAATTTTCAAAAAAAACAACAACAAAATAATATATCAAAGTAGTTTTGATATTTTCTTATTCCGTTCATTTAGCAAAACCTAGGCATAAAGTTTGAAAAAAGTGCAGTCATTTAAAAAAATATCGTTTGAGCGCAAAATTGAGCTCATTTTCATAGAAAAAGTAGGGTTTTCCGAGACGTTTTATGACATCATTTGAAGCACATGCGCTCATTTGCAATAATTCACCAACGCAATAATCTACACAAATCGCCGATAGTTTAAGTACTAACGATGTGAGAGAGATATCAAAAATATTATATTTCTGTAATTTTGAAAAGAAAAGCAATTTAGCAAAATGGCTTAAACTCAAAATTTTTGAAAAATCTGAATTAACAGTGAAAATAGGTCCTATGCCATCTTTATCAATATATTTATCTCTATTCTTAGAAGAAACAAAGAAAAAATAAAGTCGTTTTTGAGAAAATTTTGAAAATGTCCCAGTGGCCTCATGCAAAGTATCCCAAAATTTAAAGAATGTTTTTCGAAACCGCAGAGCTTTGGTATGGGCGAGATCGACGAGAGAAACATTTTGAAATAAATTCATTGCATAGTTTAGGTGCTAGTATTATTCATTGACGGACAGACAGTCGGACGTTTTGTCGTAAACTATTTTTCTTGTGTCGATGACTACTAATTCGTGGATTATGACTACGCAATGTGTTAAAGAAGTAAGTTACATCTTGGAAGAAGATGTATCCACTTTTTTATAAGGGTTCCATGATGCAAGTTTTTCTGTCGCAAAATCGCCGTTTTCTGTCGCAGTAGTACTTAACTTTCTCTATACTACATACATTACTCCGTATATGGGTCATTCCACGTCAAATCGCACAAAATTAAAGAAAATTTGACCATGATGTCCCAGATTTTTTAACTTTTCTTCTGTGAGGAGTATAAGAAAAAATATGAAACCCGTAATTTTTATTTTTTCCAGATTATTTTTTTCGAGATTATATTAATTTTCAAAATTTTCAAAAAAATGCTCGTATCGCTAAAGTTAACAATTTTTACTCGTGTTGTAATTGTGACAGAAATTTAGTATTTTGCGACACTAAATAAGAAAAGATTCTCTTTCATTTGATGTAGACATTGAAATCATTAAATTTTAAAAATAATTTTTTGACCTTTTCAATTTTTATTTTTTTAATTTCTCCAAAAAGTCGAGTTCAATTTTTTTAAATACCACTGTAATTGTTAAAAAAGTCTACATAAGTCTGGTAGATTACTAAGTGGGATAGCGTGTTGATTTTGAGAACTTAAATACAATAGAAATATCTACTTGCTGTTTTGCTGCAGCGTCTACTAGAACGTCACCCCTTATGCACGTGTCAACCAGCAGTAGACGATTACCATCAATATACTTTCACAGAGCAATAAACAGTGTTCCTTTACATCTTACTACGTGCCAGATATGCACATATGACCTTCATAGACGATTAAATTTAAATTATAAAGTGTCAAACGGTTTCAATTTATTATTATACAGACGGAATATTTACACGAACAAGATAATGTGATACAATTAATTAAATTGATATTTATTTTATTTTACTTTACAAAGTATATCGTTTATTGACCTTTTCATAACGAAATGAAAGTATGTATTTTCTTTGTGCTTTCTACTGCCTTTTTAGTATATCATTGTTGCTCTTTCTTAGTACTGTTCAGCGTTGTTAAAATATGAAAGTAATGTCCTTCACATTATGATTAGCCCACAATAAGTTCCTGGATAAATTAATAGGTTCCTGTCAGAATTGAAGGCTTGCTTTTATTAAGAATATTACAGCCCCTTTCACTACGTCGCTAGGTCCCTTTCCAAAAACGTTGCGAAGCGAAGAAATGCCATTCAGCATTCACACTGAAGACATCTTTATAGAAGTATACATTCGTATAGTTTTGTAATATTAGGCACTGACCCCATCCGAAAAACATGTTTGTTAACACTATCATAAACTTACTGGGGAAGTGATATGAGTATATACTGAAAAGTGTGAATTAAATTCGTGCCGTATCATACAGAAAAATATTTTTTTTTTAAGTTTTAAATTCTTTGCTTTCTCTGAAGTGTAGCACAAAAGGATGCAGAGTAGCTAAGACATTAATTCACAACGGTCTCTGAATTAAATCTTCAAGTACGAAACAGCAATTTTCAAAAAAATCACATCGAACAATGAAACAATTCCCAGCGTAAAATTTTATTTTTGTCTCACTAAGAGAGCAGAAGACTGCAAACGATTGGCGAAGACAGCAGAAGTAACACAAGACGAACTTACTCGGCCAGTTTCTTTATTACTCGTATCAGGTGATACGTTACGGTGACCCGAACCAACAGTGAAATTTTTTTCATTGTCGCTGCCTAACATATTTGCGGCATTAAACGAGTATGGTCGATTCTCACTTTCTTTTAAAAACTTCACTTGACGCGTCACGAGGGGGAATTTAGAAAACTAGTTTTTCCAATAATATAACTTTTCTTGAAGGCATACAGTCAATTTTCAACTTTTCAAGAACAACCCTAACGTGCACTTTTTCTGCAATTACAGATTTTCATATTAAGAAAATGCAAATAATGATAACATTGATTTTTGTAAGGATATCTATGGTTACTAACTTCATAGAACAATGCACATGTTTCAAAGATTCCTCTGTTCACCCAACTCACTCAGTATATTTGAGAAAGAAAGCATTTCGTCAGAAGTCTTCCATTTGAGACGGTATGTGTGTTTCTACGATTCAAAACATGGCGTAAGTCTCGCGGTTGCTTTATATTTGGACGTCACGATGAGTCATGTCATTGACGCCCCGTAGTTTGATTAGCGAACAACGCGCCCATGATTCTTCGGAAAAAGTTATTGGTAATATTTTGTAAGGGGTGGGATTAGAAAACGAAGAAAAAATATGTGTCATCTATTTTCAACCCTAGAATTCATAAAAAGAACATGTTTTACTTTAGAGGAACCTGGATCACCACCCCTTCAAAAATTAGTGATTCCAAAGCAGAGACTCCTGAAATGATAGTTTGATTTTTCTGATTTTCCATCTACCAGCTTTCCAAATTCCTCATCCCCCTACTTTTCATGACAAGTAAATTCTCGACTCTATTTACAGCTCATCCTTCAGTACAGTTTTTTTCTAATTTAGTTGAAACAGTACTGGTCGCTAGAAAGTAATGTTTTGTAAGTGAGCGATTTGACGTGGAGTGACTGATATACGTAGAGAAGAAGGTGGTAATATGAACCCCCACTTTTATTTCAACTAAAAAGTAATTAAATACCTCTTTTTAAAACAAATATGATAATCTTATCTTCACTAACTACATAAAAATAATGAACTTTCGTAGCTGTTCAGTGAGTGGGTAGAAGTCAATAATTCCAAAGAAGTCATATTTGAAAAAAAAAGTTCTGTGGTGGTGTGATGAGCCCCCTTAATCAATTAATTAATACATGGTTTTAGAGAAACTAATTACATATTTACATAAGTAAATGCTATTTTATTACAAAAACTTGAAAAAAAATCATTTACAAAATTAGAAATATAAATGTTCTTTTCGGCCCCAACACAATCATAGTGCGCTCACATTTCAAACAATTTCTTGAACTCACAGTTCTCGGTGGTCGGCTGAAAATAGTCCACCACAAAACAAGCAAGGCGTTTGGCCATCACAGGAACTTTCAATCCCTACTAGTGATTCCAAAGCAGAGACTCCTGAATTGATAGTTTGATTCTTCTGATTTTTCATCTCCCAGCTTTCCAAATTCCTCATGCTCCTACTTTCCATGACAAGTAAATTCTCTACTATATTTCCAGCTCATCCTCCAGGACAGGTTTCTTCAATTTAGTTGAAACTGTTTCTTTCCAAGGTTTGTTAACACAAACAAATCTTTGAAGAGTAAGTGCTGTCCGAGAAACGTTGTGGAAGCCTTTTTCAAATCCATTGCCTTTCTCGTAACTTCGTTGCCTTAACCATGTCTTCAGTGTTTCGGTTTTTCTTTTTTTTGTGGGCCTAGAACTACTTGTGGCATCTAAAACAAAAATAGTACGAACATAAGTTGTAGTGTACGTAATTTGATCCCCTTAAAGTTTGGGGCTCATATACCGACCAGAGTTCGGGGTTCATTTTATAATCATCGCCATATAAACATTCTGCAAAACCGATGTTTGTTTTGTTCGAAATTACAGATTGCGGACCTGAAAACTATGTTTAAAAGATATTGTATTTTATTCGTTAGGAATTAGAATTGGTCTAAGCGAATGCAAACTGTAATTAAAAGCCAAAGACTTACCTTTCACAGGGTTAAAAACCGTAAAATAACGAACACCTCTGTTACTCATCGAACACCTCTGTTAACTAGTAGTTAAAATCGTTCCTGCTAGAATGTTTTGGATGTGTGAGCAGATACTAAGGGGCCATATATTATATACATGACTCATATTACCACCCTTTCCTCTACTTTTACGAGAAAGTAAAAAATACATTAAGACTGTTTTTTGTTACTTTTAATAGTAATTTATTTTCATAATTGTTTTATTACGAAGTAGCAGAAGTATCTGTCCAGGTATTTATTAATCATTATCATTCTGCCTCACCTGGCTCGAAATGCCTCTCGTTTTCCCGCAATGCTTGTTAGGATCATCTTTGCTACCAGCATCGTTGGTTGAATAAATGTAGCATAAATCGTTGGCTTCCGGGTGATAGGTGTTGAGTAGGTTTTTCAAGTCTTGGAAATATTATAAATGATAAACATTTACTAAATTTTTAAAATTTCTAATTTTCTAGTTTGTGGAATATTTTATATTGCAAACATTCCCCAGAATTGAACT
This sequence comes from Acheta domesticus, assembly GCA_031308135.1. NCBI lineage: Eukaryota > Metazoa > Arthropoda > Insecta > Orthoptera > Gryllidae > Acheta > Acheta domesticus. The sequence goes on along the minus strand of JAHLJT010008446.1, from coordinate 242,917,979 downwards.
GATCATATTCACGTTTTTCATTCTTTTTGTTACTTAATATATAGGTGTCCGGGGAGGAAACGTCGAAACTTCGACAATAAGCTCTTAAGACAATTCTAAGCATGTTTGGTCTAATAAACTACGTGGATATTCCGAATGGTTGAGCCGCAATAAGTACTCAAAAGTTGGTTTGAAAAATTGATTTCTAGGCAAAATTTCCATTATTGAAGCTTATAAACACTCCATAAACATATAAATTCTTTATTATTTACAAAAGAAATGAATATATTAGTTCAGAAAGAAAAATTAAGCAATGAATAAAAAGCACCTAATTTACACAATTCGACTGCTTTTTTATTTCTCACTTAATTTTTCTCTCTGAAGAAATATATTAATTTCTTTTGTAAATAATAAACAATTTACATGTTTCTGGAGCGTTTATATGCTTTCATAATGCAAAATTTGGCCTAGAAATCATTATTTCAAACCAGCTTTTGAGTGCTCATTGCGGCTCAAGCATTCGGAATATCCACGTAGTTTATTAGACAAAATATGCTTAGAATTGTCTTAAGAGCTTATTGTCGAAGTTTTGACGTTTCCTCCCCGGACACCCTGTTTTGATAATATATTCTTATAATCTTGTCATTTGTTATTATTATTACTATTTATTATGAAATACACGTAAATCATTTCACCATTGTCTTCAACGTTCTCCGTTTCTCTCAGGACTTGAGCTGTTGACTTGGTGTGTTTTCGTTTGTATGGTTGACGAGATTTCCTCCCTTTCTAGTTTATTTAGGGGTAATTCAATAATATGTACGCAATCTTAGCTTCTTCAAAATCTGTTAGAAACAGTTAGTAGTACTTATTAATATTTCACTGATTTAAACAATTTCTTTCGAATCCTCTTGTATACCTAACTTGTCTAGTCACGAAAGATAATTTCTCTAAATTTTGAGTAAAATGTCGTAGTGTTCAATCTGATATATTTGGGATTAATTTTTAATTACATTCATAACATGAAATTAACAAATTTAATCATACATATGCTGTGACAGCTTTCCGTTTCTATCAACCCCTTCATTTCTCGGTTTCACTCCTGTCTTCTAAGTGAGAAAACCTTCTCTCAAATTGCTTACGTATTTTTCATGAAATAACCTCCTGTTTACTACACACTAATGTAATAAAAGTTTGAAAGTGGTCAGGCGGAAGAGCAGGCTAAATGGCCCGAGCCTCGCCGCCAATGAAGACGTTTATTTATTAATACGGGTTTTCTGGTTCACCATCTAATAAGGTCATTTCTACAGTAAATTTAGTGCATGTATTTGTCATGGAAGGTGGCGGTGATCTCATCCCCGGTGGATGGCGAGATCCGGCGCCTATCTACACGACGACTTGCTGAGTTTTCACAAACCAGTTATTACCCACCAGCGGAGCACCGCCTCAGGCGCCACAAGCTCTAAACTGCTGACTGCTCTCCCGACATGTGTGGTAGTGTAGTGCATGTAAGTGTAATTGTATGTATTGTAAAGGCTGAGGACAAGGAAAAGAATGGAAATATCGCCTGCAGTACATGGTACGTTTGTGAGGGTACTCTTCTGGCATTCGTCATTTCTTACTTAGAGCTTGTCGGCGATGCCTGTCTGGTGAGAGGTACCTGGTTAACGAAAACCCCGCTAGACGACTGTAGGTCGGCGCGGGATTTAGCCAACTGGGGGAAGATCACAGCTATCTCCCGAGCAAAAACCATGTACTACACTTACGGGAATAATTACCTTAGAAGTTCCCGTGCCCGTGGAATCACCAATCAGTCAATCACCCTATCAACCTAACCTCTACCTGTCCGTCTGTAGACAACTGCAGCGCCTGAACCGTTCAGCCGATTTTCTCCAAAATGAACATTCCCTGATTGATCTGAACAGACTGAAGGTTTTGGGAGTTTCCAAAGGATATTTTAATTGTTGAGGGTGTTTTACATGAATCTGGCATTTACCTTTTAATGTCTCTGCCCTAATTCGGCCCACACAGCGCTTGTGTGGCGTAGTGGAATGAGTGCAGGCAATTTAAATCTGATATTTTCCGTTCGTGTCTCAGAGTGGAAAAAAAAGTTGGTTGAAAACACTTTTGTTGGCTTATGTAGTAGTATAAAATTGCGTAGCATTTGGGATAATGTGAGAAAGTGTGTGCTTTCATAGCACTACTAGTTTCATTTTGTCTTTTACAAAATTTCACTAAGATCAAAATAAAACTCTGTTTGTCTAAAAAAATACGTAAAAAATAATAAAGGAAAATAATAATTTAATAAAAGTTGCCTAATTTATGCCAGTCAAAACGGACTATCTTTCAGGGAATGTCGCATTAAAATCTATTCATCTGTTCCAGAGACTACTTTGGAGAAACAGACAACAATTGTAAAAACAAATGAATTGGTTTTCATATAATCTAAAAAAAAGCTATAAAATACGTAGTTATTTTGAAATTACTGACACTCCAGTTTTATTCATATACCCTTATATTTGTGTTGATTTTAAACTGAAATTTCTGATATATTTATTTATAATTAAATGCTAATATTGACTATAAATTACTAGAAATAATCAATTATAAAGTGAAAATACACAATTCACTTCTGTAACTTGATGTGTTGAACGAAAATTCGACGAGGAAATCGACGAGAGTTTTGGAGAAATACTCTGTTTGCTACTTCACATATTGTGAAGGGCGTGATTTAACTGGAATCCAAAGAATTACCTACGCCCTCTTGCTACTTCAATCAACGTACCGCACGTAAACAATACCTGGAACAAGCCTGGGTAGGCGAGAGAATTTTTAGGAAATGTATTGATGTTAACAGTAATACAAACTAATCGCTCGAATGGTAAAGACCTCTTGAACTGTGATGTAGGAGAAACCTTGTCCTCTAAATTTAGACTGAATTAGGAATTCTAAAAAAATTACAGTGTTCTGTTGAAGAGATAATAGTGAAGAGTCTGAGTCAGCTCTCAATTTGGCAACTTAGTTTGCCTGATAAATTTTATGAGAGTACCGAGTAATTTTGAAGGGTCTTCTAATGATGCGTTGTTACATATTGCACAATGAGTGGTGTGTCCAATGTTCCATGGAAGGAATTAGAGTGCGTTTCAACGATTTGACTTCGCGGTAAGTTCACAAATGCTACTCAACGTTTCCCCAAAATATCATTGAAAATACTTTTGATGGATTAACTTGAAAATACACGGGAAGAATGGGAACGATAGAGAAATACATCACCAGTTCAAAACAAAAAAAATCAGCTTCATTTGGAAACCGAGGTACTCGTTTTGATTGACTACCTTCGTACCTTAGTAATCCGTCAGAGAGTGTCCAAGACGATCATTAGTGATGTGAAATTATACCCAAACATCGACAAAAGATTTTCGATGTCGATGAAAACAGCCACAAAAAACATCGATGTTAAAATATCCATATTTTAAATATGATAAAACATGAATTTTCCCATCCTTTTTCCATTTTAATTATACTACTTAAAAGAGTTATATTTTATTGTTTTGTCACAAAAAATAATCTTTGTCAAATCTAAAGAAGGAAATAAACAATAAAGGACATCGTGTTTTGCTATTCTTTCATTTATTCACTGTCAATCGTAAATCATCAGTGTAAAACGTCCTGGATCTAATGTTAAACATAATACGCAAATATTAGTTTTATGTTTATTCTGCGTTAAATCACTCTTCCATATTAATTCTTAATGAAAATTCTATACAGACAAGATTCAAAATGCAGTTTAGCGATACTACCACGTATAAAATCATCAAAAAAAGATAATATACATGTAATGGAATCAGTGATTTCAGAACCACTACATCTCCAGAAAAGTAAATTTTCGGTAAAACTGAACTGAATTTTCGGTAAACTGTTCTAAGACATTAACATATATCCTTTTCTCAATTTTTGTTTTCTAATATATGCATTTTGTATTATTCCACTTGTTTAAAGAGAAACAAATGCTTTTACACAGTTAGACAAGTCAAAATCAACTTAAACGTTTATTGGAGATGTGTTGTTTCTTAAATGATTGAGGTAATGTTGAGTTAATACGCACAGAATAATTGTAATAAATAATATAATGCAACTACCCTCGGGTCTTCGGTTGGGCGCCTCAGACGGGTAGCCGGCCCGCTCAGTCGACAGATTACCTGAAACGGCGAAGATGGAGGAAGCCGGTGGCCTAGGTTGAATGAGAAGTCAAACATGTGAATTTAGAACAAGTTGAATTTATTCATTAACAAAAGAAAACGCTAATGGTCTGGTGATGATAACTCTGGCGAGCATGCCCCCAAAATCGAAATAAAACAAAAAATGAAATGTCATGCACATAAGAGAATAAAAAATTACAAGTGATTACAATCAGATAAAACTCTTCTTCGCGCGCGAATTCCCGCTTGACGGCCATGCGCGGCCGGGAACTCCTCTTCGTCGCCGGTCGAGAGGAAGTCAACACTGATTGTCTGATGTACTGTTCACACCTCTCGATCGCGTGTACGACATAAGACACTCAAACAGAAAATACCTCTGTTAGGCGGCCTGTGCCACCCACTGAAGTTGAACGACCTCAGGTCAGCTGGCAGTTCGGCTGGCGAGGTTCGTGGCGGGCGAGGGGTGCCGCTCGGAAAATGTAGGTCAGATCAGGTACTTGCGAGGGTAGCGGCCAAGGCGGCCGGAACACAAAAGCGCCGTCTGCTCGCTGCGGTGAATGGGTCAGCACAGTTCATTCACTGACACGGTCGGTTCATTCCCGGTCGATCTCACAATACTTTGATACTAATGAGCCCGTGAATTATCGCACAAATTCACAAGGAAAAGAGAGTCTCGAGTTCGCACGTAAATCGGACGTAATATAATACGAATTGCTGTCAAATGTTCATAATACTGTTCTGCGGCCTGCGTTCGTCACAGAAGTCTTGTACCCAAACTCTACAAGAAACTTAATAATTTTTTTTAAGTCCATCGAACCGAACGCTACAACAGAATATAACAGGTTCCCCCTGCGGCCGCCACTTGCGTCCGATTCTGAACACGGCTCCCAAGCTTCTCTTTTGTGCCTCGTCGCTCCAAGTTTTAGGAAACCTCGTTCCCCCTACCAAAATTATCCCTGTGACTCTGGAATATTCTAGAACAAACCCGAATTCTGGTTGCTATTGGCGAAAGGGTACTGCGCATTAGATATTTTCTGCCCAATCAGAGGATGTTTTCGAGGCCGAGAAAAGAGTGAGAGAGGGGCTGGTTATCGCTCCCTCTCGCTTTAATTTTGCGTCGAAAAGGGCAGTTATTAACGACCGGGGGGTGTGAGGGGCTAGGAATCTCTAGGGAGGTTGACGGAAGAGTTCCAGGCGTCGTGGAAAAATACTGAAGGGGTCGTGTGCGGAGCGGCCACCCAGAGTTGGGGCACACGTGTCCGTGACAAATTAGGGAGCGAAGGGTGCCGACACCGTGGCGCCTCGCCTGGCCCTCGGGTCGCCTCCGTGGCGCCTCGCATCTCTCGCGTCGCCGCCTGCGTGGAGTTATTTTGCGGCAGAATAAACTTGAATTTATTCGGTATCACTACATTGGCCTCCCTTCCCGCAGTAGAGATATGCATCGTGTTTTAAAATTCGTAAGGCGTGGTGAGAAGTTTTGAAACCTGAGATGCTTATCTCGTCAAAAAAATTTAAAAAAGTGGTACCGAATTCTAACGACTAATTTCTGTGATAACAATTACATAAAGGTCTTATTCAAATAGTTACCCTTAAATTAAACTCACTAACCCTAATAATGATGGAGTAATAAAATAAACTAATAAACTACAAGAAAATCTGAATTCCCTAATCTACGGTTACAAATATTATTTCTTAAACAGTGAAGGCACGGCTATCACGAACTACTCGGTAAGCTGTACAGTTCTGGCGAGTTTATTTTAGAGATTAATAAAGTTTGGAATTAAGTTTTCATTCTCTCATTTGATTGGTAGAAAGGCATTCTAATAGTCGCCTTAAATGACAAAGATGTTCCTGAAAATTTCGAGATGAAATCACAAGGTCGTCAATATAAGGCGTAACGAAGCGTTGAGTTCGTCACCTAATTTTTCATCTAAGCATCGAATGAAGGCTGCGCCACTGTTCTTTAGGCGAAAGGCATCCGCTTCCAGACATAAGTGAGGCCGTTGTAAAGGAATCCTGTAAATTTTCTGTCGTCTGGGTGAATAGCAATTTGCCAGTACGAACTAGAAAAATCCAAAGCTGAGAAGATTTTTGTTTGGTTAAACTTCCAAAGAATATCATCAATATTCTGCGGCGCCTCATTTTCTGGAACGGTCACTTCATTAATTCTGCGAGCGTCTAAACAAATTCTGACCCCTCCGTCTTTCTTTTTTACAACGACAATCGGATTTAGATAGGCGGTCACTGATCTCTCGATGATGCCCTCGTCAATCATTTTTCTGACGGTCTCATCAACTTTCCCCCTTAAAGCTTGTGGAATAGGATAGTTTTTCATCTTAAACGGCGAGTCATCGGTAACCCTAATTCGAAAACAAAGTCTTTAATGGGATGAACGGGGCGACCGAAGACATGTAAATAATCAAGTAGCACTGTCTGCAACTGGGAGCGTTCATCATAGTTCAAAAAATCACATTTTTGCACATTTTGGCAAATAATCCCCTTCGTCGTTTCCCCCCCTTCCCAAGTTGCACTAGAAATACTAAGATCAATCCTATCTTCCCCGTCATCTTGAATAATAATTTCTTTACCGGCACCGAAACTCATAACATTTCTGGAAAAATCTATTATTCCACCGTTTTCTCTTAAAAAAATCAATCCCCAAAATAACATTCATGATTAAGATCTTCAATTACTAGACAGGGCACATCAAACAACATATCTCCTATATTAATTGAAATCAGGACCTGCATTGAAATTGGCTTGCTTCGTTTTCTCCCAACCCCTATGACATAGCATCTGACGGTAGGTAATGTCGGTACTGGAATCCGCTCGCTTATAAGTCGCGCATAAAATTTCTTTGACACAGCACTAATTTCACTACCAGTATCAATGAGAGCTTGGACACATAAATTTCCCATAAAGGATTCAATAATAGGGCATTTTCTGGCACGTTCTTTGATAGTCACATCCTCGTCTTCGTTAAAATCAAAAAAGGCATAATTCACTGATATGATCGCATGAAATGGTATCTCTAAAGAAACTCGTCCGTCACCCAGATACCGAGACAGCTGGGACGTTTCTAATTTGTTGAAGCCGGCCGGGATGAATTTTGCCGTCCATCTCTCTCATCGCGATGTCCACGGTTCTCACGGGATTCGGGTTGGCGCTCGCGATCATCTGCTCGTCCCTCCGGCCCTCACTTATCTCTATGCCACTGCGGCTGCCTTGGTAGTTTCACGTCGGGCGCTGCGATTTCTGTTCGCGGTTTTCATTGTGATAGTTGTCCCGCGTTCTATCAAATTGTGCCAGCAGTTATTGGAAAACGTTCTAAATCTCTACACTCCACGCTGTTGACAATATTTGTACCTACGTGGGAAATGAGCTGTCAGTAACAGATGATTTTTCGGTCGTTTAGCCTGCGGGCACACAGCTTGATGGCGGAGATTTCTCAGGCGTATCTAAATAGGAAGAGCCCGTGGCGGTTTTCCCATCGCGATTCTAAAATCTCCGCTCGAATCATATCTCCGTTGTTCGCCCCAGTATCGATTCAGAAAACTTCTCCCGAAAACTCTCATAATTTTGAGGGAGAAGGGTTTAAAGCGGAAATCAATAAGATGCATTGCCTTTCAACAATTCTGCATAATTTAGCCTTCAATGTGAAGGTACCGCCTTCGTGAGATCATGTAATTTCGCCCGGTCAAGGAAAAACTTGGGATTTTCATCGGGTTTTCCGGAACAATACAGTTTTTGCGGTGGAGCCCACTAGAAAGAAGCGAAGGCCTGAGCCAACAGAATTCGGGATTTGGGTAATTCTCGCGTCCTTTTCAATTGCCTCCTTTACCAATTATAGGACAGTACGATCAATTTCCTTTTTATTTGGCTTCTCTCTCC
>JAHLJT010008446.1:242743341-242908913 GCA_031308135.1 Acheta domesticus | reverse complement strand
AGAAACTGATGAACATGCCCCATGCATGACTCCTAAGAAACGCTATTCAAAATTACTACACCAAAGCCAATTATTTTTAATAAAACGAAAAGTTTCATTCAATAGACATTAATGTAACGTTACGTAAAATGTTATAATATTAAATAAACTTGGAAGATTTTGCTTAAAATGTTAAACGTTTTGGACTCAATTTTTCTGTTCTTTATATTAAAAAATCTTTCAATGTTTTAATGCAAACATAAAAGTTGGAACTTTATAAAAAATACAAAATTGTTGCTTAAAAGGAGAATCTTGCTTCTATGTTTATTGGTTTAGGTGATATGACCCTTTAAACATATCTCCAAAACCTACGACCTGTTGTGGAAAAAAGTTGGGCAAAAGCTACGACCTCTAAAATAATAATAAAGTGAGAGATCCTTGACAAGCCTCTGAAAATAACCATAAAGAAATCTCTCCGCCTTAGCACCAACAACAATAATGTCAGTGGGTATTGGTTTTGAGCAATTCACAAAAAAAGTTACTTGGAATTTTATTTATATCATGAAAAAAAATATATCGATATTTCGGGAAAAAATTTCCTTGTGAAGAAAACATCAAATACAAAACATGGATGTTATTATATCGATTTTTCTGGTCGAAACTGTGTTAAAAATATCAATGTTGTTTTGCCATCCGTAACGATCGTACGTGTTTGACACGACCAAACGCTACTGTATCCAGTTCAGTTTGGGATAACTCAAAGAAGTATCTGAAAGTATACTTTTCCCCTTATCTAAGTGTATAATAGATGTTCGCATTTGAAATGAAAAGACTATTATATTTAAATAATTATTCTCCGTATATTCATGGAGGAATGTCGATTCCTTGATGAAGGGCATCCTATGGAATAGTAGCCGAAATCTGTGGCTTATTTACCTTTGTAAAAGCTTTTTATTATACGGGAGTGAATATTTTCTTACCAATTCTTGCCAAAAACATTTATCGCTATTAGTGTTGATAATGCAACTCAATATGTATACGTATTATGACAGAGATATTAGTGCTCAAAGACCGTGCACAGATTGCGCTTCTTTCCGTAGTTCACACAGTTTTTACTGTTTTTTGACATTAAATAAATAAAATATCTCTTCGCCGATGCCATTATTGTTATTTGTGAAGTGTCGTCTCCGATATTTTAGACTGGTTCCTGGTGAAAATAAGGCAGCCAGTCCAAGAAGTGGACTGGGGAGTAGTGTTTTGTGGCATCATACTTACCACCTTCTTTGAAAACTCATCAATTGATTAATTTATTCTTTCGAAAAATCACCAGAAAATTTTGCCTTCCTAGACATTTGTATAAATTTCCTGAAATACAGGTCTACAGCTTCCGTGAAAGGTAATTGTAAGCACGGCACACTCATGTTTTAATTTCAATTAAGTATATCCTGTAATGCTTTCAGAATTTATGCCAATTCAGTAAAAAACATATAATAATTCAATACACAATGCGATGCATATTCTTTGAAAATATCCATTGTCGGCTGATATATAGAAATTAAAGTTTTGAACAGTTACAGACTTTCAGATTGCAAGCACGAATTGTACGAAAAATGATTAGGTGTCGCTCTCGTGATTATTGCCTGACCGTTCAACTGCATATTTTGTGATTGCCGGATATATACTGTTAATTTCGAATATGTAGTTTGTTCCAAGGAAATTCACCTAATAAAGAGTGCGTGTCTTTCGGAAATACGGTTGTTTTTCATGTATACATTACTCGACGTAGCACTTCCGTTCACTATATTCTAGTGTCAGCAGCAAATAATCAGGAATCTACTTAAAATTCGTGTGGTATTATATACAATACTTTCCCAGAAAATATGAAATATTTAACCCGGAACTGGTGAGGTCATTATTTTGGTACGTAACTGGTGATGTGTGGACTACACATACCCCAACACAAAAACCTGATTAAAAATGTAAAAACAACAAAAATGTCTTGTTTGGTGATATGAACAAAACATTTTGTGCAATATTATTAGGATTAATACAAAAATAATGAAAGAAGAACAACAGTTACATATAAAAATATTTTAATGTCAACATGAATCATTAAAAAAGCACTCTTCTAATTATATTTTGTACCAATACAAAGGCTAACTGTAAAATTGTCTTTTGAGAATCAGAATCTGATTAAGGAGGAACAATTAATCACATCTAATGACTATTACAACACAACCTCAATTTCAAGTCACTTTCCACAATCCTTCATTTACTGCAATTTCCGCATATACGCTCTTCACGCTTTCTCCCTCTTCGCCACTGAATTCGCTTACGTCTGCTTGTAAATTTACCTTTACCCATTCCCCAAATCCTGGGTTGTCTCCCCTAATAATAACCCTTTAAGTATCTATAGTTTTGTGAAAAATAAAAAGAGATCAACACAGGATAAATACTTGTGTAATCGGTGAGATGGGGATTAATTACACCCCAGGTGTCAGAAAAAATAAAATAAGTGTTTGCTCACCTTCTACAATGTGACCATCGCCGGGTTCGCAAACCAACCAACCTCCTGAGAGGTACCCAGAAGCATATGTTCATTCGCGCATCCGCTTTGCGTAGGTTCGGATTTCTCAAAGGCTCAAAATTTCTCAAGGCGCGTTAAACAAAATGAACATATTCCATTAATAGTAAAGAAGTGAAAACATTTTTTGCTCTATGGTAGTCTTCTTGTGTTAGGAATTTTGACTAAACGTAAAGAAGTAATATAATGACTATTGGGTACAAGACTATTTTTCACGTGATGGATATTTATAACTTATTCTTCTTGTTTGCTTTTGTGTTATGAACATCACATCATGTTGGCGAAGCCACATGATTAACGTTTCAAGTTATTGCAAAAAAATATGTATTTTATGTACCATACTGTAATATGGATTCTAATTTATCACTAAACATACTAGAACCAGATCACCTGACATTTGACTCTATTCTTAGTGGCACAAAATATTAACCACATGATATTGTAAAGATATCGGCAGCAGAACTGCTTAATGACACTACAGGAAACTCATGGAGGTTATACAGTCGGAGATACCGAGGGTCCCTGGATGTGTGACAGTCAGGGAATCAAGGATATTAACGGCGCCGAGCCCCTAGCCGATAGGGATAAAAGGCAATAGCGTGACAAAAAATAGTAGCTGGAAAAATTACTCCATATGACTGACGAGTGACTACATTAAATATAATTACTCAATTTTCAAAGCCTAACAATTTTTGGGACCACTGTTACAGTAAGTAACATGTTTTAAAATGTTAGGTTAACTGTCACAGTTTTTAAATTTTTTTTACACTTGTTTTTATTACGTCAGCGAAATTTTAATTGCATAATAATATCATGTCACGAATAAGAAATTATAATAAAAATATTAAATTTCTAGCTTTAAGCAGAACTTCGCGAAATGCGAAAAAGTAATTGCCAAAAATGGTTTACTTAATACTTACCAGTATTAAGTTAACTGAGCCATTCATTGGGGTTAAATGAGCCAATAGCATGTATGTAAAACACACTTCTATGTTATGAAGAAATACTTCAAAACACGCTGTATTTTATTAATAATGAAAAGTTTTGCAACAAAATAAGTTGTCTAAAAACTCAACAAATCTGCCTTTGTTATAAAATGAACTGTCTATTCGAATACATGAAATTTTGAATATTCATGTGTAGGGTTCCTTTCGATTTCGGTGGTTAAATCGTAATGAATCTTGCAAGCTCATATTACCAGTGAACAATAGTTACTTACATTACTAATAAATAAGTAACATTCTTTCATTTGCAAAAATAAAATAATGTTCATTAAAAAATAAAATCAAATGTTCATTACTGGGACTAAAATAAAATATTGACCAACCAATTTGCCTTTGGACAATGTCTCGTCAATGGTGCTCTTGGTATGAGAGTTTCTTCTGTAATTTTCGGTTTGAAACTTTTCTGTAAGATGTTTCATTCAAAAGATCATCTGGAATAAATGAATAAATGAGTTTCTATGTGCATCAACTACTTTAGTCATTAGTCCCGTGATCATAGTATATATTAGAGCCGGGAGATGGCAGTTTTCCTTCCCATGTATACGTGATAGATGGCGTTGATCAATTTGACTTTCCCCATGCAGCTATTTTCCTCAGCATGGCAGAGTCTGAGCCGAGAACAAGCTGTAGCGACACTTCTGATTGGTCTCCCGTCATTTGGTAATGTAATGAACCTAAGTGTAAATGTAGTTAAGCATTGTGTATAATTGAACACAAGAGTACAAGGATGATGAAAAGATCGCCCGCGGTCTGTGGTCCTTTTGAAAAATTACTGCTCCGGCATTCGCCGTGTATTGATCGGAGAAACCATATAAAACTGCCGGCAGTCGGCCGCTGTAATTCACATCCAGACTCGCTCGTCCACTTACGTACATAGTTGTTAACGAAAAGTTTCCACCGTGAAGTCTAGAATCCTTGGAAGTTTCGCTCAGAGACAATGCAGTTGCAACGATTGCCATTAACCCATTTGCTGGGGGCTTTTATTTACTTATTTTCAGTCAAAAACAGTTAAAAACTGTGACGTGCTACGTGAAGAAGTGTATTCTGTGCACATTTTCTTAATCCTGAGATCTCTGCCCTAAGCCGTATTCCAATTAAATTCTGAATACTGAAAAAAATGACTTTTTTGGGAAAGAATTGATAAGAAAATATTCGCTCCGTTGTAATAAAACTATTTTCAAGGGCAACTGAGCTATAAATTTGGGCTCTTCTCCCTCATCGTGCCCTTTCTAAAGGAATACACCAGAGAGTTTATAACAGAGACGGCACTCAATGTTAATCGGACACTCCTTATTTTCGTGGGGGGGAGAAAGTCGACCCCCAACTCCGACAGAAGCAACGAATCAGAAAGAAGCAACTATTTCTGTCCATCGTCAGTCAATAAGCGTCAAAACACAGTCTACCAATAGAAATGGAGGACAGATGTGAACCGGGACATTTGAAATAACATTAGCAATTTTTCAATATGGTGGACACATTTTTATACTAAATTGAATGTATTTCATGCAAAATTAGTGCGCAGGGCATTTTAGAAGCCATTTAGGATTTTGAATTAAGTCAGGGAATGAAAGTTTAGTCAAGAAATTGCAAAATAAAAAGTTATTCTGTATATAATTATTTCTAAATTATGTAAATATACAGTGGTTAGACACACACAAAATAAAAAACTTAATCCAATTTTTACAAAACCAATATCAGTAATAATATATACAAATCAACTCACTTTGTTGTGGACCAAACACATGAATATTCAATTCATGAATTTAGAAAATTGTCAAAAAGCACTCACTGACCATTACTTCTGTAATATTGTTTCGTTATCAAAACATCATGCCAGCCATCAATACGTGATCGTGAAATTTCACGTAATCAAAATATAAATAAAAATTATTGTTAAGTTTTGTAAATGAATATGCAACACATTTGCACAATCTTATCCACAAAAACAATTTAGTCAATCAAGTCCTCTACTACATATAATAAGCTACACAATATATTCAACTTTAAACTTCTTTTTCTTTCTTTGCAAAAGCAATATTGGATATTAAAGCATGTTTACAAGAAACAAGTGTAATCTCCTAAGGCAATGAGTACAAAAATTTAACTGAATCTATTTCAACTTGATTTATCTCATAACACAGTTTTTTGGTAGTAGGTTTCACTTGTATTCAGTACTTTAGATGAGATATTTTGAGGTCCACAAGCACAATAAGTTACTAAATGGACGGCAGATGAGAACCTAAAGATAAATCATATACCCAGAATTTACTTAATAATGTTTGTAACGGGTATTGAATAAGCCTTCAATTATTAAGAAATGACTTTCATTATCGTCTATTCATTCATGTGAGCAATTTCTTGGCACACATTGATGCAAAACTAAAATGAGGGGCATTATCAATGATTAACACGTAAGGTAACGGGAGTAACATTGCCATATCTTTGTTTCTGTTAAAGTTCTACTTTGTTGTATCAATTTTTCACAATAATTATATTGACAATTTAATCCTTCACAAAAGTACAATGTTTCTTCAAAATATTGAAGACATATCTTTCATAATTTGGAAGATTTTATTACTTTTTTTAAAAGCAAGGAAAATGGCAATTTTACCCCACAGAGGTCAAACATTGCCACCTCCCTTTATTTCGCAGTCTACGTCAATGTTTAAATGTGTAAGAGTTGGATAGGAAACAGAAATGCATAAATATGCATCAGAACAATAATAGTCTGGTTTTTGACAGTTTAAATACTCTAAACAGGGATAAATACACCTTTCTGAACTTAGTGTAAATAAAGTTTTATTAACTATTTTACATTGTGATAAAATGCGGTAGGGAAAAGTTGTTTTCTCCTTTTTATATTGAGTCTGGGAAGTTCAGCAACAATATCGTATTTTGGCATGTCACAGTCATCCACTTCATGTAAGGTGGATTCGCTAACTTTCGCTAACTCCATACAGTTCAGTAGTTTTTTCCTACTTAATTTTCAACTATTTACTTTTTCCATTGTTTATTGCATTTTAACTTCATCATTGGTTTGTAAACTTTAGATAATGGATTTTACTTTCTCGCCTTACGAATACTTCGTAAGAAGAGAAAGTTATGTAATTGTGCGCCGGAAAACGGCTAATTTTCGCCGGAAAAAAACTCTTATAGCTGGAGTCTGGTGAGGAAAAAAGTGGATAAAACCTGTTACTAAATTTGGGAAAAAAATTCTCTACCACGTGGTGTACTCAAAATCTATTTTTGTTGCTTCTAGATACTGCAAAATCGTTTGACGGCAAAAACGTCCGTCTGTGGTGAACGCTAGCGCCTAAACCGTTCTGCCGATTTTCTTCAAAATTGATATTCCCGGATCGTTTTTACTCGCCTCAAGGCCCCTGGAATTTGAAACCGATATTTTAATATTTGGGGGTACTTTACATTAAGCCCGTTTTGAGATTTTCAAAGTTAAAAGAAAATGGCTCCAATTTTTTTGATTATATTTTGTTGTTGAATAGTGCAAACGACGTTTAAGGGAATGATGTAGGTATCACTTTCGTTGATATCCCCAATTTTTCGAAAATTGCAAAAAACTTTTTAAAATCTGCAAAATTGAAGATTGAGATTTTTACTTCAAAGTTGGTTGTACAAAATTAGCACTTTAAATAAGGTCAACTACTATTTTTTGAAAAAACTAATAGTTTTTGCGAAAATTGCGATTGAAATTTAAACAATTTGGAGCGGTTTTTCAGAAACCTTTTTTTGTCTTTAAATTTTCTTCACTAATGTAATGAAGGACGATAAAAAATATGGTCTTAATCGTACTTCTGAGAAATACTTGGTTTTTGAAAATTGCAAAAAAATATTTTTGAAAGTACAAAATTCTATATAGCGATTTTTACTTCAAACAAAGTCTCTTGTACAAAATTAGATATTTACAAAAGGTAATGTAGAATTTTCTCAAAAAACGAGTCGTTTTTGCGTAATCTTCACTTCAAAATTACAAAAGAAATTTCTCAAAAACCGCTCCAATTTTTTTCTTAAAATTTTCCCCACGTGTGTAATAATGGATGGTAAATTAATGCATAAAGTAGTGGTGCTGTAGAATGGCACAGACTTTCTCGCAGAACTTAGTTTTCTTATATC
Source organism: Acheta domesticus (assembly GCA_031308135.1). Classification (NCBI taxonomy): domain Eukaryota; kingdom Metazoa; phylum Arthropoda; class Insecta; order Orthoptera; family Gryllidae; genus Acheta; species Acheta domesticus. The sequence continues at coordinate 242,901,218 of JAHLJT010008446.1, read as the reverse complement.
TATAGTTTGAACCAGTTTTTTCCGCTATGAATTATAATCTTCCGAGATACCTTCTTTGGGGCGCCCGAAGGACATTTTGTTTCACATTCTCTGGATTTTTAGCTTCCTAATGCTAGAAATAAAGCCACCATACACTATTTCTATTATATAAGTGTAATAGCCATGCAGAGGGAAGGTGGCCGTGCCCGTTAATTGGGTGCATCGACCCAGCGCTTCCGTGGGAAACTTCGCTGGTTCGAGTCTTGATCGGGGAATATTATTTATCAAAATTCTCTGTTACAGGAAAATAATTGAGAATTCCAGAAACATGATTAAAAACCATGTGAAGCCATTCGAATCACGAATATTGATAATTACGATAAATGAACTGGAAGTGTCTGTATGTAATTTTCCAATTTTTAACAATTTTTCACATCTCTTCTTGGTGTTGTAAAGCGTATATACCATCATATCAATTGTTCGTCGTTCTGTGAATCTGTATAAACGGATTTCAGTACAAAAGGAATATATCAACATTAAATGTAACATAATACTTACGCATAATAATTATATATAATAATTAATATAATAATTACGCATAAGAACAAGTTAGATATCGCTAATAATTCCAAAATACTGTATAAAAATTCTCCAATAGTTTGTTATGTTTTTCGTGAATAAAACTGTGAGAGAGAATAATACTAATTCTTTATTCTACATTGGCCATCAGAAGTAACCCAAACTCCCTATGAAGAACCTAAAAATCTATTTAGAAAAACGCAAAATTGACTATATTCATTTAAGTTATATCAGCAATGAAACATCTCGCATTTGTAGACCTTGAAAAGGCTTTTGACAATGTTCGATGCATAATTTTGCGTGAAATATTAGAACGGAGAAGATTCCCATGACTCCTTATCGAAGTTATAAAGAATGTATAACAGGGGGTTTTCTAACTTGTTTCTTCCACGTCTCCCTTGACCTAAACGAAACTTCCCGCGGCTCCCTGGTAATAATAAGTTTCAAATACAAGGGCTAATATAGGCCTTCTAAATATTCGACACATATGAGTAAGTGATATGATAGGCTACTTAATTTCTCGATTTTAATTAGGTATTAAAATAACGCAACACTTTTTGTATCGCCGCCGCGCTCTCGCGTGAGTACGGAAACTCTTCATCTGCGTGAGTCGAAAGATTAATTTCCCCAGCCGCCATGTGCGCTAGGGATGTACGTCGATGCTAAAGGAGCCGCAGAAGCTTATTGGTAAAGAACTTGCCAAGTTCAATTAATCCACAATTAATTAGAAAAATAAATTAGTTTGAAAGTATCGATAATTTGGAGAGTTTGCGAAAAATGAGACTAACGCCATATGTTTTACGGTCCCTTGATGCATACGAAGAGAAAATGTGAAGAAACATTGGAGCGGTTTTTGATAAAAATTAGTTAAATTTTAAAATTGCCTATATTTCACGCCAAATTACGCGAAAACTACTTATATTTTGGAAAAATTGAACATGGCCGTATTTCGAGAACAGATTAAGGAAAAAAATCGCAATCTTTAATGTTGTAGTTGTAGAAAGACACCCCCCCCCAAAAAAATTGCACTTTTTCAATTTTCGAAAATTTGGGATTTCTACGAATATTAGACTTGCATCATTCTCTTAAGCGTCCCTTACGCTATCCGATGATAAATTTTAATAAAAAAAATTTTTGAGTCAATTATTAGAAAATGTTTAAATGGTTTTGAGACTTCATATGAAGTACCGTTAAATATCAAAATACCCGTTTGAAACTTCAAAAGCTGAGAGTTCGTTCAGATCTATCGGGGAATATCAGTTTTGGAGATAATAGGCTGAACGGTTTAGGCGCCACAAGCGGACCTCGTTGACCACAAGCGGACGGACAGACACAGACAGACAGACGTTTTGCCATCAACGAATTGTTCGATATCAAGTGCCCAAAAACATGGATTCGGCTACAACGCGTGTTAGGGAAAGTAAGTTACTGTATATATGAACAGGTTTTCTCAATGTTTTGTTACCAGTGTCCAATAATAAGAGTTTTTCTTTCGATAATTTGCCGTTTTCCGACGCACGATTACAATAATTTCTCTTCTTACATTCTTAAGGGTGAGAAAATAAAAATTTATGTTTACCTGCCAACATCCCCAAACGTGCAAATTGTAACTTAATGCAGACTACTAACTTTCCAGAATACATATATAATTCTAAAAGTAGTTCTATGCTTTACTCGTCAACTGCTTGTTCCCAACATAAAGAATTTCTCATTCACCTTTCATTTCTCAAATATATGGACCTCCATGCAACAATTTCGATCATTCGCAATGAGGCAATAAAATTTATTATAAATGCTTTTCAATCTGTTATAACCAATATTTTACAATTAGAATTACTTCCGTTGTTGAGATTCATAAATTCTGAGAGCTTGCCTTAAAATACTCAACTGGAATGCCGATGTTATTAAATATGTTACCCGAATATATCACTCACACTAAACATAAATTATTCTGTCTCCATTCTTCCTCAAGGACCCCAATGTTCAACGTAGAACGGGACCTACCAAATACAGTTCGTCCCTGTATACCTCTTACACAACACCATTTAAAAAAGATCAGACACATAACAAAATAGAATTCTAAAACGATAAATGTAGCGTAACCAAAAATACTCATAATTTCAGGTGAAATAATTCCGGATGGGTCGATCAATTGTAACAAAAAACACTGAAAGTCAGGAAGTATAGTGAAGTTAACCCTACAAATACGAATGGGGGGACTTAAGAAGCTCACCATCATATTGCTTTCAGTTCATTTGTTTCATATGTTGAGAATTATGTAATTTTGAGGCGAGTTTCTCTCTTCGTTTGCCACAACAATGTTAGACGATATGTGCATCAACTTTTTATAACTGCGTTCTTCTAGTGCTTGTTCGAATTAAACCCTATCTTCGTAGAAGAGGTAGTTTTTCCATTGCGGTTTTAGAGGTTTTATTATTTTTCCCCTTTCATCTGTACAGGAAAAATTTTGTTTGTTTGCCTTTGCAATGTTTTTAATATTCATTCTTCTTCATAAACGCCCCTGATCTGTCGGTAAGAGTGCGACTATTTTCCGTTATTTATTTATTCATTGTTGATTCAGAAAGTAGTGTCAGAAAGGTTGGCTGAAGTGGAAATAGAAGGATGATTGTGTAAGGGAGCATAATGTATCAGTTTCTGATTGAAAGTGAATTCCTTGAAAAAATAGGTTTTTCCTAAATTTTCAGTGAATATATTATCTCTTGATAAGATCATACAAATTTATTTTGCATGAATTATAGGAGTTCGTTGACGAACTTCCCTTAGGAATACTCTCGTATTGCTAGGGTTAGTGACGAAACTAGTATGCCCTTTACAATGATTTCGATCAGCTATTACCATTGACTCAGACTCGATGAAGAGTTTCATTTAGGTTAATTTGACCTGCTTTACGTTGCTTCTGAATTGCTTTACTTTACTTCTGAACACGTAAAGTACTTCTACGTCTCAGACCTCGTTTTGATGAGAGAATAAATATAAAAAAATAATAAGCGGATAGCAAATATTATGCAACAGGTGTCACCTATTAGAGACAACATTTTTAAATTGCAGGACAATATATCTGTACCAGATTCATCATTAATGTGGAGTAAAAATCCAATTTTCCAACTTCCAAATTTTTAAACAGTTGTCATCTAAATTTTAAAATAATGTAGGTGATATACAAACATCCTTGCGTAATCCTTTATTCGATACATAAACCATGCTGATATAATAATTTTCCAATTTTTATTTTCGAAATGAATTTTTATACAATTCTGGAATGGATTCACATAAAACCGGATTAATCTGACTTTGCATTCAAAGCATTCCATAATTTGATCAACGGACGCTATAATAGCTTCTCATGTCAATAAATGCTAAATGAGTTCGTGCTCGTAACTACATTTTTTTGCAATAATTCTTGTAAGCAAAATATATGATATCATGTAGATCTGCTGCTCTAAATCGCTCGCTGTTCTTCTGGCCTCCCTAAAATAATTTTCCAAAAAAATACTTAATTTATTTTTCCATATTACTCTGGCTAAATATATGGTGACAGAATACCTCGTGTAATTTTTACATCATCTTTCCTGCCTCTTTTTATGTATCACTGAAATAATAACACATCTTCCATATTCTGGTATGTTTCTCTATTTAAACATTTTCAAATGATTCTTTAACAAGTATGTAATTTATCAGTACCATATTTTAATAATTCAGCTGGAATTCCACCATACCCGTCGCTCTTCCATTTTTTATGATTTAATCGCATTTCTTAACCAATTTCGATATCTACAGCAATTGTAGTATATCAACATTAGTATTCTAATATTTCTTGTGTTATCCAAATATTCTTCTCCGGTTTCTGACAATAATTCTTGGAAATACTTTTCCCATGCTTGAATATCGATATATTGAAATATGTTTCATTTTCCTGGGATTTTTTCCTCAATTTCTTAATAATTTTCCATGCTTCTGTACTTCTTACGGCCAATAAAATTTTATATTTTTTTCACACATGTTATTCCAATTAAATTTTTAATATCTGCTACTTTTTTCGTAACCTTAGCTTGTTGCACTTTAAATTCTATTTTATCTTGAATTTCTTTTGTACTTAACCATTTTAGATATTTTTCTTTCTTTTTTTTACCACATTTTCTATCTTCTCTTCATTCCAATAACAAAGTATTTTGAATTTTGGAAGAATTATGACAGATACTGAGAGCTTCTTTCGCCGAATCGTGTAAACAACTTAATATTTTGTTGGTACTGTTCTTCAGTGGAATTGTATGTAATGTTCGCTAGCCTTTTCGTCTAAACGTTTTTTTATAAAGAAATACTGTACTTTCATCTTCAAAACTTTTTAAATCGTATTTTGTAATGTTAATTTCAGTAATGGAAATTATAATTTTCAGTAATGGAAATTTCTGCATTTCTATCTTGTTCATCTATCGTATATTGTTTTCTGAATGGGAATATATTTTTGGGAATAATAATTTTCACTCCTTCTATACGATCCTTACATCTTGAATTTTTAATCTTGTTTTCTGTCGAACGATGATGTAGTCTATCATGGATTTTTTTTAGATGTCCTGATGCCAAGTAATTTATGGATATCCTTGTGTTGGTAAAATCCATTTAAAATTTTTAAAGAATTTTGTTCACAATATCAATAAGTCTGAATCAGATTTAATTAAAACATCTTAAAAAGAGACATATAATGACCCAGTACTTCATGTGTGAGCGGATACAATCATTGCATGCTGGCTCGGGCACTGAACATATGCCGGCCTAATAATTGTAACAGACACAATCATTTCATGATGTAGGTTGTAGGAGCTTGCCGTGAGGAAAAAAACAAACAAAATGTGTACATGTCAAAAAAAGACTCGTAAGCGCACATTATTTACTTTATATCAGTAAAACCTCAGAAAATTGAGGGGGGTTAATTTAAAATGGCTTAATTTACGGGGGTAATTTGCATGAAGCCTTGAGACATTTGCAAAAAAAAATGGCTCCAAGTTTTGATTAAACTTTGGTAAAGGACATTTAAGAGAATGATGCAGGTCTCAATACGTTAAAAACCCTCAATTTTTCGAAAATTGCAAAAGTTCAATGTTTTTGGCGTCTTCCTACAATAGAATATTAAAAATAGTTTTTTCTTTAAATGAGACCTGTTCTTTAAAGATACATTTTGAAATAAAGTCGTGTACAATATTCTTAGAATATTTGAGTTTTAGAAAAAAGTATGACTGAGGTGTACCACTAATTCTTCAAAATATAAAGTTCTCTTAAACTAGCAACTTTGTGAAGAATCCCATCAAACAGACTAGCTACAAATACAAACATGCATATATTAGGAAAGGCTGGAGATAACAGGACAGCTATTCTAAACTTCCATTTTACAAAGAAAATAATTTTGACGAAATAAGATATAACAACTTTTAGAACATTTTGGCAGCGTCAAAATTTATCTTATGGACATATTATCTTCTATTTGAATGAACTGAAAATGGAAGACTAAAGTTTCCGGAATAAAGTTGCCATGTTCATACATTTGAACGCCTGAAAGAATGTGAATGAATATTACACTGACAAGCAAATGTTAATAAGACAATTGATAAGACTTTGTTTCTACTATTGGAAACATGCTTTTGAGTGGGAACACTATCAATTATCTTTCCCTTGCATGGCACGGTTCGCTCTTCCCATTGGCAAAGTGGTGGCAAAGCTAGTTCGCGGCAGTAACAAACATATATTATATAAAAAAATACATAATGATTCATTGGGAAATCGCTGATTCTTTGTTTACCCATACTTGTCGCTCTTTTGATTTGTATTACCACTCAAATTACGTCCACGGAGATTACAAGAGTAATCTAGTGACATTACAATTAAACCGAAACCAAAACAAAAGTATTTTAAACTTACAAGTTATTCATTCTATGTCTCAAATGCGCTTGACTGCAAAGTGAAATGGAGTCAATCAATCGATTATTTACGTACTTTTTGACGAGGAAATCCAATAAAAATGTTCATTGTATTTATAAAACGAGCATTCGCCTTGAAATTCTAAAAACAACTTTGTGCAGAGTCCCATCTTGCCCCATCAATCCTCAAAAATCTTGTAAAAAATTGAAAAAGTAATATTTTTACTGAAAATAGTCCCTTAAGTTGGTCTGATAAAAAATATGATAAGAAATTACTGTATATCTAAGAAAATTCTCTGAAGATTACAGTTAGTCACGTTACACTAAAAAAATTTAAAATCCGCCGAGATATAGCAATAAATGTGAGAAAAGGGGGAAAATACATTTTACAATATTATGTCATTATAGTAACATAAACAATTATAAAAATTTGTTTTGCAATGTTATTTTGGAAGTAGAATAAGATAATATCATCGTCCTGTAGTTGGGTCGGGGGCGGAATTTCACCTATCCTATTCCGCTATACCCTTTGGGAGTTATAAATGCAGAGGATTTGATGGGTACTCAGCATACTGTATTTTGTGCAAAAAAGTAAAAAAATATTTATCAGATTTTAATTATTTAACAGTCGCATACAAATGCCATTTCAGTAACCAAAGAACGCCAACGTGTTAACGGCACACTCCCGAATAAATTACAAAATAATGGAAGGAGACATTTTTAAATTTAACAATCAATATTGCATGTATTTAGAAGTATATTGAACATATTTTTTGTACGTTTATGTTAACATTTTTTTCAGTTTTCTACGCATGGGAAGGGATATATAACTAGGACATTTCCTGTGTTTGCTGAACTTTCCGCGGGGCACAGATCGTTGGGTTAAAAGAATTGAAGAAAATATTTAATTTTTAGAAAAAAAAATACGATATTTTTATTTAAAAATTAAAAAAAATAGTTCAATATTCACTACGGTGCTTTAATTGCTCAAGTGTTTCTCTTCATCGACAGATAGTTCAATAACATTGCAACGCGATTATAGGCAGGTCTGATTATAAGAGAATTAAATTACCCTTTAAAAGATACCTGATTTTCTCTTGTTTTTCCATCTTATTTCTTTCACGTTTCTACTAATCTAACTTACGATTGTAATAGTGAATAACTTGACCCACTTCAGTTACCTCACTATCTATGAGATTTCTATCATTTTACTGCCTAATGAGTAAATATCAACTCTAGCTCTGCTTGCAGCCTTGGTGCTGATCTTAGCAAAAAATAATATGAAGCATAGGAATGACGCATTCTCCTTATTAATATATTCTCCCTTATTGTAATGAATGTGAAGGAATTGACTTACTTTCTCAAGAACGTGTTGGAAGACAACTCTCAACCAAGAGCGGAACAGCATATTTATAAGTTCAAATTTTTAAGGAAATGGACGCTTGGCTCCACGTTTCCAATTTCATGATAAGTCTCTGGCATTTTGCTTATGCGATTAACATAACACATCCTTGAGTTTGTCCAATTCATAATTTTCAGTTTATATGTCTTTTTTAATTAATTTTTTAGTCATATCGGCTGCGGAGGGCATAAGCGACTAATACATATTGTGAAATATAGTGAAAAGCACATTAAATTTCCTTGCCAACTTTCAAAGATGATTTGTTTTGAAAAACAAAACATTGTACTACAAAAGAATAGCTTTGGATTGCTTTTCTTTATAGTGAATTAAATGGGTTGACAAAAAATCAGTACATGTATGCCCAATATCTTTAACTTGACAATTTGACACTTAACAATGCATGTCGAAGTTGGGCGAACGAGGCTCCTGTATTCGGCCTATGCGATTATAGTGAATTATCCTTGAGCTTTTGCGATGTGTAATATCATCATCATTCAAAATACGTAAACAGAATACCCTTTGTCCTGCCTCTTGTGTTTTTCTGTCATTCACTGATCTCGTGAATTCGGAGTCAACGTGTCAAGGGATAAGACCCCAACTTTTTCCATCCTATTAAATTAAATTCTATTTTTAAAAATTGATTCCATAGGTTATCTTTTTCAATGAATGTATTAACTACTGATATCTAGCAAATTCAATTTCATCATTCTTGGACTTTTGCCATGAGATTGTTACAGGCTGTTGTTTTCAGGGAATATTTTTAAAATTCAGTTTTACTCATGTGGAATTTATACTTGCAATTCGTCTTTGAATATTAATGATTAGAAATTAATATTTTATATTATCAGATGTTGGGAATTATTGCAGTTGAATATTTATGGAGGTATAAATTTGTCAGAATAGCTTTGAAAGGCGAAAATTTTACTTAGGTTAAAGAAAGATTCGAATAATAAAGGCTGTGAACAAACAAGCATTAATTCCTTACGTAAACGAAGACATGAGAAAAACGAACACGCTGGGGGTACATCGTTAATCCCCCTTGATGTGAGACTTAACGGATTCATTTTTCAATACGTCGAATGGTCGAATAATGTATAATTTTCCTTCTAGTAAAATGTCTTTGCTGTTTTCACTTTTTCTGCCGCTGATTAGTTTTTTGTTCGTGAAAATTCCAACTTATTTTCTGTTTTAAAAACCTTCAGTTTTTAACAAGTATTCACTGTCTTCCACGTTTCTCTACTTACGTTCCTACTACTTTGCGATTCATTCGTTTTTGTTCGTAAAAATGACAACTTATTTTCTATTTTTGGAACCTTCAGTTTGTTTAATTATTTGCCCTTTTCGCTTACTTCGACATTCCTCTACTTCTTACCGGACTCTACATATTTATTACGTCTCATTTATATTTCATTCAAAGTGTGCTTGCAAACTACGTATTATTCTTACATTTTGAATGTTATTTAATTAAAATTTAATTACTTGTTTTTGAATTTTGATAAGAGTAAGTTCATGTTTTGTGAGAATGTTTTCCGGTTGGAAGACTACTTTGAATAAAGCAGGTGTTGCTCGTTTTATTGTTCATAAAAATAAAGATTGTTAACGACACTGAACCACAATGCCAGGATTGTTTTCATAAGCTCTATTCTATTCAGATCTATTTTACTTATATGAATTTTCTAATTGAACACCCATAAACAAATTATAACTTTTATAGGAGTGTACATTACTATTTTCACCACTGTAAAAACATTTGCCATTACAAATAACTGATGAGCTTGCATAAATGTACAAATAGTCGATGATGATAATAGTAATAATAATAACAATAATAATAGCCTTAAATACAAGAGTTTGGAAATCGAGATCAACCGAATGTGAGGCGTAAAAGCGCAGATCGCCCCGATAGTTGTCGGAGCTCTGGGATTTGTTTCGCAAAATTTGTGTAAGACTTGCCTTAACTCCCAGGTCATTCAGAAGACAGAGGAATGCAAGACATTGCTTTATTGGGAACTACCCACATTTTTCGCAAAGTATTGTAGAGGTACCGACAGTCCTAGATCTGCTCCTTAGGAAGGTCCTTAGAGAACTTCAACCTTCTCTACTCTTTCGTGAAGGGCATACATCATATGCTCTCCGGTACCCTATTATTAATTTATGTGCTCAATCCCATAGACTAGACAATACGAGCACTTCACGAGCACTTCGCTAGTAACATGTTCATTTGCTGCGCGACATGAAAAGGATTGTGTTGTGGGTATTTAGCAGACGAGTAATGTAATGTGACAAACACTAGTATCGTCGGTAGAATTACAAAGACGTAATTCGCATGTAATGACCGTGATAGTTTCTGCAGTTTATATTTTTTTCACTTTTGTTTCGTTTCTAATTAACGCTGAAGTTCTCTTAATTAATACTATTTATGACCTGCAGGAAATGTGATTAAACAATACACAACTGAAACCTTAATTTAACGATGACATTTAGATCCACGTCCGCAGTCGTCGACGTCCTCATTCAAATAATAATTTCTCGTGTTGCGAGGTATTGTGACAGTTCCTATCTCTCGTAGTTGAACGTTTCCCATACGTTGAAATTTTCAAAAATACTATTTCAATGTCAAAATGACGTATATTATAAGAGATTAAAGAAATGACAGAACTCCTTTTCACGTTGCTCTTCCGTCGATTTGAGGGATTATGAATTGGGAAATGTTCAACTACTTGTTACCTGTTGCAGCAACAGCTACTCATCTATTAGTCTTCGCATTAAGTTATTTTCTTTTATCTAAAATTTGTCTTACCTACCTACATGATGATACAAGTCAAATCGGAACTTCACCTAACGTTCTTGCAGGATAGGAAAAAACCTTTTGCACTACACGAATTCATTTTCCCTTATAAAAGTTACATCAGACTGATGTATAGTTTTATATTACAATACAATATTATTTATAACATTCTAATTATTAGAATATTATGTATAGCTATTATATAGTTAGAACATTTATAAATAATATATGCTACACAACACATAATCTGGAGATTATAAAATTCAATGGATTCAAATTTTGACGGGAGAGTCATAACATGAACATATGCACACATGCATCTCTCTCTCTCTCTCTGTATATACATACACACACACACACACACATTTTTAATAGTCTTTCAACTCTTCCGAACATTCCCATGAAACCCACCAGTTCATTCTGCGAGAACACCTACGTCTTATTGCAAGATATCCAAAGATCTATCGGCGACATCGGATGTGGCAGAGCTTTAAAACCGTTTCCTCTACGAAAATATTACCAGACCTAGATAATATGAGAGAGATACTTGTTTTGATTTAGCAGGTAGATTTTCAGTACAAATAGCTAAAAGCATAAATGGATCCCGCCATTGGATGAAGTAATTTATACTAGCACGTACGAAAGGGAGGTGATGCATAAAGGAGAAATATAGTTAGATACAGACTAGGGGGTGAGTAAAAAGCTAACAAATATTGTTTTGAAGAAGAAGAAGAAGAAGAAGAAGAAAGGAGGGAAAGAAGATAGGTTGTTTAGAATTTGTGGAGCAGAGGAAGAAAATTCGAAACACATGTTGGAGAGATGTATAGTCAGAGGTGGAGAGAATCATGGAAGAAGGATAGTGGGAGTACAAAAGAAGGTTAAAAGAATTTTGTTATGGTCGGAAAGGGGTGTTGAGCACATGGAAAATTAAAGAAAAAGGGCAGTGATGTGATGAATTGGATTTATAGAGCGAATCCAACAGAAGTATATGTAGAATGTACAGTTGTAAATAACACTCATACGTATATACGTACTAACCATGTTATTTTTGAGTGAAATCAATTAAATTGCTATTTGTATAGATACGTTACATAGTTTTCTAAAAAAAAAAACAAACAAATCGATGGTTTCAAGATTACAGTGCAAGATATAGAGTAGTTTCATGGCCAATCAAGTATCTCAAGGTTATAGTTATATGGTTTCGCATGTCTTCTTCGTATTGTATTTATTATCAAAATTGTTTCATTCTTTATTAAATTCTACTTCAGAGTGTAAAAAAAATATTAAATTCCTATGTGACACAAAATTAGACAAATATATATATAATAGTTCCTTTCTTGTTACAAAAAATATTCACATTCCTGTATTATGGAATGTAATCATTGTTGAATGTTTTATATTGTTTAGAGATAATGTTAAATATTTCATTGTAAACAAAAATGTAAATTCTAATATGTAAATTAGATCTTGATCGCTTATGACCAAGAAGTTGCACAGCGATCTAAAATAAATAAAAATAAAATAAATAAAATTGTTTTTACTACATTTATGTGCCGTTTTCGTGAACTCATATTTGTAAAATCGATATTATAAATTCTGTTAGACACCGTGAATGACTCGGTAGCTTTTAAAATATTTTTTATACTGTGATTTCACTTGATGAGACCCCATTTTTGGTAATTCTTGAAAAACCACACGCCTTTAAGTTTTTTTAAATAAAACTATAATTGAATGTTGGTAATCAATTACAAATTACACATGACGCGACTTCTGTACTTATTTAATTTTTATTTTCACCGGTAACTAATATTTCCCGGCTTTTTGGAAGCCAGTGGAAGTGAATACGCGTAAAAAATTTAAGTTAGTTGTTTTTATTGAATTCTTCATAAGAGATGACAAGCCATAACAAGGTATGCTTAGTTCAATTTACAATTAAAAAAACATGAGCAACATTGAGAGATGTATATGTTTTGTCCATTTTCCGAATTTATGGCCTAACGTCGTAATACATTATTTTTGAATCAGTGTTGTAAACAATGTTTCCCAAAACAGATTTGCTCTTTCAAAATTCAATTAATACTGAAATGTCTCCATTGGAAAATATAATTCTTTGTTATATATACCGCGCGACTCGTAATAATCTTTATTTTAATCAAACTACATGATGTACACGTAGGCTTCCGCGGCTTGAGTAGGCTTCCGGACAGACGAGAAGCTACAAACTACAAGATAATAAAAACTTTATTTAAATTTTTGAAAACTATTTTCAGAAATTGATAATTAATTCATATAGGAGATTAAAATATTGTTTATATAACTTCTCGACATGTTAATATATAGGGATTTGTAAAATGCCACAATTTTTTCGTGTATGATTAACTTAGAAATTTTGATAAAATCTGGTATTCCAAACGTTGTTCGTTCACTTGTGTTTTTTGCGTGTATTTATATATAGAGATTGAACTTCAAAGAAAACAGCAGCAACTTATTAAAAGCAGAATTGCATGGAAACGATGCAATGCATCTTGGTGATAGAAGAACGTTGAATTTGTTTCGTAAAAAAATAATATCTGCGTGAGGAAAAAATCAGCGTAGATGTTGGACTACTATTTTTGTTCTCTTTCTAAAAGCTACATTTTCATCATGTTTTGAATTATAATTTCACCATAAGAGCTAGAAAATTTTTAATTTTGAAAATTTTCATGTTTTGAAAAACGAAATATATTCACTAGCTTGACACCTAAATATTACTGAGAAATATTCAGGTGTAATAATTAATATTACTCCTGAATAATGTTATAATTTCACCATGAGAGCTAGAACATTTGTAATTTTTGAAAGTTTCATAGTTTGAAAAACGAAATATATTCACTGGCTTGACTAAATATTTCTGAGAAAGATGAGTAATCACATGTCCACACAAAAGGATCGATTTTGTCGGTGAGAGAGCAACACGAAGGCGCTGTGACGCTTGCGCGCGCCGGTAGCGGCCAGGCCTGCGTGCGGACCGTGGACTGGTACTCACCCCGGAGCGACCGCTTGCGCAGCGGCGTGGGACACCACGCTGCCGCTGCCACCGCCAGGCACCGTCACGGCGTCGCCTTTGATGTTGCTGGAGCCGTCGGCAATGCCGTCCTCAGGATAGTCGTTTCCCACCTCAGCGCCGTTGTCGGTACCGTCCTCGTGGTCGTCGTGCGCCTCCTCAGCGCCGTCTCGGTGCCGTCCTCAGGGTCGTCCGACCCCTCGTCAGCGCCGTTGTCGGTGCCCTCCTCGGGGTCGTCACCCCTCTCTTCAGCGCCGTCTTAGTGCGGTCCTCGGGGTCGTCCTCCCCCGTCGTTACCGTCCTCGGAGTCGTCTTTTTCTCCTCAGCGCCGTTGTCGGTGTCGTGGTCGGTGCCGTCCTCCCCCTACTCCGCGCCGCCGTCGGTACCGCACCGTCCTCGAGGTCATTGTCCCCCTCCTCGGCGCTGCCGTCGGAGCTGTCCTCAGCGTCGTCTTCCTTCCCGTGCTCCTCTCCGGTCCCCTCCTCGTCCTCTCTTCGTGTCGCCCCCGGCGCCAATCTCGTCGTGGAAGTCGGCGTCGTGTCCGCACCGTGGCCGGGTCCGCGGCGTCGGCGTCGCGCGGGCCGGCGGGCGGCGGGCGCGCGGCCGGCGTGGCGTCGCGCGCCGTCGACGGCGACGACGTCGTCGGGCGGGCGGGCGGGCGCGGCGCCGGGCAGGCTGTGCCGGCACCGCCGTCGCCGCCCCGAGCCGCGCCGCGCCGCGCCGCCGCCGCCGCTGCCGCCGCCGCCGCCGCTCGAGCCCCGGGCGCGTGGGCGGCAGCTGGCGGTGCCCGGGCATCGGTGCGCCGCCGGGGCTCGCAGGCCCGCCTACGCGCCCGTCGACGCCGGGCCAGGCGACGCAGCGCGGCGCGGCGCGGCCGTGGGCGCCGCCCGCCTACGGACGCCCCACGCCTCTCGCTCCCACGCCCGCCGCGACCCGTGCCAAAAGGCCAGCGCCTCTCCCGAAGGCAGAGGTCGTCTCCGGCCTTGGATTCCACATGCCTTTAGGCGTGATATGAGCGGCAGTTTGCACGTTCGGTTGTCCTCGGTCGATTTAATAGTGCGGTAGAAGCCGGTGATGTGAACCGCAATACTCCGGAATATTTTGGAGAAACGCTGTTGATGAAGAAATTTTTTCTCTACTCTAGTGTGCAAATGTTAAAAATAACTTGAAAACGCTGGAGAATATAAATAATCTTAGAACGATGCAAAGTGACATTTTTATCCCACATTATTCTTCTATGTCGTCAATTCCTTTGTTATTTCGTTTTCATTGTAAATATTGGACCGAAGCCTCCGTGTGTTAATGTATAGGCAAAGTTATGTGGCTATAAGCGTTGAACTTCTTCTTGCTGTATTTGTAATAACCTTGACAGGAGATAGAAAGATACAATGGTAGTAAATTTAGAAAATATTCATTTATGGGCAGTAGTTTCAAAGAAATATTGACGATCTAAGAACAGTTATACCCAGAATTAAATTTTAATTCACTCGGTGCGTTAAAATGTCTATTTCTGTTCATATTAAGTTTTTTTAGTATTTTCGAAATATTTGACTTTTTTAAAAGAACATTATTCATTTTGTCATTTTCTCGCTGTTTGACATATATTCTATCCGATATTAGGAAATTTTACGAAAGAATAAAGATTCTGAAAAAAGGTCTAAATTTGTATAGCAATAGTACTTTAATCCCTGTCCTTCTTCTTCTTCTTATTATTATTATTATTATTATCATCATCAACATTATCATCTCTCATTCTTTAATATGCTAAGGACAGATGCTTTTGTATCATTCATGAGAAACCATTGTCTAATAACCCCGTAATTGTGCATCAAACGGATTTAAGATGTAGCAGGTCGCAGATTACGAAAAGGTGGAAAGCAGAAGCACAAGCAACCATCAACTCACTTTATGTTCCAGTATTACTTTACCATCGAAAATGATGCGGTTTAGGCCCTTAAAATTTCGTTGTTTGGGCCCTAACTGAGATGTGTTGTGTTTTGTATACGGTAGCTTGTATAATGAATTTTTTGGGGTTCTATTACATTGTTGGAGGGCACTCACACTTCGTGGCATGGATTATTAGAACGTTCGAAATGGATTCCAGCATGAAGTAGTTTTCACTTTTAAAACAGTGATGATTGTTACTATTAATATTGTTATTATTACCGACAGATTATTATCACTATTACCATTATTATATTATTATACAATTCCACGTTTCGTATACTGGTGGAATTATCTCCAGATTTTCAACGTTGAGATTTGAGGATTTTCAATTTGAAATTGTGGATAGCACTTTGCATAATTCCCTTGGCGTTCTAATAGTAAAAGTTTTTGTTTGCGGGCATCCTTACTGTACAAGTCAACAGCAAATAAGGAAATATTTGATGATAATGAAGAGTTTCCAGAACCAATCTAGAAAAAATTACGTCCCTATTCCAGTACTTTAACATCTGTAAAATTCATGGAATGTCCACCGTCCATCCGGTGTCGTAATTGAATTTTGCCGTTTGAAATTTCATTAATTTTACTCATAAGCTCAGATACACGTGTTTTGAACATCATCTTAGTTTGTCCAATGTCAGATTCTGAACATTCTTGACAATTGATCGGATAAACAATGTTCTGAAGGTCAAATTTTATGTCTCCATTCTTTTAGGATAATCTAAAAGTTAAAAAGAGGAAGAGGAAGTAGGAAGAAGAGGAAGTAGGTATTCCGAAAGAGTTATCATAAGAGAAAGTAGGTTAAACGAGAAATTGAAATAACTTGGTTTTGCTTATTTCAGATCTAACTATAGATATTTTTAGTCTATTATGACGAGCGTAAAAAGATTAATCCAATCATATACATATTGTAATATGTTAGATACGCATTTTTTGAGTAATTTTGAATTTTTATGCTCAACTTTCCTTGCCCGAGCGCACGTTAGCAGGGGAGCGCTGCATGACCTTGTGTGGCGGTCTGTTACACTCAAAATATACGTGAAACACGAGTCGGAAAAAATCAGAATTATTCAAAAAAATGCTTATCTAATATATTACAATATATATGTCATTGGATTAGTTTTTTATGCACGTCATGATAGACTAAAAAATGTAAAGTTCCATTTGAAAAGGTTACATCAATATCTCGTCAAATACAAGTGATAAAATAGAAATGAATACATTATCAATTAGCCCCATTCCCATATCCACTTCCGTAAAAATTGCATTGCAATAGCTTCAGCCGTTTAAAATATGCAGTAAGTGCTAAAATTACGTGACTCACCTGCATATAATCCGAGCAAGGTGAAAATTGTCCGTATTTTGATGAATGCTTTGCCTCCTCCTAAAGATGTGTGGCTACCGTGGCTGGAAGAGATTATATATTAGCCTGAATGTAGACTTAATATCATATTACGTGTGTAACGTTTAATCTTCACACTCGTTAACTTCTGCCAAAAGAGTGGTGTGATGTTGGAATAACCTGAAAACTGTAAATTATCTGAATAATGTGAAAGAATATTTTGAAAAATAAACACTTTCTCTTAAGAAATACAGGATTTCTTTTCCATTTTTCTTACTTTGCCTGACATATGAAAGAATTAAAGAACATTTGAATTTTCTTTTAGTTAAAACTCATTCATATAGTAAGATGTATTTTCATGGATAGTTATTTTATTAAAAGTAGATAATACGAATATTTTTTTGCCAGTAGTAAATTGGAAATTTTAACTGTATACGATGAAGTATGCTAGAGATTATGCACTTTAACTTGCATTTGGTTTATTTTCTTCTTATGTATTTCTAGTAATAGTCTAAGAAGTATTACAGTATGTTTCTATAATGTGCGAGTATTTATTTATCGTCGAAAACATGCCTGAGACATACGGAGGAGAAGTGTAGTGCCCATTACCTTTTATGGGATATGCAATGAAAATCGTCCTCAAGCGATGAAACATACTATTAATAACAGCACATTTAAAGTAGTTAAATGGTAATATCATTGAATTATGATGCCGGAAAACTGACTTACAAACACACACACACACACACACACACACACACATATATATATATATATATATATATATATATATATATATATGATTACTTTTCACTTCATGATCATGGTATTGGTTGCTCATGAGTAGAGACCGGGAAAATATGTAGTATTAAACATCAAAATATGTACATAAATATGTAATAAAAAAGGTAAGTATATGTAATAAATATGTAAAATCTTATATAATATGTAATATTACAATTCTCTACTTAACCATTTACATAGCACAAAATTAGATTCAGAAGAAATGTCCCAAATACATTTTAAAATTAATACAACGTTTTAAAAACATTTTGAAGAGCACACGTTGATGCATATTTTGTGTCACACAACTTCCTCGTCAGTAGTAAAAGCTTCATCTATTGTAATCCACGACCATAATTTAGCAGCCGGACTAGTCGCAATAGAATCCATCGTACAAACTGGCGATATCTACGTCCAGCAAACATAGGGAAGGTCGTGTGGTATCGGCCACCTTAGCTTTAAATATGATTTCTTAATTAAGGTTAGTTAAAATTATACGAAACTTCAATATCTTACCCACACACTCGATCAAAGCCGTTTGGTTTGAAAGTAAAATAACATGATTATTTGGGTATAGTAAAAATCGTTGACAATTTACACGTCTGAATAGTGGAGGGTGGTATCGGACAACTAAGTAAATAATGGTAAAATAAGTTTAATGAAGTTTTTTCATAACAATTCATCAAAGATACGCTCACTATTGAGACAAATATTTAATTGCTTAATACAATGAAAAAATGAGTATTGGTTACAAAGGAAAATAACAGTTCTTGAATTAAACAACAAAAACTCAACTATTATGTTCATTTATAGCTTCACAACTATCATTATTGAAGTGTGTTTCTTTTCAAATGATCTTTATAATCACTATCTTCCTATTATTTCTTCCCATTTCCCTATAGTTTCCTGAAACACGGACGAAATCCATATTAGTATTTGAATATTACCTCCTAACAACCTAGACGCAAGAAATATGGAAAAGTGAAGAGAAGGCGAAGAAGTAATTGTCCGGTACCATCCGATTCTACTTTGTCCGATACCACCCGAACGACCGTCATCCTTCAGAAGAATACAACACAGATATAAATTGCTCAAACAACGTTGTACTGCTGTAACGTAACAAATACACTTAAGTAAACATACTAGTCACAGTAGAATGTATTTAAACTTATCCTAAGAAAAGTTTCATAGCTCCAAAGTTATCTTCGTACACCGGTCAGCATGAAAAAAACGTAATGTGGTTGGCTATAACCAAACTGAGTGGTGTACTCACCTCATACGGCGTATGCAAAGCTAATTCGTGTCGCGAAACACATTGACAGTGAAGCACGTGCTACCACCAGTGTCCAGTTCCCTAAACTACTTTTGTCCGATACCACCCGCTGTCCGATATCACCCGACCTTTTCCTACACTGCAGCATGCAACATTTTCATCGAAGTGGTACACGTCGGCGATCGCAAATTTTCTCGGAAATTAAGGTTACAGGTCACAAAACGGGGTGTCAATGATACTTCGGACACCTAAATTTCCCCAACAATATAATAAATATGCTGATATTTTAAAAATCACTTCTTTTCATAAAAAGTATATAATAAAATTGAAGAAAATTGATAAAACAAGAAAATATATTGTGAAAAACAGCAAAATATGTAATATAGTACTAAATATGAAAAAATATGTAACGGCAAAATTGGATATTGTCTTAAGAGGGCGATGATTCGCCGAGAATACAATTTTGAGAACGGTAAGTAGAAAGACAAAAAATATGTAATTACATAAAAATCCGGTCTCTACTCATGAGTGATTAATTCCGAACGGTTTTGTGCAGAATATGTGTCATTACTTCGATAAACTACTTCCCAAACTGTATTATACTCTCAACAATTATAATTGTTATAATATAGAAATATTTTGCGCAAGAATAATTATTGATCCAACAATTAAATTACAAAACACATTACGATAAAAAACTTCTATTGTTTCGTGCAAATATAACGTTATGAAAGTTATTATTTTATAGTTCATTTCATATAATTAGAATTGCAAGTTGTTTTTTGTAGGTGTGATCTTTCAATTTATAATAGAACTGCATGTTTGGCTCTTTCTATACGTACGACTTCGATATCGTCAATATTTTTATACTTAAGATTTTTGGCCAATGGCGACAAATGCATATAAATCCCCCAAACACACGCAGTTCTTTGACTCACTTCGCATCTACATGTGATTTTAGGTGTGGCTTTGATGTTACGATTCTTCGCGACGGAACAAAATTTTCTCTTGTAAGGGATGCTTTCCACAGGATATGAATCGAGCAAAGGAAACACCATTGTCCATGTCGATCTTCGTTTGATCTGTTAGAGATGCTGAATGTCAAAGAGATTCTCGATTTCTGCCAAGAAGAATATTTCAAGAAGGTTCGAAAGTATTATTCTGGGGAAACACATCGTACATTTCCTATACCTTTAAATTACAGAAATAAATACATATACGAATCATAAGCAAATTTCATCCCCGTAATTGCTGCAAGCTTCTCCCTATTGGGTTTGGAATGCCACCTCTCCCTTGGCTCTTCATTTAAAAATGAGTGATTTTTGTCAAAAATTTTATTTTCTTACATGCGGCATTATATTTCGTACAATAAATATTTATAATATCAACATGCACACAGGCACACAGACACGCGCGCACACACATATGTGTGTATGTGTGTGTGTTTCCACTTATATACTTGTAGTAATCATATATTATATCAACATCTCACAAGAAAACTCCACGTGAAATGATGTATGCTATTTCAGAATACATTGTCAGATAACTGTAAACGATTAAAATTCATTTACAAGTTTGGTTACCAAGTAAAATGTTTCCTGCTGCACAATTGTATATATACAACTGAAGGATACAGGATGCAATGTGCAAAACGAAAACTATATTTATTTTAGGAAAGATATTAATGCATTCTTTACAACTGGAATTGCACATTTCTAGAAGACTAAATATGCCTTTATTAAGTATTATTCCACAACCTCTCGGTTGATGGCCCCTATAACCATACGATTTTTTGTCCATTCAACACATTCAGCAAATTCTGAACTGGTTCCTTGCTGAGTTTCTAGACGGTAATTATAGCTTCACTGTCTGTGCATGTCTTCTTGAGATATCTGGGGCGTTGATATGGAATTTACCATACCTAGCAGGACATATCAGACGTACATAACAGAATTATTTCATTATCCGTCCCATACATAACAGATAATCATAACAAAATTACTTCACCAGCAGCACCTTCACAAAAAATTATTCCTAGTTTACATCATTTACAGGAGACTCAGAATAAATTTTACACTCTTCTATTGCTTGTAGAGGTGTCCAATCTCACCACTTTTTGCCATTATGGATATAATATATAATGGAAAATTTCGAATAGACGAAGTTCATATTTTCTACCGGGGGCTTTTTACATCTTTCAGGAGATGTCGATTTCAGCTATCCGCGCCGGGTACCTTCTATGCCCCTCATGACGACACATATTAACCTTATACCAGACACTAACACACTTGCAGGCTCCTCGATTTGTGGTCAACAGACTATCACGGCCTTCCGTGACAACACACATACATGCAAGGCAAGGGACCAACAACCATGCCCACGGTGGGACTCGGAGCCACGACGGTTCAGACCGACGCACAGAGTCGGCACATGCTCTAGCCACCTCGCCCATCCTGGTCGGCATACACGATCTTCATACACATGTTGTATTTGCCCCTGATTGTTAGGCAACCCTGAATGTATCTGTGTTCAACGGGTACATGATATCCTCGTGACAGCGCTCGAACAAGATCTGCAAAACACCTGTACATAAGCAGTTGCCTTACAAAAAAAAGGGGAAAACGCCAGTTATATAACTTCATTCTCTGAAATTTCCCACATGTTCTAGGCAGAAAGTGAAGTCGCATTGGCAAAAATGAAACTTTTGAGTTCTCTACAACTCCAAAAATTTGTAACATTTATTTTAAGTCACTCTGCTGTTTCTATTACATGTGAACGAATGTTTCTTGATTTTATTATTCAAAACGTATGTTTGTTATTAATACTTAAATTATTAAATTTAAGTGTTTTATTATTAAAAACGTTTATTTGTGGAGACATACAGATTTTTAATTTGTTAATGTTAAATAAATCTTCAATAAATTTTAAATGGTTCTTATGTTTCGTTGCCGTTTCTCTCACGGCAGTGTTCTTTGACGAATTATAAAGAAATGTCAATACAAATAGAGTAAGGTTTTTTAAAAAATCCATAGAAGATATTACGATGCTTGTCATAGTTTTGATATTGTAGAATACATGGTTTAGTTTTATACATCCAGGGAAGATTGGATCTGAAGATCAGTGTTATGTATTCGATTACAAATCAACATATGAGACGTTCAGAGCTAAAGTGGATCAAGTCCAAAACTTTTTTAAAAATTGGTTTTTGCGGATTAATACATATCAATGGCCTATATTTTCAGGAATGTCGAGAACCAAGATCCTACTATTGTTGTTTTCTAATAGATGGCAGCAGTTCTCTTTAGCTCTGAAAACATCTCGTTAAAAGTTCCGTGCAAAAACGGACCATGTTCGAAATCGTAGTGCGTGGTTTTCGTTTGTGTACTTGTAAACGAGTATTGGTCTGTGAAACATCAATAATGGGTTCAGAAAAATATTTGGACATTTCATTTTCATCCTCGGACTATGTACTTTCGTTAGATGTATTAGCTACTTGAGAATCTGAAGGCTAAGTATGATGAAATAACAAATTATGACCTAACCTTTTCTGAAAACATTTTTATTTTCCTGTGCTGCTTTTACTGTTTCCGTGGTTGTTTATCCACAATTCTGAAATTCATATTTTTGTATATCAGAAACCTGTTGTTAAGAAAGATCATGCTTTCTTTTTCTTTCTAGATTACTCCGATTCAGACCAGGAATACTCCGATAGATTACTCCGATTCAGACCTTATGGAACTAGTTGCAGCTTTTTCATCACTTTCTGGGTCAAGTAGGCTTATTCAAGAAGAGCAGGCAAGTAATGATTGGGATAGAAAAAGAAATAAAAATGAAGACACTTGGAAGAAAAGAAAAAGGCAGAATCTAAGAAACAGGGGACATGCATACCATTCCGTGAAAGGCAAGGAAATCCCTCAAAAATGCTTTACAAATGCACCTTGTCTCTGTAAAAAGAATTGTTTCAACTTCAACAAACAAAATGTGTATATTAGGAGTTCAGTCATGAGTCAGAGTGTGAAACGTAAACGAATACGAGAGGGAAATGGTAGAGAAAAGTATGTTTCTTATTCCTACATTTTCAGGGATAGTGCCAATTCTCAAACGATGTGCAAGAAGTATTTTTTTGAAACCCCCCAGCTCAGCCATGGTAGGGTTTTCAGGTGCATATCAAAGCCTTAAATTCACGCCGTCATTGATTCGCGTGGTAGAAAAGCTCCAATTAATAAACTTTATGATTACGATGCATATATAAAACTCTTTTCCAGCGTATCAGAGTCACTACAGTAGAAAAAATCCGGAAAGGAATCACCCTTATTTAAATATTAGAAAAATGGATGACTTATACGTTAAAAAATGCAATAATGAAGGAAAACAAGCAAACATATTACTATCACGTTTTCTCTACTAAGTTCAACTTGCATTTTAAAGTTCCTGCAAAGGATACATGTAACCTCAATTTCTTCAAAAATATTAAAGATTTTCTACACGCGAATGAAAACTTTTCTCAGGAAAAACAATGCGTTTTTAGTCTCACAACACAGATTTAAAAAATCAAAATCTATGAAAACTGCCATATTTTCTTTTCCTAAAGATGTTGCTTCATCAATGGACCAAAATGAAGCACCCATTGGAATATTTTTATATCTTTCGAATGCTTTTGACGTTATTGATCATAACATCTTACTCTCAAAATTACCTTCATATGGAATTCGTGTCATTTCCCTAGATTGGATAACTTCGTACCTTAAACATCGGACTCAAAGAGTAGAAATACCGTACTGGCACGAAAGGACAGTATTTACTTGTCTTTCTAATTCTTTGCCAATTGAGTATGGGGTTCCGCAAGGTTCGATCTTACGTCCTTTCTCTTTCTGTTATACGTAAACGATATGCTCTCGTCTATTAAAAATGGAAGTTCTGTTTGCCGATGACACGAATGTTCTTTGGAAAAAGGAAGCAATAAGTAGTACGATTTCAGAAGATTCAAAATGGTTTCGTGTAGTGAATTAGTTTTTTGGGACGTTTTACGTTTGTATTGTAGAATTTAAAAAAAGACTTAATACGCCTGTAACAAGTAATGTATTTCAGCTTCCGGGTGTAGCGTCGTGCACAAATGTAGATCTGACAACACAATGTCCGCGTGACGTAGCAGAGACGCTCAGGACCATGCGCTCGCCGACAGGATGTGACGTAGTGGGAAAGCCCAGAGTGAAAGGGCGCTGCGAGCCTAGGTAAGGCGCTGCGTCGCTCCACCGGCCTCTTTTTTCGCTTCAAGCAGTCGACGCGTGCAGTTCGGAGGCATTCCCCGGTGGGGCGCAGACCGCACGTGCAGAGACTAGGACCGGCAGTGTATTTGTCGTGAGGCAGTGAGACGCGAGTGAGGAGGTGTGTAGGAACTCTACTGTGTTTCACTCGATCGGGTTCATCTGATAGCTAAGTAGAGGTGTGGTAACCGTGGAATTTATATAACTCCTAGTGGTAGGGTCGATTTATTTCATTAATTAACGATTGTACATCAAGTTTATTCGGTGGTGGATTTAATGATTAATAAAACAGCAATAAGTTAACCCACTCTCGTCAGTGTATTATTGCAACCTGCATGACGCCACACGGGTCAATGACCCCCATCTCGATCATGTTTTTGTTCAGTTTCCATGATCCATTGAGCAAACGCTAAGATGGCCCCTTGTTTTGCTTCTGGACGTAAATGTAGCTTCACTATTAGCACGTTTTGTTGAGCACTCCTTTTGCTTTTAGGGGTAGGAGAAGAGCTGAGGGAGAGTTACTATTTTGTTAGCAATGCAGAAAAATTCGTATCTGCATTTCGTTTACCGTTGCAAGTATGTTTTCTATAACTCGGGAAAGAAATATCTAGTTTTTCAAATGTTGCTAATCTCGCGCTTTTTAAATTTTATTATTATTTCTTTTCATATTTTATTCGTTTTTCAACCATTGCATTTATAGTTAAAATGTTGGGGAGGGATTGTGGAACTTAAGAAAACGTACGCAAACAATCTTCTCCCCCATACGTTATATACAGTTTTCGCTGTTTATTGACCAAGTAAATCAAATCAAATCGATGTGACAAACTTTAATTGAAGATAGTAACCAAAACAAGTGACTCGGAAAGGCGTGATCAATTTGAATTAGAAAAGAAATTGCACTTGGCCAAAGCTTTGCAAGCTAGAGAGTCTCTCAAAAATGAGAAAGCTGCTGCATCAGATGCATGTTTTGTTGCAACATTTGACGTACAGAAGGTTCTCCCATACCCAAAATTGACTACATCTATACCGTACTATAAGATAAATATGCATGTGTACAATTTTAGAATGCATTGCTTTAACAATTATAAAGGGTTTATGCATTTGTGGGACGAGACAGAAGTAGGGAAAGGGTCCCAAGAAATAGCATATGTGCGTACTGAACATATTAAGCAAGAGGCTAAAAACTATACACATGTTATTCGGTTCTCTGATTCGTGCATTGGCCAAAACCGAAATATTGAAGTCGCCTCTACCTTAATGAACTTGGTCTTAGATCCTCAGTTAAGTATTAAAACCATTGATCATAAATGTATGGTTTCAGGTCACTCTTTTTTACCTAAGCATCAAGATTTCGGAGTAATAGAATCAGCGTCACGAAAACATATTCAAATATGTACTCCTGATGGCTGTGTGCATGTGGTCAAAAAAGCTAAGACCAAGAAGCCTTTCGTGGTTGTCAGAATAACAACACCTGAAGTTTTATCCACAAAAGATATGATAGTCAACGAGAAAAAAACTGATGAAGGGCATCCCGTCAAGTGGTCAGAGATGAAGTTGATGAGGTTTGAGCGAGAAAAACCTTGGACGCAGCAGTCCAAAAATACCATAAATAAAGGTTTTGGCTTCTCGAAAATAACTATGGCTGCTAAAATTTCTAAATTTATTACAAAGAAAGACCCGCTGTATAAAGCTCCAAGAACAGTCACTGAGGCAAAAAAGGATATGCTTTCACTTTTACCATTTCTTCCGTCACACACTCACGCCCATTTCAAAAGCCTACGCATAAAAATTGCTACTAGGTCACAAACCTCCCTGAATGAAAAAATTGCGGATTCAGATAACGATGAACCTCTCTTTGATGACACCATTTAAAGCTTAATTTCGAATTGTTTAAATTATTTGTATGATACAGGTGGTAAAAAGTAATAAAATGTTTCCATTTTCACAGGGACGGTTTTATTTGATGAGCCTTACGAAAGAGATATTTCAGCACCAAAGTGGGTCAAGTACAGTAGTTCTGATTTAAAAGCGAATTATCACCGTAATTATTTTTTCTGAATTATCAAGTTTTGATCCATATATAAGTTAGACTTCATACTTCAACAATATAAAGAAACTTATCCTCTCAATCAATTTAGAATTAAAGTAGTGTTAATTAACTTTTAACCTTGATTATCTCAGAACTTTAATTTACGGACATCATCCATTTTGGCTGTGAACGCCACATATTTCGATTGTGAGGAATCGCCATCAGGCTGAAAACGCTATGATAAATGAAGTGATCAATTTATTTTTTCGATTTCAAATGTTTTACTCTTTTTAGTTCTAATTAGTCTCAAATTAATAACGTTGTCTAAGTCAAAATTTTCGTGATTGCAGAAGTTCAGAAGGATATCAACTACATTCATTGCTTGACTTATTAAAATTTTTCCTTTTCGCGCCATAACTCATTATTTTCTCTGAAGCATTCTCCTGTGAGATGGATGGAGTTGTAGTATTTGTACTGCCAATTATACGGCCACTGTCACTTAGACGTACTAATTCTTCTTCATAAACATTTTTTGTAAATTTTTCAATAATATCGATAATTTCAATAAATCTGGAATTGATGTGATCAGTTCAAAAACAAGCTTATGTATTTCCCACATCTATATTTTTTTCATCATAACCTTGGATTCAGGTTTTTCAATAATAAAGTCTTAATGTACCAGCAGATACGTTATCGAAAGCATCACATACAGTGAAAATAACATTCTTTATAATCCACATTGCCAGAAGCTCAATTTTATTGTAAAAGAAAATGCTCAAAATCTTTTGGAACTTTCCTTTCAAACAGGATATCACACCTTGGTAAATTGCCTCTATTAAGGAAAGCACTTTAGGTGGTAAATAGTAGACAAAAATCCTTTCTTTCCAGGGTAAATTCTGAAAGGTGTGAAGGGGCATTATCAGGTAGAAGAACAGTTGCTTTAAGTATCAATTTCTTGTGCTGAAATTTCTTTCCGGATAGTACGAAAATGTTGAAAAACCAATAATGAAAAATAAATTAGTTCATCCAAACTTTGGGTGAATAGAATAGTCGAGTATATAAGAGTCGGACTGGGTAAATAGTTGGTAATGCGACTAGTTACACGGAAGAATGACATTACTGGTCCTTTGAAAGATTCTTAAGAATGGAGGTAGTTAAAACCCCCTTTGGTAATTTCTTCGGAACATTTATCAGTTAGTCGCGAAAAAGGTTAACCGAGGTTCTACTGTAGTTATTTGTGAATATTATATTCCAGATAAAAGAACAACAAAAACCCATCGCCGTCTCTTATTAATCTATGGCATGCTTCATCAAACAAAATATTGAAGATACGTATCACGAACATTATTTTTTTTAAATTTACAGTTGAAGCATTTCTTCATCTTAACTTCTGCAAGCGGCTCGTGATCTTTTTGTATCGTCTACACCCGTAGAGATGTCCAGCATACTTCGGTTATTCAGCCATGAGAAATTTCTCACTTTTGCCTTAGCTTTTCTCTCTTCGTTCAATAAGCTTTACATTGCACTCCCTTTTACATTTTTATTAGCATTCGCACCATAACTACATTGTATCTTTGTCATTTAACATTCAATGTTGCTTCAGTGAAAACGTTTTTATATGTACCAAATATTGATTCAAACAAATGTGCACACAGACACTATACCATAAAATGCCAACTGTTGTAGCATTATGAAATATGACTTATTTAACGAAAAGAATAGACGTATATAACAGACACGTTCAGTCACATGAATGTCAATGTTACCATGGAACATTACACATTATTACATTCCTCCCTCTTCCATTTTGTGCTTGTTCAGAGGAAGAAACACAGGGCGCAAGATGTCTTAGCGACATACATGTTTTCCTGCAATCCTTTAATTTTAGAATAGCGTCTATGAATTCGCAAGCGTGAGAGGTACAACTTCGACGACAGGTTGTGTTTTAACGTGCATATTCTGACGAATACCCCACCCCGCCTAGCTATCAATCAATACGCCTGTCGGGATATTTGCAGATATCATTCTCTTTCGAGCTTTATTTATCTCAGGCAGTGGGATCTTTGGGGTGTCAGGAATCCAAACACAAGGCACACACATGAGAAAAAATCCAATTAAACTGGGTTTATTGATGAACCCTTTTAAAAAATACAGTAATCACTCTGTGGAAAGAACATGCAAAATACACACACTCAACAATACCTTGCTTTGTTGCACTTATTATCAGTATTTTTATCAGTATTGAGTGGAAAAATTATCTCCTGTTAACATTTCTTCGTTTTCATAACATTCTTTTGTGTCATACGCTTCTGTCCCTACAGAAAAGTATCTCTGTTCAAAGGTACATGAAATAAAGGCAACAGATTTACCTGCGTGAGTCAAAGAAAAATGCTTCCCAAGCTTTCAATGGCAGTGCTCCTGTTCAGGGTTTCATTGTATTTTCTTCCTACATTTCTGACCTAACTAGGCATAAAAAGTATAAATATGCATAGTGATAGATCTAAAAGTGTAATGACTTGTATAGACTACAATTCGAAGCACACTTTATAGAAAACTACATACGTTCGATCAACACCTGCTTTGTATTCTTATGCGTGGTTCATGGCTACGTTTTCCAGGCGTTTCTTCTCGTTGTCATTCATAAAACTTCCACAATTTTTCCAATGTATAAAAAAATTGACACACACCATTTTAGTGAACATCTCCCAAAAGTCAGAATTGTTTGCTGCTTTTGACCAGTTTTCATGCCACTGTGAAAATACATCGAGTTTGGAAGGTAAATGCCGGCGTTTCAACTGTATTTCTCTAATATATAATATGGCACAGTTTGTAAAGGAATTATTCCATACTAAAGCAGAAAAATTCTTCGGATAAAGCAGTGAAATTTGACGTTGATTTATTTCCAAATCCTCTTATTATTTTGAAAATCATGAAACTAGATAATGTCTAGAAAACTCAAAATATCTAATCACACCATGACCATCTGGAGTCCGAAATGCCGTCTTGTACACAGAAAATATAATTTATTCTCAACCATTTCTCTTTTTCTGAATTATTTGAAGAAATATGTTTTCATTCAACCTTCGTGTGATAACAATGCTATTTCTTCATGTGATAATAATTTTATTTTCGAACTTTGTGATATATTTGCTACCGACACGGAACAACTAATGATTTGTATGTATTGAACACGAGGGCTAGAAAAAAACAAAGAAAGAAACAATGGTCGCATATTTCTTCAGAAGGTATCCATAATACTAGGATAGACAATTAAAAAATTTCAGATTTGAAGTATATGAAAAAAAGCTTGAGAATGGGGACAATACACAAGGAGTCAAAATGACGCCTCCCGGGGCGTTCTAGGTGAATTTGATTATTTTCCATGAAATATATTTTTTACACGTTTTAATTTTTAACAAACTATAAATAAATAAAAATGATGAAAAATCACAAAATTACAAAATCCTATCTTCAAAAACATGTTACAAGGATATAAAGATCGCTAGGAGTCGAAATGACGCCTCTAGGCTTTCTAGTGTTAAAAAACACAAGTAAAAACAATAGACACCAAAAGAATTACGAAAAACCTTCAGTTCGTGAATTATAACACGATAGAAAAATTACATAAACCTACGTACAACAATATCTAACACAGATATTTACAACAATCATTTGTTCTGTTTGAATAATAGTTCGTTTAAACATAGTTTTTTGGTAAGTGATTGCCAATCGTATTTGTCTTTTAATTAAAAGATTAACAATTTCAGTTTCTGAAATAGTTTTTTCAAATGTTCTTAAGTTCGTGAAAGAGCATAAATAATGAAAGAATCTATTCACACTTTGTAATTTCCTGTTCAAGATTCCTTTAGAAATATAGTTATTCCTAAGACATAATCTCTGGCTTCAGCTAACGTCACTTTCGGTTCTATAATACAAGCCCACTGGCGGTGTGACCTTCACTTTGCGTTAATGCCCTTGTTATAAAATTAAAAAAATAATATAATAATAATATTAGGGGAAGGATCAGACGAAGTACTCCAGAAGAGGATTCGGAGGTCTTCGATACGGCGAGATTAATCTTGAAAGAGTAGGCGGCACTCTTAGCCCAGTGACGGCAATCCACCTAGGCAAGATTGTTCGATATGGCGAGATTGGTCTTGAAAGAGTAGGCGGAACGCTTAGCCCAGTAACGGCAATCCCAGGGACGGTGGTCCAAAACGAATTACGGATACAACTTAAACATATCTTGTAACTTTGTGTTACAAAACTTCCAGAAATTCTACGTATTTAACAAGCAGAAGAAAAAGAGAAATACTGGTAATTGCTGGTAATTCAAGGACTCACGCAACCACTCCTCGGTGTTCGTTCTCCAGTTGTGTGGCGAAACAACAGACGTCTGTGATCGAGATCAGTGACCCTTACTCCTAGATTCTGCTTCGAATGCAAGCATATCAACGCCTTCACTCGTCCTCTGAATGTTTTCTTTTGATCAGTGTCGTCGAAATCAATCCAGTGAATAACACGAGAATACGGAATTGCAGTTATAGGGTGAAATGAGAAATACAAGAATAATATGAAGTAAAAAGAAAAAGCTGTAAGAAAAATTACACTTTGTATTATTTTCTTACTTTAAACAATTTAAGTTTAGCGCTTTTTAATATATACATCTCGTCAACAATGTAAAATGAAATAAAACATTCACTCTTCGGATTGACATTACCCAATCTTCTTTTAATTACAGTTGAGATGATTTAAAATGTATTAATTATCTCTTCCCGAGCTTGTGATCCACGTGTCTGCAATGTTCATGGGTATCGCTATTCTTTTTCCAGCCGACATTTCCTCTCTGGTGTCCGTTGCCAAAATTGTCGTGTGTTTCAGATTTAACGTTCAAATGGTAATGTATAGGACCGTCGCGTACATCTGAATTCGACTTAGAATTATAAATTATATTTCGCGTAGCATTGGAGCTCGCAAAACGTAGACGCACAGGAAAGTAGCAAAACTCTGGTCACCTACTCATTAATCCATACAGGCACCCGGCGAGAATTCTACATTCCATAATCATGACAAAGTGCTCCTAGGTAGCAACATAGCATGTCACTGCCATTGGCCCCCCACGTGTCAAGCGGGTATACCCTTGCGAATCTACGTGGATCGCAGCCGAATTCTGCATCGGCCACTTTTATCGGAGAGAGCATGGAGAAAGGTCGCAACTAGGCACTTGTATCAGAGAGTGCCTCTCGTAAGGTCGCCCTTCGCTCCAGTAAGAGCATGGCAGTTTCACGCGTTTGCGTTCGAGAGAACTTGGTTCTCGAGAGAGCGGCGAACATGGCTGCGGGCCCTTAGCACCCTCGTTGCCGCCGCTGCCGACTGTCACGTTGTCGTCGACACGAGGCGCTGCAAATCCGGTGAACTGGCGCCAACACTGTTATTCCGACCGCAAACGCACTGCTCAAGCGAGGTCGCAAATAGGACGGTTGCCGCTGAGCGAACGTTCGAAAACTAGACACCAAGATGGCCGCAACTAGACAGGAACTTATTGCGAGCGCGCGCACATACGCTGCCGCCACCACCGCGGATCTCATCGCCGCTGTCCGGGAACGCTGCAGCTGAGCTGCCCCGGGTACGGGCACTCGCGCGTGTTTGGAGTTCTGGGTGTATAAAACCAATTTTTGCCGGAGCTTCAAAGGCGCTCAACAACGGCGCTTGCCAGGGCGCTGGGTGCGAAGGCGCCGCGCATCCTACGCGACACCGGTGAACAGAGACCACATCGGTCATATCAACGGAAAAGACCGAAACACGTCGCCATTACCTTCTGCGCGCTGCCTCACGACACGCTTGCTACCCTATGTGAGCAAGTAGAGGCAGCCAAACGCGGCGGGGAAGATTCGCCATCGGCTGTGGGACGCGCGGAGAACGCGACGCCGCTCCCCAACTGCCACGCCTCCAAAAAGGACTGAGCGCCACGGACACTTCGAGTGAAGTCAGTGCCTTGGCGAACCAAAGACTAGTGAAGTGCAATGGGTGCGAATGAGTAGAATGAATGGTTATGAATATAATGAAACAGGAATGAATTATGCGTGAATGAAAACGAAAAAGAAAATCACTCAGTGGAACAAAACCGAAACATTCTCAGGACTTAGAAAAATAATAAAAATTTGTTAGAGTTTAATATGCTAATGTACAACTAGCTAAACTAAAAAAATATAGATTTAGGCTAAAATTAAGCTAGTTTTAGTTAATCTTAGTTTAATTATAAGTCAAGCCTTCTCTCTCATCTGCTCAAGCCGCAAGGCCGCTGTGAAATGTAAAAAATCAAATCAAATCAAATCAAATGAGTAATCAAATAAATTCTTGCCTCCTTAGGGTTACTTTGAAGGGGAAAATATAAAGCACGCGCGCCGCCGCCGACATCGTCACTGAGCAAGCCGCGGTCACCCGCAGTGAGCGCCGCCCTTTGCTGAAGGTGGCTCCACACATTCGGCATTCGCCGAGCAGCGAGCTAATGCTGGCCAGATCCCGACCAGCTGACGTGTTCGGCGAATGTTCTCTCCCTTTGATGTGTCCAAAAGACCGACACGCGACGGGTAGGGCGAGCGTCGAATGTTCGTCACTCGGCAAATAGCGAGTGACCCATCCACACTACTCGGGATTCGGCGAGCGATTGCCGGCTGATCGCCGAATAGCGAATATGTGGAGCCGCCTTGAGGGGCAGGCACGCGCTCCCGTCGCCGAGGCTGCCCTGACATGGACTTGGGGGCCCGCCGACCGCATTCGGGCACTGACCGCCGCTGTCATCGACCGCTGGGGTACGACCCCGCATGACCTGAGGTTCCGGGCACCACAGCAACGATATAGCGAGCCCGTGAATTTAGGATACGTTTTATATCTGAGTTAGATTTAGATTCAGAAACCTTATAGCCAGAGACTTCACCTCGGGAGATCCCAGCATAGGAATTGGTCAATTAAATTCACATTGTTAAAGATTTTCTGATCGTTTTCATGAGTAATGCATGCACAAACGTGATCATGCATGCCTCCTTCCCCACATCGTTTTAGGAGCAGCCGGGCAATGCTGATGACAGAGAAAACGGGGAAGCAGGTGTGTGGATCATCCCTGGGATGTTTCCGTTCTCCATGTGAGAGCTTGGCGCCTCCTGGAAGTTACAAAATATGAAGCTTAGAAATTCGCTGATTGGCTGAGCTGATCAAGCGTGCGAATTCACGGTCATCGGTGTCTTTGCAGAGCTCTATGTCCGTCTGTTACTGAATTAGGTCCGGAGATCGGTATGTTGCGGTAGGATTCCGAAGCTTTTGGAGCGACAGCATGTAATCGCTAATAACGAGCGGTTACAGAAACTTTCTCACGAGTTTAGATTTCTTTTTCTTTTTTCAAATATATTTTTACAATTGTTATAATTTTCTAAAAATAGATTTTATTTAACGAAAACGAACAGACGTACATAACATGGACATAATAGGTCGTTAGTCATATAAATAGCATCGTAACTAATTGACGTTACCAATAATTACAGCAGTAGAGTGCAAAAGAGAAATATTTTCTGTTTTATAATTAGTATTATTTCAAATCTAGTTGTAAAAAATTATTCTAAATTTTTGAGTGTTTATGCTGTTAATAGCACATGAAATATTTCGTGCCTTTCACTATTAAGTTTTAAAGCACAATCTTTGTTTTTGCAGTTGCTTTCTTTTAAAACATAATTTCTGTCTTCTCTTTAGAAAGTTTTAGATCGTATTTCCAAAGAAGTTTACGTTTGACTATGCAAAACGTCTTGTTCTACCTTGGGTTGTTGTCTTAAAGGAACTGATGTAGTTTCTTTGCACAATTGAAACTTTCTTCTGGATTAGATAGTTGAAGTTTTTTCTTATAATGGTGGCGTAATGTAAAAATACGTTTCGCTTATTGTCTTTGTATCCTGTGCAACAATTTTCGTCATGCACT
The DNA here is from genome assembly GCA_031308135.1 of Acheta domesticus. Taxonomy (NCBI): domain Eukaryota; kingdom Metazoa; phylum Arthropoda; class Insecta; order Orthoptera; family Gryllidae; genus Acheta; species Acheta domesticus. The sequence continues at coordinate 242,866,896 of JAHLJT010008446.1, read as the reverse complement.
GGATATGCAAATATTCAGCTTTTATTTACGAGTTCTCTCCTTACTGGTTGATATTGTTTGCATTACGTAGGAATAATGAAAATTGGGGATATATTTTGGATTTCTGTTTTTCGTGGGTAAATTTGTGTGTATTTTGGTTCCATTGCAGTTTTTTGAGCTCTTAAACCCACGAAAACGTTTCGAAGGATGTTGTTTGCTCCCTCCCGATAAGTTTTATTTTTCTATTTATTTTTTATTTTGACACCTTTGTAAAAAACACTAAACACTTGTGCGAGAAACACAATCTTTGCACGATTTGCCTGCGGAAGTTGTTGATTACCTGCGGCAGTTTTTGAACCTTTTCCTTGCTTCCTTTTCCTTGTTTAGTGCAAAGTTTTAGGAAAAATGTAGGAAATTAGTCAACAGGGTGAACACGTGTAGTGAAAATAAAATGAAATGAAAGGTGCGGTAAACAGGTAGTTTACAGTTAAAAACTATTGAGCAGTTAATGTTTAGGTAAAGTGATGTATGAAAGCGGTATAGATGTAGCGGTGTAGTGAAGTCAAGTGATTTCTTTTCTTCCTCTTTGTTTCTCTAATCTAAAACGTCTTTTTTCTAGGCTACTCTGGCATACGTTGGTATTTATTGATTTATGTTATGGAGGGTTTCACGTGTAAAAAATGCAATAATTGTAAGTAATATATATCATTATATTGTAGTTTGAGGTAAACATGCGTTTCCACATTTGATTGAATACTTTTCTGAGGGGTGCAGGCTTGGGTGTGTGCGTGGGTTCATAGGCCTATGCACGCATGTAATATGTATGTATGTATATTAATGTAATACGTTTATTTATTTCAACGTTAGTACAGTAATCCCTCGACATCCGCGTATTCGCTATTCGCGAGTTCAGAGCATTCGCAAATGCTACCGATTTTAACCCTCCGTTACAAGCGCGCGGACTGAGAGTCCGCACTCAACTATTTTGCCTCTCATTATCAGTTATCGTGAGGTATTGAGTTGCGGCTTCCTGTATAGTCCTCAGCCGTGGTGACTCATCGATAGGTGTCGAAAACAACTTTCTCAATCGTTGCAGATCTTGCCTACAGTAGAATATTTAGCGACGCGGTGCGTCATTCCACGCGCATGTGTTCGTGTTATAAGTTCTACTCTCACGTTCCTTGTTTGTGTTACTTTAATAATTGTAATTTACTACATAAACAAAATATTTATTCTTTTTCTAATAACTCATTTATGTTTAACTATCAGGGAAGTGCACAAATATTGTATCTTTTATAAAAATTGTATAAAATCATAAATTATTATTTGCATATCAATAACTCCAACATTGTAGCAGGTTTATGGTTCAATTAATTATAAATATTCACGGTTATTCAACAAAAACTCCACCTCAAATATTTTCTTTCTAAACCGTTCAAGATACTAGATGAAATAATCATTAAATTCACGTCATAAAGACTCATCATTATTATCTTTTTTGACAGCATTTTTATTTTACATATTTTGAACAAACTTAATTTTTTAAAAGCAACAATGTTATTAGTATTAGTATCGTAAAAATTTTCTCTATTTTTTAATGTTTTTTTGCTATCAGATTGCCTCAGAGAAATGTGTTATCACAAATCATCAAAAAGTTTTATTAAATATATATTAATCTAATAAAAATATTTTAAAATTGCAACGATTGAGTGATAATATTGTAAGACAAGGTCTATTTGATATCTAAGAAAAGTACTGTAAAAGTACGCTATTAAGTTCGGAAGATGAGAGAGTATTAAGTTTGCGGACTCTCAGTCCGCGCGCGTGTACTCGTGTCACAAACACAGCGCGTGTAACGGAGGGTTAACATTCGCGACTTTAACATTCGCGAGTGCGTCTTTTTTTGAGAGCGAGCACATTTCATTTCCTTTAACAGCGTCATCTAGAAAACGAACTCGGCAGACACCGTAGCTCAAAGTATCACGTGCAGCAAAATTGTTAAAGTTGGTATCTCAATTCACATTAACAGAATAACAAGTTTGTGAAATACCGTTGGGTCAAATAAGAGGTAAAGGTTTTGGCCACATGAACTGAAACGCCATTCAGGATATGCGCAACTCTCATTATAATGACCTCACTGAAGTGGAGCTTCAGAAAATCATGTGCGAAGAAAACCACCTCGAATGTATTGATGAAGTAACGGAACCGAAACTGCGTCCTGGAGCAACTTCAATGTCAAAACTCTTAATGGCGTTCTAAACTTCAACAAGCTCTCGTGGAACGGGCATTTGAACGTGATGCGAACATGGAAATAACTTCGAAATTTAAAGAGAAATAGAAGCAGCAACTCTTCCACATTTGGATGTTAGAACAACGAGGAGGGTGGTGAAACAAAAAATTACCAAATCTTATATTCAATCACTTTCAACTTTGAAAGCTTTCAAATATTATCTTTGGGATGCTAATTGTGAATTTTATTTGTAGTAACGCTTACTTAGTTCTACTTGCAATTGTTTTGTAAGATATTTTTTCTTTTTTTTAATAGCTTTCCGATATCCAGGGATCTAACCCACCTTTCTTCATTAAAAGATAGACTCAACATTCGCGGATTTGCCATTCGCGATGATTTTTGGGAACCTGCCTCTCGTAAATGTTGAGGGATTACTGTATACAGAGTGAGTCACGTAACATTAGCACATCCTGTAACTTTTGAACGGTTGAAGATATTGCAATGCAGTTTTCAGGGAAGTGAATGAGGGAATGGGGAAAATTGATATGTATATTGATTTCTCTTTTATCACTTGTATTTTACGAGATATTTGAGGTAACTTTGTTTTTTCAAATGGGACTATACATATTTTTTCAGTCTATCATGACAAGCGTAAAACGACGAATCTAAAGATATAAATATTGTTATATGTTAGATAAGTATTTTTTTGAGTAATTGTGATTTTTTTTTTGCGACTAGTGTTTTAACGGATATTTTCATTGTAACTGTCAGCCCCACAAGATCACTCACGCAAAACGTGGAGTCGGGAAAGGGAAGGGATTTTAGTACTTGAGGATACGAAAAATATTCACAAAACTGTTGCATTTTTTCCTGAACTCTCCTTTCCATCCTGATCCATTTTCAGATATTTTGTGTTTCTTAGGGATTGAAAATATGGATTTGTCTTAAGTAGTATTTATTGAAATAAGATTATTTCTATCCCTAAGTTATTATTATATTCTTAATAACATTGAAATTGTTTGCTCAAAATACGCAATATTTTTTTGTACAGTTTTAATTATTTATTCTTATTGTGCTTTGTTTCAAGATCCCATTAATACGTATCTTATGAAACCCCATTAAATGGAGTTGAAGTTATAAACAATTTTATTACGATACAAACTTATGACAAATCCTTATTTTCCATCCTTTAATTCCTTCAATCAAAGAAAGTCGAAAATCTGAAAATGCGGAAGGATGGAAAGAAGAGATCAGGAAAAAACTGCAATGGTTTTGTGAATATTTGGAATATGTTTCGTATCTTCAAATGTCCCTTCCCTTGCCCGGGAGCGGCGTTGCTGGTGGAGCGCTGCGTGACCTTGTGTGGTGGACTATTCAAAATGTCCGTTAAACCCCAGTCGCAAAAATCAAAATTAATAAAAAAAATGCTTATCTAACATATGACAATATGTACATCATCGGATTCGTCTTTTTACGCTCGTCATGGTGGACGGAAAAATTTTGATAGTTCCATTTGAAAAAACAAAGTTACCCAAAAAATCTCGTAAAATACAAGTGATAAAATAGAAATTAATGCACGTATCTATTAGCCCCTTCCCCTCCACGCTCTTCCGTGAAAAATGCATTGCCAATAACTTCAAACCGTTCAAAAGTTGCAGGAGGTGCGAAAGTTACGTGACTCACCCTGTATATGTATTTGCTTTTGAAGTATATGTGTGTAAATGCCATATGCATGTGCTAGGTGGTGGCAAAGAATATTTGTTGTTTTTATATTGCTTTTATTTGTAATTGTAATTGTAGTTTTATATTTCTATATTCTGCCACTGGGCAACATCAGCTCCAATTTGTAGAATAAAGCTTTTATCTATCTATTTTTGACCTCCAGAATATGGATGTAGTGCTCGCTTTCCACTCTTAAGAGTGGTTTTATTCAGTTGGAACATCGTTTGCCCCAGCAGCATCGTTGACGGGGAAGATCAAGTGTTAGAGTTCCAACGATGGCGCATTTTACATACATTACTACATGGCTAGGTCGATTAAATCACTAACTGGAGGAGAATCAGAGCCGACTGCTCTGATTGATAGCCTTTCCGTAGTTTCTCCGTTCAGTACAGGGGGAATGCTCGATCAGTATCGTAGCGAAGGGGCCGCAGGTCGCACAAAATCCTTTCTCAACAGTGTCCCCTACCGATCCCATTACACACGCACGCGCGCACACTCACTCACGCACTCTTACGTCTACTTAAGTACCACACATCACACAAGGAGTCGGGTGCTTAGAGCTTGTGCGGATTGGGGCGGTACCTCGCAAAGTGAGATACTTGGAAGGGGATAACTCACAAATCGACGTGGAGGTCGGCGGCCGAATCTCATATCCCAATGATAGACGAACACCACTACATCACAGTTATAACATGCGCTACACTACGAAACTATCGACCAATGTATTTGACGTGCAATCAATACTCACTCTTTCCATGCACAAGAGCCAGGATAGAATTTGGTGAGACATTCTCCCTCCCCCCCAAAATACTTTCAACAACGTCAGTTTGTGTTAGGAAATATAGAAGCCCCTGAGAGTGTGGGTGTGGTAACGGGTATTCTTTCTTTGAAAGATGCAACTTGTAAATCCGTGGAGCTTCGGTACTTTTGATACATAACAACTGCAAGTACCTCATTTCCTTCAAAGTGTATGGTGTGGTTCATTTGCGCAACTTTCTCGTGCTCCAACGAGGTTCCGTTCCTGCCTTCGGCGGACTAATACTATACATACGCATATGCCACTTTTATTTTGTTTTGAGATAGAACTCGATATCTCTCGATGGCAAAATACCTGATTAGTCGTGGGTATTGAAAATGTTTAAGCATCGTGCCGTATAAATCGACCAGTTAATTTGTCTCATTCTTAATGAGTCATTTAGCGTCTTCGTTGAATGTTGTTCAAGTAAACACAAGGTAATTAATGCTATGTTGTTTCTAAATGACTGCTATTTTATTGATAAAAGACAATTATTGACTGGAACAAGAAGGGCGATTGTTATAGAGTATCTTCTGTAAAAAATTAATAGTTGGTTTCTTTTGAATGTGTAATAGAGATCAACAATATTATATTCCGTTACAGAGAGTTATATTTAGCGACACGATACCCTCACACGTGCTTGCAAACCCATATTATCATTAATGCCATTTTCAGCACTGATAGCTGAAGTGTTTTTTTGGGGTAATGTTGACATAAATAAACGGTTTTAACATCGAAATATTAGTTCTACAAAACATGATCAAGTAGTAGTAGGTCCCTTTTTCCTCATTTGTTTGGTGTTCCTACAGAAACAAATGGTTTGGAAGTGCATGTTTTCCACAACACCGGCGTAATGGGAACCCTCCATGTCCGTCTCTATTCCGTTTACAAACATAGGCTTATCAGAATTGGAGTGAGAGATTCAGAGCAGCATGTGACATGTCAACACGCGAAGCACCATTTCACAATCATTGGTATTGAAATCTGTAAACCTACTGTGGGAGTCACGTGGCGCATGCGTCACAAACTGATCCTATGGACCAGGTGGTTTCGGATTAGTAAAGTGTTGGTTGATAGATTTCGTGAATGAGCTAAAAAAATTACAATGTGAAATGCTGAGTGAGAACTTCAGAGACCGTGTACTCTGATCCGCTTTTCGCCTGGTTTATGCTGATTAATTCGAAGCGAAGGTATGCCAATGCAGTGATTTTAGCATTAGGGTTCAGACTGCACGATCTCTCAATTACGATTTCTCTATGACCCCTGCTCCATGCGTAGAGCTGGAAGTACTGTAGTTGGAATTACATAATTGTTCTTTGATTTCGAGAAGAATGATAGAAAATCTCCTACTACATTGTAAGAATTTTGATGACAGCTCACAAAGACATCGTATGCCCGAATATCTACGATAGGTGCTGGGCAATGATGGGCATCCTCAATAATCTTCTCTTATTTGAGGGAAAACAAAAATTTGTGAAAAGAGGGCTGAGTTCATATAAAACCACATTATAGGATTTCATATTTAACTCTTTACAAAGCTTTTTATACGTATTATTTTATCCAGGGTTTTGTATACTACATATTTATTGAAGACAAAACATTTTCCTAATTTCCCCTTCGGAAGGTCACGGAATCACATCACCAAATAAGTAGACGAGGTTTAAGACTCAACCAATCAATGGAGAAGAAAATGCAAGCTGATGAACAACGATTGTTCGGACCACAACTGGAGCGCCGTTGCCAATGTACTCGTAGTAGTAGAAGGGATGCAAAGACATGGTTTACGAGTTCAGGAAAGAAAAATGCCTCGAAGAAATAATAAAATAGGGTTTGTGTTTTTGCCAAATATGTTGAAATACCAGCACATACTTTAAGTGTTATTAGTAATTGTTTACGTAACGTCATACCCCTAATATTGCAAATTCTCTCCTGCTAACACTTTAGTCATCAGTTGAAAATCTTGTAAACAAACAGCGCACAAAATATTTTTTTGTTTTTTTATTCAAACGTTCGCATGAAAATAGTTACTACTGCTTTTGAATTTAGAGTATTGTGCCGTATTCTTACAAAACTTTAAAAGAAGTAAATTACCCAGGCTGGAATTCGAATCGAAGCACTACGAATGACAAGTCAAGATGATATTCCACAAGTTTTTTCACTTAGGAGTCAGAACCACTGAATACCTGGTATTTACCACAAGAGGGGAATCCGGTTATGAGGGGTGTTCATTAAATTTGCATAGATCAAAACACATTAATTACTTAGAATTATCTTTTGTTCGACAAATGAAATACGAACCGTCAAGGATATCACGAAAGATATGTAAAAATAATGAACTGATATTATTGAAAATTGTAAATAATTTCTCTAGAAGTGTTTCTCTAATGTTAACTAATTTTGAGAGAATGTTTCAATAACTCTTGTAAGAGCAAAAGTATTTAAAGCCAAAGAAATGTCCAAACAGTGCTGCAACGAATGCTGTTGAATGTCAATGAGATAAACAGTTTTATTATTTATAAGCCTATTATTGACCACATATGCATTGACAAAAAGAACTATTCAACTTACAAACTGGAATTTAAAAGACCTGTGCAATGTTTCAAGTAGTTTAACGAAGAAAAAATTACAGACGATAGCTGAAATAGAAGTACATAATTTGCAAAGTATATCCGTTATATTTGTTATAACCTTCACAAGATGTAGAAAAATTATATGCAATGTTGTAGCATCACCTAGTCTGTATTGCAATTATTTCAATTCATTTAACCTCTCTGCATTCTCTTCTCCGTTTTAAAAAACTATGGCTCACGGCTATGTGTTTGCCAAGTACGAATGTTGTCACCTCATATGAGTTCTACCCATCACTACGACGAGTTATGCACCTTTTCTTTGAAAATTGGGAATGTGATTTAAACAGGCGCTGCGACCCATTTCCGCTAGGCAGCAGTCGCCGCCGCCCAAACGGATTCGCGGGACTATCATATGCTGTACGTAAAGCTGCTACTGAATCGGTCAATGAATTCTAAACAAATCTGTACTCATCAACACGTGTAAGTGGCTGAAGCATGGTAGAAATTATCTCCAAATGTGTAATGAGTTTCAATAGTCATCTAAACATTAATCAAGTTTGCCCAATGAACAATTCTCGCATACTGTTTATTCTAGCGACCAGAGGCGGTTCATGAACGTATGATCAGGGCAGGAAAAACATAACAGAATGGTAGCGCCGATGGGAGGCACAAGAATCATGCTCATCCACATGCCATGTTTTTGTTGTAATTTTACTCATTTTATTCAAAACAATTGTCATATATTGAACGAATCTTCTCTCAACAAAGTATTCCCTTTGAGACCACACGTCCGTCGTTCCAAGATTTTATGGTCTAAAAATCAATAAAACTACCGTACGTATGTGAAGGAAATATTATCTAAGAACGTTTTCTTGCGCTCCTAAATATCTACATTTCGGTTAATAGTTAGTTATACATTTCTGAATTACTTATTTATAATTAACAGATAATTTGCCTACAGTGCAACACAAAAAGTTATGGAATAATAGTATTTAACAAATGCTTGTAACAAAATAATACATCACAAAATGTTTAATATAGAATTCGTACAGAAATCGAAGAGTATAATATGAAATAAAAAGGATAAATGTGACAATTAATTAAAACATGCTTAAATAATAAATTTACCAACGGTATACAATGATTAATGATTATTGAGAGGAGGTAACATCATCAAAACTCGAACTCCTAGAAATCTTTCAAAAGTTGAAATGTCGACACGGCTCAGATCTATGTCAACACCATCTGCAATTTTGCAAATTCTGCTGATAGGATTGTTGGAAGTAAATACTTTCCTGTATCGTTTTTGAGAAAACTCCATAGTTTCTAGTATTGAATTGCAGCACTTTGAAAGTCAATTCATTTAACCAGAGGGAGCAATCTATTTTACCGCGAAGGAGTTTAAACAAAAAATTGACATTAACAATCATTTTAAAGATTTAAATATAGGAATCCCCCAATTTCAAAGCATTCCAAACCATATACATGCGGCAAAAAATATCCTGAATATGAACAAAAGAATAAACAAATTTACATGGGTTCAAACTTTGAAATTGCTGTCAAGGTTCTCGAAATGTTCCATCTTATTCAAAGGCTTGGTAAAAACCTTGTTACCTTCTGGATTTTTCCTGATCTAGATATACCACTGGCTGCACCAAGAAGTCATATTCCAGCATTACTAGTCGACCTCCAATCAATGAAAAATGTTCATAACATAGCATACAGGACGGATGATATCTGGAAGTAGTTGTATGGGAAAAAGAAAAAAGTGGAGCCAGGATTGGAAGATTTGTAAGACTAGCAGTCTTCATAAGAAGATAGAAAACTTACGAGGCTTACTCACCTCGACGTAATAAACAATGTAATGTATGTAATATATGTAATGTATGTAATATATGTAATGTATGTAATGTATGTAATGTATGTAATGTATGTAATGTATGTAATGTATGTAATGTATGTAATGTATGTAATGTATGTATTGCATGTAATGTATGTAATGTATGTAATGTGTGTAATGTATGTAATGCATGTAATATATGTAATGTATGTAATGTATAAATACATATTATTCAAGAATGTCCTATGTACAACTAATCCCGCCAATCACTCTTACAGAACTTTGATATTGGCGCTTTACTTCATTCAAGCACTCTACAAGAAAATATTTTGTAAAATTTTGTAAATCAATTAATGTCTCTAACGCACTGTAATATTGTTTTTAAGTTATGTACTGTATATTATCACAACATATAGTGAAATATTTCCAACCTCTGGTGAAACATAAACTGTAATGTCTATCTATTCATTGAACAAAAATATGTAACTGTAAAAAGTATGTAACCACGCTATGTAAACTTACAGAACTAACTATGTAAACTTAAAGTATAAACTTGACGAAGTTGAGAATGATATTTACGGAAGCGCGCCACCGTCTGTATTTACAGCCGAAACGACAGAGACGGTGATATAAGGATACTCAATTCAAAATTCAAATGCGACCGTGCCAAACTATTGCGAAAAAAAGCGCGATTTATTTCGTTGCAAATCTAGTATCTTCCCAATTAATATTTTAACTGAATTTGGGCATGTCTTCTCCTCATATTGGAAGAAATAAAGTATACTTTTCTCTTTTCATCGTTTATTTTAATAAACGATGTTTAAACGCGGTTTAGTAGTTTATCAGAATATATACCAAATAAAACTATTTTTATGTAAGAAGTAACTACGACCATTATGAAGAATATTTTAGATATTTATGACAGGAAAGTTAATGTTTTGGTACTTTATTGCATACCTAACAAATCGCCTAAAGCATATGGAAAAAAGATGAATGAAGAAGAATACAAATGTTTAAATTCAATGAATAAGTATTGTTCAATCTCGCGAACAATTACAAGGAAACTCGCCAGCAGGGTGCAGCCTCAAATTCTTTCCCCCGCGCGGCCAACATTCTTCGGCTGCCCCACCTTCAAAGTTTCTCACGGCTCTAGCACGTTTATACAAAAACATAAGAAATGAAACACAGATGTTCAGGCAACAAAACGATTCTCGTTGAGCCCTCTTTGCCGCAAGCCGCCGAAGCGCCGCGCACCGTGTATTGTACTGCAGCCGTGGAAGGGGCGTAGGTCATTTACCCACCGCCGACGCGCCGGGCGCGCGGCCCTTAAGCCATTAGCCGTTTACCTGCCCCTTTCTCAGTCTTCGGCAGCCAGACATATTTACAAACATTCCAAATATCGCTACGTGCCTCCCGCACCAATACAGGCGTTAATATTCGCCGACTACGAGCGCATCTGCTAGGCAGCCGCATCCGCGCCCGCGCCCCGCGCCCGCGCCCGCGCCCGCCTTAACCGCCCTTTTCTCTCAACCAGCATCGCGGTTCCCGTGAGAAAATACCAAACCTTGCTAACGAGATGCAGCCATCGCGGGCACAGCCAGTGCCGCCACAAGTCACGTGACACACTTCAAAACATAACAACGAATAGCGAGCATTTCTTGTGGCACACTACGTCTCACTGTGCATCATAGGCTAGCTGCAATTGTCACGTGACTCTTCCCCCTCTGCACTCGGAAACATACGTTCAAATAAATACGGCAACTTCGCTCCCACGCGCCACTATCAGTCAAACTCTGCCACTGTTATGTCAAACTTCAATGTCATTTCTACTATGTGAAACTATCAGTCAAACTCTGCCACTGTTATGTCCAACTTTCAGTCAATCTCGCTGCTACTACGCAGTCACTGCTATGTCAAACTACTACTGCAACTTCTATGTCATAACTTCTGTGTCAAACTCTGCTGCTACGCAGTAACTGTTATGTCAAACTCTACGTCAAACTACTATTACTGCTGCTACAATTACTACTCTACTCGTAGACAGCCTGCAAACGAGTCAGCTGTCCTTGCTCTGCCTATCAAGGCTCCGACAATCAATCGGCGCGGCCAGCAGGACGCGATCAACATTCGGGCCACCCGTGAAGCAGCCTTCACCTGGCCAAATCAACAGTACGGGCCGCTCCAGCACTCGAGTACGCGCCCATGGTGACATTCAGCCTACCAGCCGTAACATCCGCAACCCATTTCAACGGACGGGCACGCACACACTCAGCCGTCTGACCTGGGTTGGTGCTTGCTGTACTCTCATCAATCTGTAAGTGTAAACTTCAAGCAAGAAGAAACTTTTAATCATAAACATTCATTGGGTCCTCCGGCTTACTGCCTAACTACTTACTTGTTAAACTAATCAATATTTCAAGAATTAAACTAAATTCATTCACAAGTGCATTGCGTTTCATTTGCCCCTAAGAAACAATCCCCTGAAACCTGATCTGACCCTGTATGTAGTCGCTTCGCAGTGCGGACCTCACACCGCGCTTGCATCCACTACAAGTATTAAGAATTCATTATAAATAGAACTTTTTTTTTACATTCTCGTACTAGAACGGTGAAAAGTAAAAAAAGCAACTTAAAGGTACAAAAATTAAAAAGTCCGTGCAAATCTTGCATGATGTGTCTCTGAAGTTATATTTTATCAACTGATAGACAACCTCTAAGAAGGAGACCATGGTGATTCCGTAGAAGCAGACTCTGAACTCGTTCCACGCTCCTGGCGACTTTTTGTTAGCGAAACTGAACTGTACAGAACCGTGTTTACACTGTTCGTTCTACGACGCGCCTTCATTCTTTGCTTAGTATTGAGAGCTATAGTGTATTTTATTGTAAACGTACAGACTAGTCGCTAGCAACCTCTCAGTTGATGCCTTGCAGTGATGCCAGAAGTAGCCAACAGTTGCTCATGCCGCTGCATGCAATTGTGGTGTAAGTCACATGATATTCTCGTACAAAGGAAGCTTTAAAAAATAATACTTTGTAAGTATATTCCAAAGTCAAAACTTTATTGGGTGCTACAACAATGTATACAAATGTATAATAAACACTAAAATACATGCACAGAACCGTTGCAGCCATTTTTAAAGTATATTGAAAATCCAGGTGTTTTAAAGGCGGGAAAATGGTTTTTATTTTTTTAACAGCAGCCCAGCAATCGAAAAAATCTGAAAAAAATGCACAACAATTTGTGTCTTAAGAGAAATCTTTGACATTTTTTCGAGCCTGTTCCAGGCTTCTAAGACACAGTAAAAAATATTTGTTGATATTTTTTTTCGAAAATATTTTTTTGTGTTTGAATTTGGGCTTGAGAAAATATTGAAAAATGTTTCTCTGATTGTTCAAATTGTATTCTTATTTATCATATTTTTTTCAGTCTGATAAAATAGTGTTAAGTTGTCGAAACAAATTGAATTTAAAAAAACACGTTTTTGGCTGTATAGCAGACCTGCACAACGCCTGCTCCCGCGGGCATTCTGCACTTGTAAGCCGGTCGTCTGCCCGGGGGGACGACCAGATATACTTCTACTCCGAAGAAATGCATATGAAGGATTTTACTCCCTTAAAAATCCAGGTTTTGGTCGGAAACTTGGTTTTAACAGTCCGTTACGCTAACCGTTACTCCAACCATTGAAGCCGCGTCGAAACCTCACCGACATTACGTCAGTTCGGTACTTCACGTTACGTCAGTTACATACACTGGTCAGCTCATGCTGGTTAATGTCAACTGCTTCCTGAATGTATTTCGATCTGCTTCCGAAAGTCCAAAATACGCTTCGAAGCAGTTCTTACTTATGACTTTACCCACCCTTTGTATACAATGGGGACATTAGTAGGCTAATTCGGCAATTATTCAGGTTCACACGTTATTCACAAAGTCTACCACTCTGTGTTCCCGTTTTGCGCTTGATTGTTTTTGTTCGGATGAACGGACCTCTGTTGAACGGGGCACGGATAATGTAGAATCTACTGTTTCTGACCCCAACGGTTGCTCAGGTATGCTGGGTTTTTGGGCACTGCCGGCAATACACAAAGCCAGCAGCGACGCTCTCGCGACCTCCGTGACAAATAAAACGCCCGTCTCGGGTTAGCGGTAGCACTAAGGACGTAGCAAGCCAGCGCCACCTTTGACCTTCCACGGCAAAGCTTAACCGGCTGCGTAGTATGCTCCCTTTGGTGAATTCGAATGGTTACCAGTTGCCTGCTTCCCGAGCGATTATCAATTCCCTATCCTCCAATGAAGCAGCAAATGACAGAAGATCGGGGATTCTACTCTGAGCGCTCAAGAGACCAGTTGGGAAATGCCATAACAGAAGTCGAGTCCATATTGAATTAATGGCACTCTTATTATTTTTCGTTACGTTTTTCTTTTTCCTTGTCTTTTCATCGTTTCTTTAATTTTCACATTTTCCCGTTCGTGTATACACCTTCATTAATTTATTTACATTCTTCCTGTAGTTTCTGTTCTTCAATTGTTCTTCCAACTATCACATTCCATTGACTTTTCTTCTGTGTCCCCTACTTCTTAGTTTGACATATTTTCTCTTTATTTCTTCCACCTTCTGTCATTTCTTCCTAACTAAGTAATTTTGTTCACTTTCTCTCACTACTTACGTAGTTTAGAAATGTATTGTAGAGTTGATGCAGAAAACGGCAATTTTGTGACAGAAAACTCATTTTGAGTATTTTATTTGAAAACTAGTTGTGCTACAACAGCGAAAATTCATTGTAGCGCTACTAGTTTTCTAGCCAATTTAATATGTTCATAAGTTATATTTTCATATTAGTCGCCTAAGGTAATTAAACTAAAGGAAATTCGTTGCTATTGTGCAACAGTACAGACTTGAAATGTTTTTTGACAAATAAACAGTCTCCACTACACAGATTTATGATCTTGCGCAAGAACATCCATTATAACGCAATATCGTTGAAAGACATTAATTCACATCCTTCCGAGTACCAAATTTGAAATTCTTTCAGGCGAGTTTGATAGAAGCATATCTAGTGTGATTGCAGTCTTTCATGAAAGAGCCCAAAGCTCAAGGAATATTTTTTGAACCAATTCAAATTCAGAGCTAGGATGTAATCGTTTAGGTTGTGTTTGAGATTACTCTTTAGTTGAGTAAGAGCAGCATTTTAGAAGATGGATATTTAAATATTTACATGTTTATATTACCTAATCCTTTCTTTTATATTTTTTATACTGAAATATTATCTTCAAAACATCCTTAATCCTGAACCATTTAAGTAATCTTCAAGTACGTATCTGGAGAATGTGCAAACCAGTATAGAGGGGCAAGATGGTGCGGGGAGCAGTGATTTGTGAGTAGTATAATTGCTTGCCACATTACTTACCTTTACAACTCAGAGTAGATTGCTTATGTTCGAAGGACCATTACCTACTTCTGATAAGGCGAGGTGAGCGCCTTTGGATGATCTGAAAATGGCTTCTGACTTCGTATGGGAGCTAACCGTAGAGGGAGATTGAAGAAATATGAAACTCGTTTAAACAAATTATACTTAAAATCAAGAAAATAATTACAAAAGGTTAAATAATGCATTAACTTGCAGGTAAAAATGGCAATTGTTCTTGATAATGACTAAGAATACTGAATAGTTGAATCATCTGATAATCAAGTGCAGTAATTAATGTTGATAAGTGATCTAAAAAGAGACTGCAGTTAGCACAGGCTAAATAATAGATACTCTTGTGTGCGTGAGCATGCTAAATGCGTAATTGCATTTAAATCAGCCTAACATATTCACCACGAAAAAAATCAGAAATAGCGTTTGATATTAGAATTCGTGTGATGAACCAAGTATACCAAACGGATTCTTGGTAATGTGAATTCCAGAAGAAACTTACACATCCGTAGAATCAGAGGGGTGCCAGTACTACAGTGAGATATCAGCTGATGGCGTCGTAACACAAGACACACGTGACATTGCAGCACACACAATACCAATATTAAAGTGCAAACAACAATAATGCGAACAACATATCGACCGCCAATCAGACAAGGAGACACGGATGTGTCCCGTACAACAGCGGAAGCTCGACTGAATACGTTTCATTAGACATTGTAAATAAATAACAAATTTAGAAACTACAGTGTTCACACGCACACATATTAAAAGTCATGGTATGAATAACATATTGTAAAGAAGAATGTTCACACACGTACATAATAGTCATGGTGCGAAGAGCACATTGTAAAGAAGATTGTTCACACGCGCACATAATAATGTCATGGTGCGAACAACACAGCGAGCTGCAAGCAGACTCGAATGTGTCCCATCCAACTGCAAGACTAGGCTGAACATGTTCCGTCAGAACATTTGCAAATAAATACCACATTTAGAAAGTAGAATGTTCACGCACACATACTAAAGTGATGGTGTGAGTAACATGATCGAGCCACAGACCGACACGGATGTGTCCCGCATAAAAGCGGCAGCCTGACTGAATAATTCCGTTGGAACATTTGTAAATAAAAACACATTTAGAAAGTAGAATGTTCACAGGCGCACATATTAAAGTAACGGTGTGAGAAACATGATCAAGCCACAGGCCGACATGGATGTGTCCCTTAGAAAAACGGCAGCCCAGCTGAATAAGTTCAATTAAAACATTTGTAGCGGCGGAGAAAGTTGGCGGTTGCCAAAGGTCTGAGCCAATCGGAGATCTGATTTTAACTACTAGAATTTACAGTTATTGTAAATTAAGCTTCTTTGTAATAAAGAAGTATGAGTGAAAGTATAATTATTTAATTTAGGAATTTTGACAATGTGTTAAAATATAATAATATTAAATAAGTTGCATAATAATTTCGTAGAAATGTGGCGCTATTGTTGCTTATTACTGAGAAAGTGGCGTAGCCAGATCGCACCAAGTCCCCCTAGCATAAAAGATTAAATATGTAAATATACAATTAAAATAAATTGTTTGTACCAGCCTGGGGTGGACTGTGTGACAAGTGCGTGCATTGCAGATTAAGTGGTTTTAAAAGTGAAACTTGCACCGACACAGTACTTGAAATTGTTATAACAAAATATGTAGGCGATGAAAAACATTTTTAGAGATTTTCTGAAATTAACATAATTACTTTACAATCACAAAGAAAGTTTCGTGCGCCAACAATCGTGTTTACTAGAATATGAAGACTTTTAATCATTTCCTAGTTTCGACAATTTCACCCTATGTAGACCTTTCTTAAATATTAAAGGAATCTCATATCCCAGAAGAGAAAACTGTGTCTCATGTCCAGTTAATGAATCCTGAAATATATATATATATATATATATATATATATATATATATATATATATATATATACCTCCATTGCATATTAAATTAGGAGGAATAAAAAATTTTGTAAAAGATATGGAAAACTTTCTGATAGATCATTGTATTGAAAATCAAAATTTCCCAAAGTAGTTGATGCTAAATTGAAAGAAATGATTTTTAGGAACACAAATGTGGTCATTAATGGCTGATGAACATTTTGAAAAACTGTTAAATCTACTGGAAAAAGCTGCTTAACAGTCTTTCAAAAATTTATATTGCAACTATCTTGGAAACCATAAAGCAAGAAATTATCGGACATAGTGGCTGATCTTCTGCATTCTTTTTAAGATATGTGATGTAACATGTTTTTGAAAATACACTTATTAGGCTCTGATTTCGACATTCTCCCGGAAAATTTTGGGGGTAGTAGGCGATGAGCGCGGTAGGAATTTTCATCAGTAAATTTCTACAATGGAAAGCAGATACTAATGCAGTGTAGTTCTAATACGTTGACTGACTACTGTTGAACCTAGAAGAGAGATGTTCCAGATACAGAGTATGCCCGAAAATCATCATTACTACATTCTAGGTACAGAATGAGTCGTCAGAATGTAACTCAGGAAGAGTAGAATGACCTTTAAAGTTCGATAGCTTGTTACTGATTTTATTAAAAATTATAAAAAGTTCAAATTAATATCACACAAAATTCCTGCCTCATGGAGGAAAACTGAAATGACATTTGAATTTAGTATGAAACTACTTCTAGAATCTGTTATTTCATTCTTCTGAAAGAAAAAAGTTTATTTTTGTAGACTAGTGTAATTAGAGAAAAAGGGTTGACAAGTATGATGGCAATGACGTGAATTATGGAAAACTTTTAAATTCATTTTTCTGATGCCTTCTTTTACGTGTCACAGCACAGATCAACAGGCTTCCTCTTCTGTCTGACCACGCAAATGTCGCTACGCGCCTTTCACCATCTAGCGGAGAAAGAAGGTATTGCTTAGGCGATGAAAGTCGGTGATTTCAATTTAGTTCTAAAGCTTTCTTGAGGACTGAAGATCTTTTACATTCAATAAAATTTCATCATGGGATATCCAGCTTTATTTCCTCTCCGAAGAACGGCATATAATGTATATTGTTGCCCTTAAAATCCACGGGTTCAATCAGGTTGAAAAACTTAGGTATTATAGTACGCACCATTATACCATCCAGGACTCTATATATCTCGCCCTGCATCTGTAAGTATTCTAGAACTAACTATATTCCCTGCCCTGCATCTCCGTCTCCGAGGAGGAAAAACAGTTGAAAGTATATCGGCGCCGGACGCTAAGCACGTCACTAGAGTGGGCCAACAGCTGTACATGAGACCAAACTCCAAAGACAGCGAATGGACCAGTGAGCTCTAGAGTAGACTGGAGACAACAGTCTGTGCTCAGAAATCGCGACAGACTACCATGACGGTGAACGTCTGTTCTGTCCTAGTTAACTCAGAACCAAATAGCAGGAAAAGTGTCTCATTCCAATTTTAAACATTTGCTCTCTTCCATGTTCACTAGAACTTCAAAAAAGTTTCAAGAAAGTAATCAATATTTAATACTTTAAATTCCAATTTACCTATAATACTTAAACAAAATCCAATCTTTCATTTCTTCGAAACTTTTTTAACATTAACAGAGCGGAGTATTTTTGGTTTGCGTATCTTTAATAATTTTTTTAGATCGACTTTAGCAATAATAGTCGTCGAAAACATAAAAAATGTTATACAAGTAATGACTAAATATCTCATCTAATAATATTCACATCTAGTTTACAGTTTGTTTAGCGTTCTTTACAACCGATTGCTTTTGGCATTTTCGTTGACAGAGACGATTGTAAGCATCGCCAACAACACATAAGACACATTTCTTTCGTAAGAAAGCCAGTAGGAAGACCAGCAGCCAACCTAACGAAAAACGACCGTCACGATTTCAGCACTTCAAAGCATTGCAGTTGTGCATCCAGTTATTATGTTGAGATCACTGGAATGGACAGAGCAGTTTTCAAAGAAGCCAAAGAGCATGGAACCTCTGTAGACTTGTTCTTATTCTTTGAGTTCTTACGCACTGCCATCTTTTCAGTGATAAGAAGGCGTAGCATAAGGGAGGAGTTATTAGAAAACGTGCGCGCAGGTCCACAAATGGTGGAAGTGATCGCTTGAATATTCATTAAATGCTGGAAAGAGGCGAAGGTGAGAACTGATATTTAAGTTGTATTGAAAAATAACTGTGAATGTTTACGAGAGTACAAGTGTATTTTAAAAGCACGGTTGTGGTAAGAACGCGCATGTCCCGAAAAGCCAGTGTTAGTGCGTTTTCGCCAGAAGAAACTGCTACCAGAGTGTATTATAATTCGCATCGAAAACTGTGATGTGCCACGAACGGACCATGTTGTATTCATCCCGTTTGCGCAAAACTAGACGAATAGTATAAGAGGTTAATTGACGTTCATTGAGTGTGTGGTGACAGAACAATTTCGTCATGAGTTGTGCAGTAGTATTGTGCTGAACTATGAGAGCGTAATTGTGCGGATATGAACTGAACGAGGTCACGGACTGAAGAATTCGAGCGGGCGATTGGGGCGGGTAGGTGGGCAAGGGACGCGACGAGGCGTGGCGCGGTGAGGTTCAGGTGAGGTTGATGCAATGGAGCGGGCTTCTGGGAGCGAAGTTGCAGGTACGTGCTCAGTCAACCAATTGTGCCTTCCAATCTACATATCGTGAGTCTTGGTATCGTATATGGTGTTCACAAAACCAGGTAAAGAGCGTTATTTTTAAAACCATGAACCAATATGTCCCAAGAAAATATTCTACGCAATATAGAAAGAAAAGGTTAATACTTGTCAAGTGGTGTAAAATAACTAATGAAAAAGGTGATTTTATTGAACATTTTTGTTTTTCAAAAGGTATTTTGCGTTAGTAATAGATTTAGTGATTAAATGATAACCATTTTTATGTTACTACTTAGGGTATGCAAACCATTATTTTTTGTTGGTGTAACGGGAATGAAGATTGAATTCATTTTGCACTTGTTTCCAATTACTATGATAGACGCGACAATCATTCTCAAAATTCATCGTGTAAATTGTCAGCCGGTGTCGTCTTGGAGTATACACTAATGAAGAGTGATAAATTAATGATGTGGCAAGGGTCCATTATTTAAAAAAATAAGTTGTTGGTGCCATATGAAACACAAAGAATTGGCGGTCTATTTCATGGTAAAATAACATGAGTCGCAGTTTTTTGTGTGTATTCTGTAGGAAGTAAATAACTTAATTTTCTTCAAAAAATATTACTTCTAGACTTGTGCTGCCTTAAACTAAAACTATCAGGGCCCAAAAACATATTACCACACCATATGCAAAATTAATGACTCCGTTTATATTAATTGTCATGTTCCAGGATTTCAGGCTGTTTTGGATTTCCGAGTGCTACTATACAGGAATATACACGGTGCCCCATCTATATGAAAGAGTCAAAAATATACAGAACCATACCGACAATTTAAGGCTAGTTTTAGGCCTTACGGAAACATTCCGGCTTGTATATTAGACATAAAGTTAGTTTAATTGTTGTTAGTTTAGTGATAAAACGTTAGTCAAATTAACATTAGTTGTACAAAGTTAAATACGTAACATTATTATGTGCCATTTAGTATAAAAACTAATAAAAATCGTCAGAAAAAATACACCCTACCCAAAACTTAAGATTGATTTTGGGCTCTAGGAGAATATTACACCGGAATTTATACTCGAATTTTTTTAAAATTCTTATACAGCTGTAGTGCCTATTCATGAACAAAGTTACAGGGTATTATGAACATCTCACATTACAATAATCATTTTAATAATTATTTAATGAAATGGACCAATATATTAAAATAATATTTCAGCATGTTTATGGGCAGGCCTGGCTAGAAGAGAACGCCGGAATCTCCACGAATCGCTAAGCTTTGTAGGAAGGAACTATCACTAAGGGATAACAAAGATTCTAATAATATAAGTCCTCCACATTAAAAAAAATAAATCTTTGCCTCAACAAACACAATAAAACTACGAGGAGTCCATCAATGACCCTCTCATAATATGACCCTCTCTAAATATGACTGTATTAAAAAGGTTATAACGTAATGTGATCCAACACTTCCTTGAGCGCAAGAAGCACAGTGGTTCTTTCCGCCCAAGACTGATGTTTATGGCTTAGGTTCATAAATCTCAGAATTTAATTAAATTGTAAGGAATGAAGGCTTAGCTTCATCTGGTGAATTTGAAGAAGAGGAAGATGATGCGCCACTTGAACTGAATAATTTTGACAAGAATGCTCTAAAACTCGATGACTCATTTTGGCATCTTTGAAGATTTTCATAACGAACATGGAGTCTTTTGCTTAGTCAATTTTATTGTAGAGGATAATGTTGATGGAGTTTTTGAAATGACGTATTAAGGGAAAGCTCTGGAGGGGATGACCATTTTTTATTTCCTTCATTCCAGATGTTTCATCTCATCGCTAAATTATTATGATATAAAATTACTTATGCCAGCACCTGTTTATCAGAACGCATCAAAGAAGCAGGAGTCTTACATTACTTTTGGGTTGGACTTTTCAGGACTTAATGAGAAATAGTTAAAGTTATTTATTTTTGAGTTTTCTACTTATATTTTGTGTTACAAAATGAATATATAATATATTACATACGTTACTGCGGATAAAGTCTGTAAGAGATATTTAATGTATGAAAATATTGTGGTTCAATCTACCCCAATATAAAAAACAATGAACCACATGTTGCACCATTTCTATTTCATTTTTTAGTAAAAAAATTAATTTTCTTGTAAATTGTAATATACATAGGTATATCGTATACGTGTGTAATAACCTACATAATAACGTAGTATTTACGTAATAGTATACTATTAGTATACAGTATTGCAGGGTTGTATAGTTGTATGCATTGTATAGTGGACTGCATGGTAATTAATTGCATATCACCCACAAATCTTTGGGAGCTGTAAAGAGGACCACTGGTGATAAAAATATTTACAGAACAGATCAACAGTCATATGATTTCTGAAAATAACTTGAGATGCTGTCATTCTCACAATTGAAATGAAGAAATGCAATTAAACACGTGTATTAAAAAAGAATAATATACAAATAGTTACATCCCACCTTGAAAAAGTTAGCTTATTAATTAAACTTAAGTTGAGACTATTGTTACCAACAAGAAACATAGTGAATCTGTGCGGTTGTGACGAAGACGAAGGTTGAGCGAGCGCCGTGGTCTCGCTGTGATGACGTCCGAGTTCCGAAGGTATTGAAACTTGTATGACGAGGAGTGGAAGGCTGCGTACAGCATGCCATAACCTTGCGTTGTTGCGAGACGAGTTTCCAGCACATGTATGATTGTAATCACTTGTTGAAGCACATGTTGTAGTTATTGTTGCACTGCATAATACGACTGGTTGCAGTATGACGAAACTCTGCTGCTAAAAGTATTGACAGAGGAAATGACTTTTTTATGTGCGAATGGAAACCTTTCTGAATAAGCACGACGCGTTTTCAAATTGCCAACATGGATTCCGGAAATCAAAATCTACGGAAACAGCCATTTTTTCTTTTCTTAAGGATGTTGCCTCATCATTGGATCAAAACGAAGCAACTATTGGAATATTTTTAGATCTTTCAAAAGCTTTTGACGTCATTGATCATAACATTTTACTTTCAAAATTACCTTCGTATGGAATCCGTGGTATTGCTCTAGATTGGCTATGTTCGTACCTTAAACAACGATCTCAGAGAGTAGAAATACCTTACTGGAATGATGGAACTTTATGTACACACCTTTCCGGTTCTTTGCCAATTGTACGTGGAGTCCCGCAAGGATCGATTTTAGGCCCTATTCTCTTCCTATTATACGTAAATGACATGGCCCTTAGCGATTCGAAACGGAAGAACAGTTCTCTTTGCGGATGATACAAATATTCTTTGCAACAAAGAAACCGTAAATAGTACAATATCAGACGTTTCAAATTGGTTCCGTAATAACAAATTAAAAGTAAATGAAAATAAAACAGTTTCAATGCAGTTTTCCATATCAAATAAAAAATTCTGTACTCCATTGAAAATGAACGGTGTGCCATTGACTGATGTTAATGTAACAAAATTTTTAGGTCTATCAATTCAGTCAAACCTCAAATGGAATGCTCACTTAAATGAATTGAACACAAAATTAAGCTCATTATTCTACGCGTTCAGAATTCTTTCAAATTCCGTCAGCCTTCATACAGCTCGTTGTGTATATTTTGCCAATGTTCACTCCCGCCTGAGATATGGCATAATATTTTGGGGAAACACATCTTATAGTTCACAGACTTTCAGATTACAAAAAAGAATTGTACGAATAATAAGCAAATCCAACCCACGTGATTCTTGTAAGTCACTCTTTATTAATCTAGGAATTTTACCATTACCTTGTCTCCTGATTTACGAATCAGTAGTTTTTGTCAAAAATGACTTACTTAAGGACGGGAATATATTTTCAGCAAACGCCGATGTCTATAAGTATAACACACGACGTAGTAATCATATTCACCAGGTGGCAGTATCAACAGCTCACTACAAAAAATTCACATACAATTCATGTACATTACTCTACAACACTTTGCCAGAAGACATTAAACGATTAAATTCAATAGAAAAGTTTAAGTCCCAAGTAAAATCTTTTCTGCTGCATAACTGTTTCTATACAATTCGAGACTATACCGAGCATCAAAAAGGAAAGTAGAATTAATTTTAACAATGATAGTTAATGTAATTATTTATCATTTGGACTGTATAATTCTAAAGAACCTGTAACAAGTATTGTACCACAGTTTCTGGGTTGATGGCCCCCATCTCGATCAGGTTTTTCGTCCAGTTTCCCTGATCCTTGAGCAAATGCTGAGATGGTCCCTTGTTTTGCTTCTGGACATAAATGTAACTTCATTATTTGTGCACGTCTTCTGAATTTCAGTGGGAAATATAGTTATTCAAATTGTCGTTTTTCATATTATCGCGGCAAAAAGTATTATTCTATCATGAAGAACATGAGGGTTCAGGGCAGAAATTTATAGCTAATTTACCTTTGAAAATATATTTTATTATATAGGAGCGAATATTTTGTCAACAAAACTCGAAAAAAACTCTCTTTTCTGTATTCAAAATTCGACTAGAATATGGTTTAGGATAGAGACCACAGAATTATGAAAACGTGCACAAAATTCACTTCTCCCCATAGCTCGTCATACGCAGTTTTTAACTGTTTTTGACGTAAATAAATAAATAAATAAATAAATAAAATGCATATTGCGTATTGGAAGTAGAGTTAATGATTGCATATGCTGATTCTCTTGAGTGATAGTTCCGTTTAACATAATCAATGAGACTGAGTTTTTATGAGATGGACTGCATAATGAAATTGTACTGAGAGTTATGCACACGTGTTGCGATATGCGTAAGGTGCGAAGACGAGCAGATAGGTAGTTTACAGAGTCACTATTGATAGTACACAGTTCGAAGTGATTATTAACACTTTATGCACCACAGTGCATAAAGATTGTCTTGAGACAATGAATAGTTATAAGAAACTGCAGAATGTAACATACGCACACTAAAACTTGTATGGCGTACGGAGACAGTACTCACAGCGACGTGCATTGCATGATCTCGAGCGCTTGACTCGCTGGACACAATGATTGTCGTAAGAAAATGAGTAGTTATGAGAAACTGGAAATTAACACACGCTTGTAAGACTACGTCGCGTATGGAGACGAGACTTTCATACCATGCGCGTCACGTGGAACTCAATGCTCGACTGAGTGTGGCTCGTCCGTTGCCCGTCGCTTATAGCGAGATTCGCGGCAATTTTTTAAGAGCCAATCAGTACTCTTGTTGCATTGCAACGAGTATTAAGTACAAGTTATGTGTTATGTTGTTATGTTATGTGTTATGTTGTCATGTTACGAGTATTAAGTACAACTGTACAAGTTATTCATTGAAATAGATTATGTAAAAGTGTAAGTTATTAAACATTGGAAATTAATATGTATTTGTGTAGTTAAATGTATAAACTGTACAATTTAGATTTGCCGCAGTAAATTCTGAAAAAGAGAGCTGTGAGCAGCGGTGGCAGTGATTTCTGTGAACAGCCCGGCGTCGGTTGCTGGATTGCGACTGACGGAATACAGAAAAAAATGGAAATTGTACAATCAGCTTACATACACGATATGCATAATTAAGTAGTTATGCTTGCTTGTACGAGCAAGTATACTATTAGTATATAGGATATACGTAACTACCTCGTATGCGAGTAACTTATATGGATGTAGAATGACGTATTTTGATGATATAAGTTGTTGGTATTTTTTGTACACTATATTCTCATTGGTCCCCCTACCTCTAAAGATGGTATTTTTGTTTCACATAGAAAATTTAACGAAACCCTTAATAACTAAAGAGGATTCATCTATATTGATCTGTCTTTACCAAATGAATAATTAATATTCATGAAGGCACAGAAAATTTGTTCACGTATGTACAATACTGTAGACATAAAAATCAGGTTATGTCTTCTTAAGCTGTTTGTCAAACGTTTTGTACTATTTTTAGCATATATACTTTTTATGTGGAATTATATAGTCATCTTATTGCAATTTTACTTATAAGAATATTCCCAATCTTTGAGAATGTTTAAAAAACTTTAATTATATTAGACTGATTTGTGCTAAATGGCAAAAATGAATACTTACTTTCAAGCAAAATACTCTGAAGAAGGTGGTTGCTACTGTTTTCTTTTCCGAAAACTAAAATTGAAAATAAAACATGGGGATGGGTTCAAATTAAGTATAATCTAAAAAAAATATATTGTAAACCTTCATCATCCACTGGGGACTTGATTTTTACAAGATGATTCGTTCAAAAGGAGGAGATAAAAATAGGTAATCTTTTTTTCTTTTGGGCTTAGCACTCAAAAAGTTAACGTAAAAACCATTTGTCATTATTTTTATCCAGATCACATTACTACAACAAAAGTTTAAGAGTTTTCTCTTGAAGTGAAGTGATTTTATGACTCAACAACCTTTGATTTAGAAGATTAAAAATTTGCAGTGAATTCTGTTTAAATTTTAATTATATCTGTTAAATGATACGTGATTACAAATTAAAATCTACACTGATATTGTTGATATTTGCTAATATCCCATCATGGTATCATTCATAGCCCTCTTCATACAAGTTCGACCCAACTAAGATTGATGTTGAATTGACAGAGATCTCTTGAATTTGACAAAGATCTCTCATCTTTGTCAATTTTTGAAAAATTTGAATACTATTAAAAATGAACTGTGTGCCACTGAGGATGTTAAAATAACAAACGTTTTAGCTCTCTCAATGCAAACTTCGAAAGGAACGTCCATTTAAATGAATTGATCACGAAACTTAAGTTCATTATGCTGCACGTTCAGAATTCTTTCGAACTCAGCCTTCATACTGCTCGTTGTGTATTGTTCGCGCATGTTTATTCCGACCTGATATATTGCATAATATTCTGAGGAAATACATTTATGGCTCCCAGGCTTTTATATTACAAAAAAGAATTGTACGAATAATAAGCAAATCCCACCCACGTGGTTGTTGTAAGCCTCTCTATATTCAGCAAGGAATTTTACCACTACCTTGTCTCTTGATTTGTGAATCAGTGGTTTTTGTCCAAAATAACTGACAGGAGGGCGGGAATATATTTTCAGCAAACGCCGATGTCTGTAACTATAACATAGACAGCGCTCACTGCAAGAGCTCACTGCAAAAAAAATCACATTCGATACATGTACATTATTTTACAACACTTTGCCTGACGACATTAAATGATTAAAATTAGTTATAAAAGTTCGTCAGTAAAATGTTTTCTGCTGCATAACTGATTCTTACAGTTATCGAGCATCAAAAGGAAAATATTAATTTTAACAATGCCATTTAATGTGTTATTTACCATTTGGACTGTATAATTCTAATCAAACTGTAACAAGTATTGGACCTCATTTTCTGGGTCAGTGACCCCCATCTCGATCAGGTTTTTGTCTAGTTTCTCTGATGCTTTGAAAAAATGCTGAGACGTCACCTTGTTTTGGTTCTGGACAGAAGTGTAACTTCGTTATTTGTGCAAGTCTTCTAGAATTAAGTGGGAAATATAGTTATTCAAATTATCATTCTCCATGTTGTCGCGGCAGGTAGTATTATTCCTTCTCGAGGGACATGTAAAGGGATAAAAGCCCTAATCTACGCTTCTGATTTACTTTTGAAATATATTTTATTATATCTGAGCTAATATTTTCTTAACAATCCTGGCAAAAAAAAACAAACGCTCATTTCTTTCTGTAGTCAAAATTCAACTAGTATATAGCTTAGGGTAGGTATCACAGAATGATGAAAACGTGCACAGAATTCACTTCTCCCCGTAGCAGTCACACACAGTTTTTAACTCTTTTGACGTAAAATAAATACCTTTTGCGTAATTTTGCATGAAAATAGGGATAGAAATTACGTGCTGTTTTTGCACCACTAGTTTTTATATTTAATCATTTTATATTGCATTTGTTTTCACATTGATTCAGATGTTTCTACCAAAAATACATTCCTACCTACAGCACGTTACACAGCGTTTCTAACTTTTTTGACGTCAAAAATAAATACAAAATTAATAAATATGAAATACATATAATGCCATAACATATGAGTTGAGAAGGTGATAGCGGCATTCGACGTGAAAAATATTCTGATCACATGCATTTTTTACGCGTTCCTCCATTCCATCCACCTGCATTGATGCAGAAACCTCTCGCATAGACACCTGTTTGCATGCTCAAATATTAATCGTGACTAGATTAATAATCACAGTATATGCATTTCGGGACACGCATGACCTACATAAAAAGAGCTGCTCTCCACCAGATGTGCCATTATTAAGCGAATTGCAATATGAGGCTGCACGTACACATTCCTATGGCAAAGGTTGCCGGAATACTATCTATAGTACGATTTTTATAACTTTGCCCCCCAATCTCCTGGGGCCACGATAGAATATCACACTGCATTTCGCGTTTTTCTTGGTCGCGCCGCTGGACGTTGCTTGATACGGTCACGATCATGCGATATCTAGCGGAAAGACTGAGAAAGACGCGAAATACCATGACATATTCCATCGTTTGCCTTAAGAGGCAAAGTTAAGAAAATAGCACTCTGTGTGAAATTACACCTGCTTGCCATGAGAAGCACTGATTTTACCCCTCTGGGAGACTTATTTGCGCTGTATTTAAGAAACCAGAGAAAAATACTTGGATAAAAATAACCGTAAATACTTACTGAAGTAAAGTTATGACATTTATTTTAATTTAAAGTATCCATGTCACTAATTTACAATACGTGCACAAATTAAAAAAAACTGCAGAGTCTCTGATAATAACAGAGATATGGCTTCGTTTTATACCCAGGAACTTGAAAAAAGAAAAAAAAATGTTTCGATGTTGACTAAAAATGTAAATATTTGATTTTGTTGTCTTGACTATTATCACAATACACATTCCGGCGGAATTCTCATATTCATTGCGTAACTGCTTACGACCCACCTATAATCATGCGTCAACAAAGCTCCAAGGAGGATTCCGCGCGCCATTAAATACTTGCCATTCACGTGTTGCGTTAATGAAACAGAAAATATTTTTATATTATTGGTATTTGAAGAATTTTTGTGCGGTACCAATGCAGTATTCGTGAAGACTGTTTTTATTAAAAAATATTTTTGTTTGCAGTGTTACATTGGAAGTTGTTGGGCATTTGTTGTTCTTGAGAAGTATTCGTGCGTCCTTCTGGAAAATCATTTTTTGAAGATGTGTTCGGCGGTGTTTTTGCTGCAGCAGGTCGCTAGTTATAAATTGTCTTACCTTCAATTAATGACTGAGAGATGATACAACGTCTGAATTTTAACTAAAGAGCCTAACCTTTAAAATCTACTGATATTTTTTTTATTATTTCGTACTAAATATTCAGTATATATGAATTCTGTTCATAATAATTTTTCAAAATATATAATTTCTGTTAGCAGACAATATACCACAAGGGACAAGAAAATTGGCGAGAATTTGTGTGGAAAGCTTTTCCTTTTTTAAGTAATTGTAAAAAAGATATTGATTACTCAAATAATATGTCTTTAAATGGATTTGATACACTATAAAGATGCTTTTTATTTAAAAAATCTATTATCCTTTCTCTTCAAACGTAAAAAATATTTCTCTATTTAAAAGTAATAGTCATTTTTCACAAATGTAGGAATGTGATTAGCGTCCTTCGTCAGCAGCGCCCACATTACCCGAGGAAGGTTCTTGTTTCTCTTGTAACATTTTCGGAAATGAAAACCGTTGTTTTGTTAGCGATCGCCTTAAATATCAGATATGAGGGCAGATCGGAAAGTAAAGCACAATTTTTTCTATATTGGTATTGCAACTGGAATGGTAAAATTACACGACAAGATAGTGTGAAGATCGCACTATAGAGGGTATTTTGTTTTCATGTGCAGATCTAGCGAGTGTTGCTACGAAACAAAAATGACGCGCATGTTCCAGTCGCCAACTGTGAGGAGTAGGAAAGTGTAGTGCGGAATTTGCGGGCCAATGGGCATAATCGCAGTGAAATTCACGGGGACATGCGTGACGTGTTTGGGGACGTCTGAGTGGACCGTAGCAATATCTCCAGGGGGCGTGAATTCCTCCAAGAGGGTGATATTCCCAACTAAACGGACTTCTACGAACATATCATATTGAAACTGGTAGCACGCTGGCAGATATATGTTGACAAACTTGGTGACTTTGTAGAAAAGTAGGTCAAAGATGTAAAGTCTTTGGTGATTTTTTGTAGTTTGGTACCAATTAAATTTTTGTGGAAAAAATATTGTGCGTTTCTTTCTGATCTGCCATTGCACAATTATTTACATCCGAACGCTTCAAATGCCAGGCATTTTTACATTAGTTAATAGAAAGAATTGTTACGACAGTGGCGCACCAAGAGTGCTTATAGGACTTTGCCGCCCCCCTCCGAAGACGATTTTCCATATTAACGAAAGTCTTTTTTAGCTATCTAGTATTTGAAACGTTCGGGTGTAAACAATGGTAGTTGAAATTAGCGTCACCTATCAACGCCAACTTTTTACATACGTAAAAATGATTCAAGAGCAACAAAAAAATCTTGTTTATTTACATACATTATAATAAACTATAATTCAACAAATGAAAAAATATTTCAGAAATATTGAAAAAACCTTCGCCAGACACTTTTTTTAATATTACACCCGTAGCCCTGTCTTCCATTTAAAAACTAAACCTGGCTCCACCACTGGCGACGCTATACAAGGCATGCTATGCGATATTGCGCAATTCTGAACGTAGCACACGCGCTTCATTTGCAGTTTTGATTCGGAGCGAGCCGAGCTAGGCTGCAGTGCGGGAGTCTCTCCCTGTGCTACGCGCCGCGCCCCGTTCCGCCGCGCCGCGCTGACCTTTAAAGCCTCGCCGGCGGCGGCGCGGTGCGACGCGGCGCGGCAGCAGCAGCGGTGCGCGGAGCGCGGCGCGTTCTCGCGTGGGCGTTGGCTGTCTGGAAGGCACCCGAATCAGGGATGAGAACGCCCTCGCTGGGGCGTATACGGTGCAAATATTAGGCTGTGGTCATGTGCAGACTATTGAGAAGGACGTGGGAGCCATTCAGCTGTTTTCTAGTGAAATTACTAGGGCACCAACAGCACATACTTTCTCACATTTCTAAATTGCTGATTTCGAAAATTTCAAGAGATCAACGAAATTGAGACCTGAACCGTTCTTTTGAGGGTCGGCGGTGGTGGTGGCGGTAGCGGCGGCGGCGGTGCGACACGACGCGGCGCGGCGCGGCAGCAGTAGCAGGAGCAGCGGTGCACGGAGCGCGGCGCGTTCTCGCGTGGGCGTTGGCTGTCTGAAAGGCGCTCGAATCAGGGAGAGAACGCCCTCGCTGGGGCTTATATGGTGCACACCAGGCTGTGGTCATGTGCAGACGATTGAGAAGGACGTGGGAGCCATTCAGCTGTTTTCTAGTGAAACTACTAGGGCACCAACAGCACATACTTTCTCCCATTTCTAAATTGCTGATTTCGAAAATTTCAAGAGATCAACGAAATTGAGACCTGAACCGTTCTTTTGAGGGTCGGCGGTGACGGTGGCGGTAGCGGCGGCGCGGTGCGACACGACGCGGCGCGGCGCGGCAGCAGTAGCCGGAGCTGCGGTGCACGGAGCGCGGCGCGTTCTCGCGTGGGCGTTGGCTGTCTGAAAGGCGCTCGAATCAGGGAGAGAACGCCCTCGCTGGGGCTTATATGGTGCACACCAGGCTGTGGTCATGTGCAGACGATTGAGAAGGACGTGGGAGCCATTCAGCTGTTTTCTAGTGAATTAGTAGGGCTCCAACAGCACATACTTTCTCCCATTTCTAAATGCTGATTTCGAAAATTTCGAGAGATCGACGAAAAAGACACCTGGGCCGTTCTTTTAAGGCGCGGCGGCGCGGCGCGGTCCGGCGCGGCAGCAGCGATGCGCGGTGCGCTCTCGCCTATGCGTTGACTGCCTGGAAGGCGCCCGAATCAGGGAGAGAGCGCCCTCGCTGGGGCGTATACGAGGTACACAAGGCTGCGGTAACGTGGAGCTTATTGAGAACGGGGGAGCCATTCAGCTATTTTCAAGTGAAATTAGTAGGGCTCCAACAGCACATACTTTCTCCCATTTCTAAATTGCTGATTTCGAAAATTTCAAGAGATCAACGAAATTGAGACCTGGGCCGTTCTTTTGAGGGTCGACGGTGGAAGCGGCGCGGTGCGACGCGACGCGGCGCGGCAGCAGCAGCGGTGCACGAAGCGCGGCGCGTTCTCGCGTGGGCGTTGGCTGTCTGAAAGGCGCTCGAATCAGGGAGAGGGCGCCCTCGCTGGGGCGCTGGAGTACGCCAGGTCGGGATCCTGTGGAGTCTACTGAGCAGTGGCGGATCCGTGGGAGGCATGGATGTCATGACCCCCTCCCAAAAGGCCTAGAGTTTTCGTCTGTTACCTTCCTTTATATTGCTAATTGATTTACATATTTATTTTAAATTATGTAATTATTTAAGCAATAATATTGTACATTATCTTATATACACTACAAAATAATAT
Organism: Acheta domesticus; assembly: GCA_031308135.1. NCBI lineage: Eukaryota > Metazoa > Arthropoda > Insecta > Orthoptera > Gryllidae > Acheta > Acheta domesticus. Next base: position 242,835,142 of record JAHLJT010008446.1, on the reverse strand, counting down.
ATATATAATAAATGTGTATTATTTAACAAAAATCTATGATATCCCCGCCCCAAATGATCGGATGGATCCGCCCCTGCTATTGAGAATGGGGAGCCATTCAGCTTATATATTACTAGTGAAATTAGTCGGGCTCCAACCGCACATATTGTCTCGTTTCTAAGTTGCTAATTTCGGAAATTTCGAGAGATCAGCGAAAAGGAGACTTGCGTCGTTCTATCCGAGGAAGACATTTAGAGTGGATTTTGAGAATTTTTTTATAAGTTGATACCGCAGTTCCACACGTTTTTAAGTCTGCTCTAGAAATAGAATTTGTGTAATTTGGCTCTCAAGGATTCATATGATCTGATGGAGTAATTGCTTTGCTTCCTTATACCGCACAATGCACATTATATGCCTTTGGAACAGTTCTTCTGTTAATCGTTCAGAATATCATCGTGAAAAATCTTAGAATGCAATGCTCATTTTCGTACTTGTATCTGTAATTTTTTGAATATTTGTGTATAGATCCTTGTCAATGACGCAGATTTCTATTTTTCCAAGATTTCTGAGGACTTTTCGTTGTCTAATTGTAGAACTGCTTCATTACTGTTGAGTATTGATTTTTCTTGATTGAAAACATTTTTCTTTCATACATTTTGATCAATGAGCTCTCCAAGACATTTAATACGAAATCTCGTTTCACAAATTATAGCATAGAGAAAAAAACTCGAGGCTTCCGTGTCCCCAAATCCTGATTTTAAATGGCTAGGACGCACTGTTTTGAGTTATACAATAATCGCGGAACGTGTTTTCTGAAGGTATGCATGTGGACCTGCCCCGGGTGCCGTGTTACTTGTAGATGTCCATTAATTTTATTTTTCAGCACTGGTGCCTGAAAAGTAGCACCATCACTAATTATTGACTGAAAAGCATTTACGCGTGTGGTCAAATAGAATCTGTTATCCACATACCGCAAAGAAGACATAGTGTGGCGTCATACTGGTGTAATCAAAACACAGACAAAAGTGGGTTGTAAGAACAGTGAGTTTATTCATAAACTAGACCGTAGTCACAAATAACAAATTTCACTGCTTACAATTAACTAAATAGATCCCACTACTAGGAGGGATTTAATCGAACGGCTACCACACCACTCTATATCTGAGGTCTAATGCATGTCTTGCTCGTCACGACTATGAATTGCCGGCCCCTTGCCTAAGTGCGCAACTCGCACAAACTTACGCACAACCGCACGTCGACGCTGCTGAGAAACAAGCAGACGGAGGCATTGTTCTCGTGCCGTTATATAGGTCCTTCGGCGCTACCCGCCGCCCCCATTGCCTCCGCCGTACCACGCCGTATTCGCGCTAGGCACAAATTCCCAATGCGTCATCTTCTGCGCTCTGTGTTTAATATCCTGCCATCTGCCGCGTGTAGTCACCGTTTCAGCGCGCCACGACGCTACAGTAGTTATATAACAGAACTACGTACTAAAAGTAAACCCAACACTGGAGCGATATGAATCAACATGTCTGCCGCCTCACTTATTGAGAATGATCCCAAGAATAAATACTTTGTAAGATTCTATGAATTCGTGCAAAAAATGTATCTTTTAGAAATGTGTCTTTGGAGTACCCGTTTAAAAATGCCGAACGTACCTCGTAGCATCGTCGCCTCGTCCTTGAGCATTTTATTTGCATCTCACGGAGTAGTTTTCTGTACTCGATACGTAAAGAACTATTTTTTCAATCTCACAATGTGTGATGCAAAAATTGACCACGAACGAGTTACCCGAAATCCAAATAGCTCTCAAATGTTACGGCACACGAAAGTGTTGCTTCAAAAATTGTGTTGTAAAAATGAAAATAAATATCTGGAATTCCATAGTATTAATTCTTCTTCGCAATCATTATTATTCGAAATAATACAAAGATAATACTCTAGTACACAAAATTTCCCTGTCGTCGTTCGTGCCAACATATTTGACAAATCTCACATTATAGAGTTCAGCATACATTTTTAGTTTCTCTCACGATCAGACGTATGAAGAAACTTCCGTGCAGATTTGTGTGTTTCCTCCACCAAAATTTGGACAAAACTACCAAATGCAATTTAAGATATTTTTCTGCCTATTATATAAGTCCTTCTATGCGTAATTGGGAGTTTATTTATGGGGCGCTCTCAGAAACTCTCAAACCTACCTCACAGTACAACCCCCCAAAAAATAACAATTTCACGTGAAACCTCTCTGATGTACGTTGCACGTCTGTCAACAAATGAGATTCGGTCTGAGGTCGCCTGTTAAAAAAATGGACTTTTGAAATAGGAGGTTATGGCGCAGCGTAATTGCATTCCCATTTGTCATCGGTTTTGTTCGGTCTTCACCGTACCGTTGATATAGCTTTGTTTGCGCAAATTGCTGTGAAGCCAACGCGCCGCGCCGCCCCGCAGCGTGGCGGGGCCCGACGTGACGCGACGCTAGGCGACGCGGCCGTCGTCCCATGTCTGCCGGGCACGTGGGCGCTGACGATGACGGGCGCCTTGGCTCTCATCACGAAACAGCCACGCCAGCGGAGTCTGAATTACGGGCTTCACAGAGAACCTCGGCTGCTCTGGTGCCGGGAACACGCCCCCAATGAAATCTGATCACATCACTGCTACTGCTGTGGAATTTACTTTTCATTTTTATCTTGATTTTGAATCTTCTTCATCGCCTCGCCCGTGAACATTTTATATAAACACCAGGGACTCGCTTTCTGTATTCGATAAGTAAAGAACTATTTTTTTCAATCTCAGGGTGTGAGATGCAAAAACGGACCACGAACGAGTTACCCGAAATCAAAATAGCTCTCAAATGTTACGGCACAGGAATGTGTTGCTTCAATAATTTTGTTGTAAAAATGAAAATAAATATCTGGAACTACATAGTATTAACGTATGATTATTCTTCAAAATGACACAAAAATTATACTTTAGTAAAAAAATATTTTTTGCTCTGTCGTCGTTAGTGCCAGCATATTTGTACGTAATTTACTCTTAGATAAGAACTTGGGAAAATGTACAAAATGTCTCCGTAATAGAGCGAAAATTATTGAAAATGCTTCTCTACGATAGCAGTGTTACATAACAACGTATTACTTCAAAAATCTTGCGTTACATGTATATAGTGTCCAGCATACTTCATGATTTATTATAAATAATTTAGTAATTCAGGATTGAGGAGGGATCACCTATGTATATTACCTATAAAGCAATATCATTTTTAATAATAAAACAGACATACTCGTGTTCACGGACTACTTTATCCCATCTTCTCAGTGTTTGTACAAGATTTAAATGAACGAACAAATACAATTAGCATATGAATAAATATAAATACAAAGGAACACTGTAGAATGTATGTAAATAGAATACATACCCAAATCTCATGGCTTAAACACGTAGGTCGTAAGTCGGAGTTATCTTTTATATCGTACTGAATCCTATTACTGTGAGGTAGGCCCACAGGGAACAGCTCAAGTATTTCGTTCAAATCTCTCCCCTTCAATCAGCGGAAAACTTCCGATTACAGAAAATAGATTCAGCATCATCGTTGCCTGGTATACAAGATGCTATGAACCCCACCTCAGATGATACTCTGGAATGGAAAGAAAACTAGTATTTCGTATACCCGACATGCCATTTTGAAATCGATAGCACCTAATCTAAACGCGAAGAACTGCAAGCTACAAACTGAGCATAGAATAGGCTAATAAAAAGCAATTGTTGTTGTGTACATTGCGTTTAGTTTCTAATTATTAGGCAGAAAACAAACTAACAATTGGATGGTCGTAATCTACCCGCGTAAAGTTTTGGAAACCGAAAAACGAATCTTCAGCAGCAAGCGTGATGCACGTAGCAAGCGAATGACACTGCAGAGCATCAATTGAGCATTCTGAATTAGTTTATCGCTGTTCCACTTGAGTGCAGATTCTGACAGAGGAATAAGTTCGATATTTCTTATTAACTTTATTACAAACTAGCTGAACTTCCTCTAGAAATTTATAATTTTTGTGTCTTTCGTAAAGTGATTTCCTTTTGATTTCCAAATAGAGAACCATTATCTCCAGGCTCCTTATATACTGTACACTCTCTGAGGAAATGCAAATTTTCTATAAGAAAATGAAAAAAGACAGCATACAAAATGTATTACTTGTACGTACTAGCGATGAGTTATGAGTAACAAGAACTAGTAATGTACGACAAAAAAACAAATCTGAACAGCCTATAGTAATGGCTCCGCTTATAATGCTCAATTATAGAAAATAATTACAAAATGTGAAAAATCTTCCCAAATCGAGATTAAATATTGTTGACTATTGAGACACTATGATTGTTGAGAATATATAATTTAGGCTGGTATTAAAACTGGGATTGGTAACACACGCGTCAATTAATGAGTGCATTGCATGAACAATGTAGGGAACAGGAGCGTGCCGAAGCCATTTGAAATCCTGGCTCTTCGCACACCATCGAAACTGCTCCCCCAACACACCTCATCTGCCACGCCTCGAAACGCGCGTGCCCTCATTGGCGGCGACGATTCGAGGGCGTAGCGAATAGCTGCCTTCGCCATTCTGTCCTCTCGGGTTGTGAGAGAGAGTTGCCGTCCTCCATCACTGACGCGTGCAGTTCCCAATAATGCGACTGATTCAGCGAATGAGGTAGAGGGACTGAGATAGATAGAAAGTCGCGGTTTAGTAGCATCATGAATAGTAAACGATTTATTTTGATGGATTATTTTTTCACCTCTTGTAAATTAACCCTAAAACGGGAGCATATTATACACTTTCGGTACAGGGCCCGCTGTGAATTCAGTTTTAACTGTTATTTTGAATTTTACATTAAAATTTAAAAAATGTAAAATAGTTTTATTTGATTTTATGGTAACATGTGTTCCTGTCATATCTAATAGAAGCCATAAAAATACTTATGAATAGTTTACACAATGTAATATGACCTTATTCTTTGTCACTTTTTCTGCAAGTCACAATGCAATTGATAACAATATAATAGACTTTTGTCAATATAAACTATTCTAATTTAACTTTAGTATCGAGCAAAGAGGTACACCCGTGTAATTCAATCGCTTAGAATATACGTAATTAGTAATTTCACATACAGTTGCAGATTCTACAGGCTCTGAAGAGGTGGGGTAGAATCGAGAAGCGTCGAACCAGCCCAACTGGAATAGAATGGCGAAGATCTCATCCTGTAGATTACGGTGTGAGGAACGTTTTTTTGAGGCCTTTGACCTAGAACGCTTCGTTTAGGAGTTATTTAACGATATAAATTAAAGATATAGGTGGTTGCGAGTTGCATTTTACATTAATATTTAAATACGTTTTTTAAACAAATCCTTCATAATCTTGAAGTCAAAGTGCGTTTCGTCACATCTCCGTGAAAGTGTCTTTCTATAGAGACTTCATTTATAAAGATGCGGATGCATTTATAATGTTGCGTGTGAAAGACACAAAGGGAAGGTATACTACTGAAATAATACAGGAGACGATATCTTGGGTGTTACAGAGATTTTTTATTCCACCACTTCGAAACTTTACAATTATTTTCTTGATTGTTTTATAACAATCAGTGTTGGTTTCAGTTGTGTCGACAACATGAATTTCCGGCATCATAACTGCTTATCGCTTTAAACGCAACAAATATGGGAACTATACTTTTTTCTTTATGAATGGCGTGAATATTCAAACAGGATATGCTTCATTGCACTCCCGCATCTCGCAACATATTTACGCCACCGCTTGTTGCCTACACTGCAATTCTAAAATAGAATTCACAATTATCATTATCATAATGTAAGATTTTTATTTCATTTACTAAATACCATTTGTGTTTGTGCTAATTTTCAACACTGAATGTTACATATATGTAAAGAAAAAAAGAACAACTTGCTTTCTTTAATCTGCCGCGCTGCCAACCAAGTGACGATCGCTCGTTTTTGATAGAACGAAGTAATTTAACTTGAAGTAAAAAACCTTTAAATGTTGTTTTCTGTTTCTGTTACAGAAACCCAACGAAGTTTTTTATTTCTGAATTTGTAATTACATTAACGTTATAACCATTATATATATTGAAACGAATTATTATAATATAATTATTATAATACGTTTAGCATAATGAAGCGGCGGTCGACCCTGTTCAAATGGCGCGGCAGTTATGGCCGCGAGCGAGGGCGCGAGCGAGGGCGCGAGCGTGGGCGCGAGCGTGGGCGCGAGCGAGGGCGCGAGCGAGGGCGCGAGCGAGAGCGGGCGCGTGGTCACCCCGGGTAGCATAGGACAGGGTGAGAGAGAACTCGGTAGGAGACGGGGCGGATGCGTTGGCTCGAGTGATCTTGATAGAAGTCGAGGAACTGAGGGGACGTTAAGAGTAATAACGGGACAGCGGACATTGTGGTTACCAGCGTGTGGATGAATACGATGAACAATATTCGACATCTAACCGGAATTCGCAATATAAAGAACTGAGCAAGTGCGAAATATCAATCGGGAAGCGAGTGTCACCACGTGTCGGTGCAAATGATGAAACATCCAGCTAGGACTGGAGATTTATGAGTATTTATGAGTATTTATGAGTAGAGTGTTCACCGAATAGACAGTGCGGGAGAGGTGGATGGAAATAGAACATTAATAGTGCCTGGAAGGCAAGAGTGTTGAGGGAATAACGGCTGAAAGCGCGTGGGGGCACCAAGCTGCATACAGTGACGACCGCCTTGGCTCCGGGAAAACGACTGGGACCGAGGGCAGCCGAGCAATGCCGTGCTGGTCGGAGACGCCGCTTAGCCAAGATGCCTGGGAGTTAGATGTATTGCTCATATAAATATCAGTTTTTTTCCTTTGTGTGTTCAACAGTGTATCAGAAAAAGGGGAAGTGTAACCGTGATTTATTAACATTTAGTATCAGGAAAGTGGAAAGTGACGCACGGTGTACTGAATCGTTGTGAAATAAAGTATTGTTCTTTGTATTTCAACGTGTATTTCTGATGAATGTGCAAAACCCAGCGCCCATTCGCGAACAGAGATCACCTATACCACCCATATCTCATAAAATCAATGTTGAAATGAACGCAAAAGAGGAATGTTTCTATATATATATATTCAGCAAAGTCTCCGCACCGCGCTGAGACTTTGAAGTCTCCTATTATAAATTGAATTTATGTTGGTAGCAACCATCACTAGGAAACAACTGTTTCCCAGTGCGCACTCACCAGCAAAGTTCCCCTGCCTAGAGACTTTCCTGGCGCAGTGTGTGTTTGTATATATATACATACATACATACATACATGTATTCAAAACGTTATAGATATGTCATGAAATATAGTGGTTATGATACCAACTAGTATCTATTGTTAGGAAACCATCAGTAACAAATTTTAAGAATGATTTTAATTTTTACTTTCGCGCCCTTATTTCTTAACAAGAGAAATATATGAAATCGTATACCGGAAAAATGCGAACTTTTTACAGAAAAACTCTCATTGCCGGGCGCTGGTTACGAAACATTTGATAAATAAATATTGTTGCTATATATTATAAATGATTTCAGGCACGTGGTGTATATAGAATTCTTGTTTTCTGGGTTCTTGATACCGAAAAATCGATTGACAGAAAACGTGTGTGTGTCGGTCAGTCTGTGTGTCGGTCAGTCTGTGTGTCGGTCAGTCTGTGTGTCGGTCAGTCTGTGTGTCGGTCAGTCTGTGTGTCGGTCAGTCTGTGTGTCGGTCAGTCTGTGTGTCGGTCAGTCTGTGTGTCGGTCAGTCTGTGTGTCGGTCAGTCTGTGTGTCGGTCAGTCTGTGTGTCGGTCAGTCTGTGTGTCGGTCAGTCTGTGTGTCGGTCAGTCTGTGTGTCGGTCAGTCTGTGTGTCGGTCAGTCTGTGTGTCGGTCAGTCTGTGTGTCGGTCAGTCTGTGTGTCGGTCAGTCTGTGTGTCGGTCAGTCTGTGTGTCGGTCAGTCTGTGTGTCGGTCAGTCTGTGTGTCGGTCAGTCTGTGTGTCGGTCAGTCTGTGTGTCGGTCAGTCTGTGTGTCGGTCAGTCTGTGTGTCGGTCAGTCTGTGTGTCGGTCAGTCTGTGTGTCGGTCAGTCTGTGTGTCGGTCAGTCTGTGTGTCGGTCAGTCTGTGTGTCGGTCAGTCAGTCTGTGTGTCGGTCAGTCAGTCTGTGTGTCGGTCAGTCAGTCTGTGTGTCGGTCAGTCAGTCTGTGTGCCGGTCAGTCAGTCTGTGTGCCGGTCAGTCAGTCTGTGTGTCGGTCAGTCAGTCTGTGTGTCGGTCAGTCAGTCTGTGTGTCGGTCAGTCAGTCTGTGTGTCGGTCAGTCAGTCTGTGTGTCGGTCAGTCAGTCTGTGTGTCGGTCAGTCAGTCTGTGTGTCGGTGCAGTCAGTCTGTGTGTCGGTCAGTCAGTCTGTGTGTCGGTCAGTCAGTCTGTGTGTCGGTTAGTCAGTCTGTGTGTCGGTCAGTCAGTCTGTGTGTCGGTCAGTCAGTCTGTGTGTCGGTCAGTCAGTCTGTGTGTCGGTCAGTCAGTCTGTGTTGTCGGTCAGTCAGTCTGTGTGTCGGTCGGTCAGTCAGCCTGTGTGTCGGTCGGTCAGTCAGTCTGTGTGTCGGTCGGTCAGTCAGTCTGTGTGTCGGTCGGTCAGTCAGTCTGTGTGTCGGTCGGTCAGTCAGTCTGTGTGTCGGTCAGTCAGTCTGTGTGTCGGTCAGTCAGTCTGTGTGTGTCGGTCAGTCAGTCTGTGTGTGTCGGTCAGTCAGTCTGTGTGTGTCGGTCAGTCAGTCTGTGTGTCGGTCAGTCAGTCTGTGTGTGTCGGTCAGTCAGTCTGTGTGTGTCGGTCAGTCAGTCTGTGTGTGTCGGTCAGTCAGTCTGTGTGTGTCGGTCAGTCAGTCTGTGTGTGTCGGTCAGTCAGTCTGTGTGTGTCGGTCAGTCAGTCTGTGTGTGTCGGTCAGTCAGTCTGTGTGTGTCGGTCAGTCAGTCTGTGTGTGTCAGTCAGTCAGTCAGTCAGTCTGTGTGTGTCAGTCAGTCAGTCAGTCAGTCTGTGTGTGTCAGTCAGTCAGTCAGTCAGTCAGTCTGTGTGTGTCAGTCAGTCAGTCAGTCAGTCTGTGTGTGTCAGTCAGTCAGTCAGTCAGTCAGTCTGTGTGTGTCAGTCAGTCAGTCAGTCAGTCTGTGTGTGTCAGTCAGTCAGTCCTGTGTGTGTCAGTCAGTCAGTCTGTGTGTGTCAGTCAGTCAGTCTGTGTGTGTCAGTCAGTCAGTCTGTGTGTGTCAGTCAGTCAGTCTGTGTGTGTCAGTCAGTCAGTCTGTGTGTGTCAGTCAGTCAGTCTGTGTGTGTCAGTCAGTCAGTCTGTGTGTGTCAGTCAGTCAGTCTGTGTGTGTCAGTCAGTCAGTCAGTCAGTCAGTCTGTGTGTGTCAGTCAGTCAGTCAGTCTGTGTGTGTCAGTCAGTCAGTCAGTCTGTGTGTGTCAGTCAGTCAGTCAGTCAGTCAGTCAGTCAGTCAGTCTGTGTGTGTCAGTCCAGTCAGTCAGTCAGTCATCTGTGTGTGTCAGTCAGTCAGTCAGTCAGTCCAGTCAGTCTGTGTGTGTCAGTCAGTCAGTCAGAGTTCAGTCAGATCCTTGTGGTGTGTCAGTCAGAGTCAGTCAGTCTGTGTGTGTCAGTCAGTCAGTCCAGTCAGTCAGTCAGTCGGTCTGTGTGTGTCAGTCAGTCAGTCAGTCGTCGGTCTGTGTGTGTCAGTCAGTCAGTCAGTCAGTCGGTCTGTGTGTTGTCAGTCAGGTCAGTCAGTCGTCAGTCATTCTGTGGTGTGTCAGTCAGTCAGTCTGTGTGAGGTCAGTCTGTGTGTGTCAGTCAGTCAGTCTGTGTGAGTCAGTCTGTGTGTGTCAGTCAGTCAGTCTGTGTGAGTCAGTCTGTGTGTGTCAGTCAGTCAGTCAGTCTGTGTGTGTCAGTCAGTCAGTCAGTCTGTGTGTTCAGTCAGTCAGTCAGTCTGTGTGTGTCAGTCAGTCAGTCAGTCCTGTGTGTGTCAGTCAGTCAGTCTGTGTGTGTCAGTCAGTCAGTCTGTGTGTGTCAGTCAGTCAGTCTGTGTGTGTCAGTCAGTCAGTCTGTGTGTGTCAGTCAGTCAGTCTGTGTGTGTCAGTCAGTCAGTCTGTGTCAGTCAGTCAGTCAGTCTGTGTCAGTCAGTCAGTCAGTCTGTGTCAGTCAGTCAGTCAGTCTGTGTGTGTCAGTCAGTCAGTCAGTCTGTGTGTGTCAGTCAGTCAGTCAGTCAGTCAGTCTGTGTGTGTCAGTCAGTCAGTCAGTCAGTCAGTCAGTCTGTGTGTGTCAGTCAGTCAGTCAGTCAGTCTGTGCGTGTCAGTCAGTCAGTCAGTCAGTCAGTCAGTCTGTGTGGTGTCAGTCAGTCAGTCAGTCAGTCAGTCAGTCTGTGTGTGTCAGTCAGTCAGTCAGTCAGTCAGTCAGTCTGTGTGTGTCAGTCAGTCAGTCAGTCAGTCAGTCAGTCTGTGTGTGTCAGTCAGTCAGTCAGTCAGTCAGTCTGTGTGTGTCAGTCAGTCAGTCAGTCAGTCAGTCTGTGTGTGTCAGTCAGTCAGTCAGTCAGTCTGTGTGTGTCAGTCAGTCAGTCCAGTCAGTCTGTGTGTGTCAGTCAGTCAGTCAGTCAGTCAGTCAGTCAGTCAGTCAGTCAGTCAGTCTGTGTGTGTCAGTCAGTCAGTCAGTCAGTCTGTTTGTCGTCGTCAGTCAGTCAGTCAGTCTGTGTGTGTCAGTTCAGTCAGTCAGTCTGTGTGTGTCAGTCAGTCAGTCAGTCTGTGTGTGTCAGTCAGTCAGTCAGTCAGTCAGTCTGTGTGTGTCAGTCAGTCAGTCAGTCAGTCTGTGTGTGTCAGTCAGTCAGTCAGTCTGTGTTGTGTCAGTCAGTCAGTCTGTGTGTGTCAGTCAGTCAGTCAGTCAGTCTGTGTGTGTCAGTCAGTCAGTCAGTCAGTCTGTGTGTGTCAGTCAGTCAGTCAGTCTGTGTGTGTCAGTCAGTCAGTCAGTCAGTCAGTCAGTCAGTCAGTCAGTCTGTGTGTGTCAGTCAGTCAGTCAGTCAGTCTGTGTGTGTCAGTCAGTCAGTCAGTCCGTCTGTGTGTGTCAGTCAGTCAGTCAGTCAGTCTGTGTGTGTCAGTCAGTCAGTCAGTCAGTCTGTGTGTGTCAGTCAGTCAGTCAGTCAGTCTGTGTGTGTCAGTCAGTCAGTCAGTCAGTCTGTGTGTGTCAGTCAGTCAGTCAGTCAGTCTGTGTGTGTCAGTCAGTCAGTCAGTCAGTCTGTGTGTGTCAGTCAGTCAGTCTGTGTGTGTCAGTCAGTCAGTCAGTCTGTGTGTGTCAGTCAGTCAGTCTGTGTGTGTTCAGTCAGTCAGTCAGTCAGTCTGTGTGTGTCAGTCAGTCAGTCAGTCTGTGTGTGTCAGTCAGTCAGTCAGTCAGTCTGTGTGTGTCAGTCAGTCTGTGTCAGTCAGTCAGTCAGTCTGTGTCAGTCAGTCAGTCAGTCAGTCTGTGTGTGTCAGTCAGTCTGTGTGTGTCAGTCAGTCTGTGTGTGTCAGTCAGTCTGTGTGTGTCAGTCAGTCAGTCAGTCAGTCTGTGTGTGTCAGTCAGTCAGTCAGTCAGTCAGTCAGTCAGTCAGTCTGTGTGTGTCAGTCAGTCAGTCAGTCAGTCAGTCTGTGTGTGTCAGTCAGTCAGTCTGTGTGTGTCAGTCAGTCAGTCAGTCAGTCAGTCTGTGTGTGTCAGTCAGTCAGTCAGTCAGTCAGTCTGTGTGTGTCAGTCAGTCAGTCAGCTCATGTCCTGTGTGTGTCAGTCAGTCAGTCAGTCAGTCTGTGTGTGTCATGTCAGTCAGTCAGTCAGTCAGTCTGTGTGTGTCAGTCAGTCAGTTCAGTCAGTCAGTCTGTTGTGTGTCAGTCAGTCAGTCAGTCAGTCAGTCAGTCTGTGTGTGTCAGTCAGGTCAGTCAGTCAGTCTGTGTGTGTCAGTCAGTCAGTCAGTCGTCAGTCAGTCAGTCAGTCAGTCTGTGTGTGTCAGTCAGTCAGTCAGTCAGTCTGTGTGTGTCAGTCCAGTCAGTCAGTCAGTCAGTCAGTCAGTCAGTCAGTCAGTCAGTCTGTGTGTGTCAGTCAGTCAGGTCATCAGTCTGTGTGTGTCAGTCCGTCAGTCAGTCAGTCAGTCTGTGTGTGTCAGTCAGTCAGTCAGCAGTCTGTGTGTGTCAGTCAGTCAGGTCAGTCAGTCTGTGTGTGTCAGTCAGTCAGTCAGTCAGTCAGTCTGTGTGTGTCAGTCAGTCAGTCAGTCAGGCAGTCCTGGTGTGTCAGTCAGTCAGTCAGTCTGTGTGGTGCTCAGTCAAGTCAGTCAGTCAGTCTGTTGTGTGTCAGTCAGTCAGGTCAGTCAGTCTGTGTGTGTCAGTCAGTCAGTCAGGTCAGTCAGTCTGTGTGTGTCAGTGCAGTTCAGTCAGGTCTGTGTGTGTCAGTCAGTCAGTCAGTCTGTGTGTGTCCAGTTCAGTCAGTCAGTCTGTGTGTGTCAGTCAGTCAGTCAGTCTGTGTGTGTCAGTCAGTCAGTCAGTCTAGTTGTGTCAGTCAGTCAGTCAGTCTGTGTGTGTCAGTCAGTCAGTCTGTGGTGGTCAGTCAGTCAGTCTGTGTGAGTCAGTCATGTCTGTGTGAGTCAGTCAGTCAGTCTGTGTGAGTCAGTCAGTCAGTCTGTGTGAGTCAGTCAGTCTGTGTGTGTCAGTCAGTCAGTCAGTCAGTTTGTGTGTGTCAGTCACTCGGTCAGTTGTGTGTGTCAGTCAGTCAGTCAGTTTGTGTGTGTCAGTCAGTCAGTCAGTACGTCTGTGTGCGTGTCAGTCAGTCAGTCAGTCAGTCAGTCTCGTGTGTGCTTCAGTCAGTCAGTCAGTCTGTGTGTGTCGTCAGTCCGTCTGTGTGAGTCAGTCAGTCAGTCTGTGTGAGTCAGTCAGTCAGTCCTGTGTGAGTCAGTCAGTCTGTGTGTGTCAGTCAGTCAGTCAGTCAGTTTGTGTGTTTCAGTCACTCAGTCAGTTTGTGTGTGTCAGTCAGTCAGTCAGTTTGTGTGTGTCAGTCAGTCAGTCAGTCAGTCTGTGTAGTGTGTCAGTCAGTCAGTTTCAGTCAGTCAGTCTGTGTGTGTCAGTCAGTAGTCAGTCTGTGTGTGTCAGTCAGTCAGTCTGTGTGTGTCAGTCAGTCAGTCTGTGTGTGTCAGTCAGTCAGTCTGTGTGTGTCAGTCAGTCAGTCTGTGTGTGTCAGTCAGTCAGTCTGTGTGTGTCAGTCAGTCAGTCTGTGTGTGTCAGTCAGTCAGTCTGTGTGTGTCAGTCAGTCAGTCTGTGTGTGTCAGTCAGTCAGTCTGTGTGTGTCAGTCAGTCAGTCTGTGTGTTGTCAGTCAGTCAGTCTGTGTGTGTCAGTCAGTCAGTCTGTGTGTGTCAGTCAGTCAGTCTGTGTGTGTCAGTCAGTCAGTCTGTGTGTGTCAGTCAGTCAGTCTGTGTGTGTCAGTCAGTCAGTCTGTGTGTGTCAGTCAGTCAGTCTGTGTGTGTCAGTCAGTCAGTCTGTGTGTGTGTCAGTCAGTCAGTCTGTGTGTGTCAGTCAGTCAGTCTGTGTGTGTCAGTCAGTCAGTCAGTCAGTCAGTCTGTGTGTGTCAGTCAGTCAGTCAGTCTGTGTGTGTCAGTCAGATCAGTCAGTCAGTCTGTGTGTGTGTCAGTCTGTGTGTGTCAGTCAGTCAGTCAGTCAGTCTGTGTGTGTCAGTCAGTCAGTCAGTCAGTCCTGTGTGTGTCAGTCAGTCAGTCTGTGCGTCCGTCCGTCCGTGCCTCCGTCCATCCGTCCGTCCGTCCGTGCGTCCGTCCGTCCGTCTGTGCGTCCGTCGTTTCATTTTTGTTGAACTCTACATTTTCAAACTTGTAAAAATTCGAAATATTATGTGCTGTTGTAACTTCGCTAGTTTGAATTTTCATAATTCCATTATGGCCCTCAAGCCAATGAAAATGGAATGAGACGGAAGTAATATTACATATAGTAGAGGCGAAATAGTTTCCGGACTGGAACTCGCGTGCAATGATCGTTCCTGCGGATGCTATGGGCATTCCACAGCAAATGGCCGGGACCTGGCATGCAGGCCCCGGCACTCCGAGCTGGGCAGTCTGTCCTCTCGATCTGTCGTCTACGTTTCAAATTGCATGTGCGGAAAGCAGGTACTTCAAACAAATGAACTTGAAACCAATTTAAAAAACGACTAAACAGCAGTTTTGTTACAACAGTTACAATGGCGAACTCAATTCATAAACTTTTAAAAAGGAGACAGAGATCGAAGAAATTCTAATTTTGCCGAAATAACGCCTCCCTAATATGTAACGGATAAATTTCAATATGGCTAATACGTGTCGCAGAATAAATATTAAAACTTCTGCGATATGTAGGAGTCGATATGTATGTTGTACTTGTAATTAATACTTTTTATAAATTATATTTATTTAAAATTTATTAATTTTTGCCAATGAGCATGTGGTGTAAAATCTTGTACAATCTAGTGTCTCTGTTATACAACTCTTCGTACATTATTGTCTGACAGATACATCTTTGAAGCAGAGGTTTCATATACCTGTCAACACCAGTACATGCGTTTGCAAAATTTGTCTTAAAATAAATAACAGTTATACAGAGTCACCCTGAATATATTGACACTAGGAAAAAATAAACATTTTTAAAAGTACTTCAGATTTTTGAAAGCAAAAAATACTGTCAAATTTTACAAAACATTAGTTTCAAATTGGTCATGTTGATCATATTTGGAATATTTTACAGTGTGCATTTAATAAAGAGGATAACTGAGTATAATATACTGAAATATACTAAGCAACCACGGAGGAAAATTATATTAATTTTTACAATGGTATTAGTGGCATTAGGTACACTTTGCATTGTATAATTCTAAAGTATTAAATATGACTCTAACAAGAATTTTAGTCTGAATTCTGATCCCATCTCGATCAAGTTTTTCGTCCCATTTCCCTTCATCGATTGAGCAAATGCTGAGATGGCCGTTGGTTTACTTCCGCACATGAATGTAGCTTCACTACCTGCTCACATTTTCTTGAGTTCTAAAAGCTGCAGAGGGGAATTCAGTTATTTTGCAGCTAATCATTCTCCATGTTCCTGCAGTTGTGAGTGAAATCTTCATTAGGGAAACGGCAAGGAAGAAGATGGGTTGCTTATTTGCCTTTGCGAAGAACTACTATTACACGGGAGCGAATATTCTTTATTTTCAAAAATGCTCTTAGCTACCTTCATTCAACAGTCAATTTAGTCCATTGAAAGAGTAAGGGTGAAGCTTTTGCAGCTCTTGAAAACCTTCCACAGATTGTACGTTTCCTCCTCCAACGTCACACATAATTTCCAATGGTTTTAAGTGTTTAATAAATTAAATAATAAATGAAGAAATAAATAAACACGAAAATTGAAGAGAAATAAATATTTGTGGCCAATTAAGATTTTTAATAGTTCACGAAAACATATTTTGTTCTCACTCATTTCTAGAAGTTTTACTTTTTTGTACTCCGATGCTCACTTCCCCGAGAGGAGAGTGGCAATTGCAACAAAATGAATAGTGAATAAATTCGTTCTCCAACCCTTGCTACCCACACTGACTGTCCTGTGTTCATCCTTATTGCGGAGTATTTCCTCGCTGTCGAGTGGAAGTGAAGCGGACGGTGATGGGGCCCGCAAGCATTGCCTGCCTCTTAGCGGACACCGAGAAACCCGTCAATTACGCGCCTGCATTGCAACCCACTCTCTGTGGGCACACTTGCCTCCTTCGCCACGCTCAGTAGCGCCGCCGTTCCCAGAACCTCCCACGCTCCTTCCTTACTATTCTCGCCTCCGCATTTACGCCTAGACACACACGCACCGCTCATTGAGGGCTGGAATTATTACCAAGAAGCAAAGAGAAATAGCGGTGCGGTATCACCACAACGTTCTCGTACAACTTGTAATGATTAAAGCGTATTATATATTGCAACTTCTATCACATTAACTCTTCAGCTATCACGTGAAAGTCGTAACCAAAGGAACTGAGAGGAACTTCAAAAATCCTTACCTTAATGTTTTGAAAATTGAAATGTTGAAATGAAAACTGCTATTGAATTCAGTAAGGTAACGGGAGGTAACAATGCCCACATCTTTGTTTCTTTTAAAGTTTTACTTTGTTGCATCAATGTTCACAATAATTATATTGACAATTTAATCCTTCAGAAAAGTCAATGTTTCTTCAAAATATTGAAGTCAAAGGTTCTATAATTTGAAAGATTTTATTACTTTTTTAAAAGCAAGCAAAGTTACAATGGTACCCCGCAGAGATCAAACATTACCACCTCTGTTTATTTCCAATGCTCTGGCAATGTTTAAATGTATGAGAGTTTGAGTATGGATAGGAAACGAAAACATGTAAATATGCATCAGAACCATATTAGTTTTTGTTTTATGGCAGTTTAAATACTCTTATACAGGGATAAATACTGCTTTGAGAGCTCAGTCTAAACTAGGTTTTATTAACTGTTTTACATTGTGATAAAATGCAATACGGAAACAGTGCTTTCTCCTTTTCATATTTAGTCTGAAAAGCTTAGCAACAATGTCGTATTTTGGCATAACACACTCATCCACATCATTTAACCCTTCAGAGCACTTGTGGACCTCAGAAGCCCGGCTCATTTTCTTAATGCTGTAAATATTTTTCCGTTAATATTACATGTGTGATATTTCATGACACCCTCTGTTGTTGTTATGTTTCCTTTCTTATGGCAAAGAATAGTTCAGTAAGTCATGAAACGTTTCCATATTTTTCAACTTTTCTGCAGATAGTCGTGCTTTCCACTATGTGGGCCTCCGAATCCCGGTAATCTGTTTCTCTTCACGGATGTTTTAACGCATAAGAAACACATTTATGTTGTTACACTTTATCAATCCAGACTTCGTTATTTACTTCTCAAAACACAAACTATTATATTCTTGTAATCCACATCTTTGTCTGTGCGCCAACCGCTTTCGTGTAATACTTCGAAGAGCGCAAATCTAGTGAGCGAACGCACTGTCATTGAAAAGAGGAGATAATTATCATATATGCACTTAACTGCAAAAAGTGTGACAATAATATTCTAAAGGAATCTTTTTAAAATGCATTCATATTAATTTCAAGCCGGAGAAATGCAGAGTGAATTTTGTAACTCAATTTTTATTTTCAATTTTGGAATTGCCCACATGTTTTAAAGTTGAATTTGGTGAAAGAATTTCTGTGAATACTTGCCTTGGAAAATTACAAAACAATTTTAAATGAAAGAGCATACCTTTCTGAGGATTTTACATCCTGTAATTATGAAATACGCGTAAGGAGGACTCTATGAATATGCGTTCACTACCAAACAGAACTTTGCGACTCTGTGCCGGCTATCAGTGGGACGTAACTTGACACCACCATAACATCACCGTAAGTGGAACTTAGACGTCTCAAACAAAACACCGTGCACCGTCGGGACTCGAACGTAAGGCCTCCCGGTCAGAGGCACCATCAGTTGATGCACTGTGCCACCTTTCCCGGTACTGTACAGCTATACAGGTTGTCCGGGGAGGAAACGTCGAAACTTTGAAAATAAGCTCTTTACACAATTCTAAGCATATTTTGTCTAATAAACTACGTGGATATTCCGAATGGTTGAGCCGCAATAAGCACTTAAAATTTGCTTTGAAAAATTGATTTCTAGGCAAAAATTTACATTATAGAAGCATAGAAACACTTCAGAAACATGAATATTGTATATTATTTACAAAAGAAATGAATATATTTGTTCAGAAAGAAAAATTAAGCGAGAAATAAAAAAGGAATCGAATTGTGTAAATTGGGTGGGGTAAATTGGGTAGAAATCATTTTTTCAAACCAACTTTTGAGTGCTTATTGCGGCTCAACCATTTGGAATATCGTATTTTCGAAGTTTTGACGTTTCCTCCCCGGACATCCTGTATATTGTAAAAGGACGACCCGTTGTCACATTATATATTATTCGTTGTTAACAAGTTTTCTTCCACGACGTTTCATGATTCTTCTTTTGCTATCATCAGGTAATCACTATAATTAACACAATTGGTTACATTAATTTGTTACAGACAACTCTTCATTCTCAAAAACATTAAATTCCTTCCATTTTAAATATTCTTTATGATATTGAAAGTTAACATTTGCAATTATCATTAGAATGTTTAATACAAATTACTTAACATATTTCTTGCACAAAAATTTAAAATCACAAATTAAAATGTTTAATATATTAAAATGCATATTGCAACTATTTCATTAAATTGCTTTACAACTACACATTGAAATATTTCATACATATTGCTTAACACATTTCTTCCACAAAAGTTTTCAGTACATATCACTTGTTACAAAACAAATGACGGCCACCGTGCTCACATGTTTCTTAAGAATATTGCTGTTCGGTGATTTGCATTGTTTTTGTACACTATGTCATTTCGAGGCCTGCCTTCGCTTTTAGTCGACTTGAGCATCTTATTGGCAACCGCTGTTCCTCTTTCACACTACACGCAATGCGAGAGATGCCATGTCTGGTTGCTCACGGGGGTGGGGTGGGGTGGGACGGGATGGGGTGAGTAGGTCGATTCACAGTGACTCTATAGCCGCTAATGCTATATTTTAAACATTAAAAATGTTTTTGGTCGAGAATTGACCACCCTAGGATCACGGGAACGCCTCACTTGTACCTGCCAAAGCCCAGTCATATTCTCCCGCAGGCAAGAATATCCATATCCATCCACGTGACCTTTTTGGGGAGGATCAGCACTTCTATGCCGAATCCATTTTTAGACCCCAGAGTTGTTAACCATGGGGAGGTGAAGTATAAGATGATTACTGATGATGATAGGTAAATGGACAATCACAAACATACAAACACACAGACATTCGTGCCCTAGGCGGGACTCGAACCCGCGATCTTTCCGCCCGAGATCGCCACTGCACTACAATCTTGCGATCTCGTTTATCCGGATCGGCTAAATATTTGAATGCTATAATTGTAATAATTTATTTATAATTAATTAATTATTATTATGTCCTTTTTGTTAACACTTCGTTTCTATATAGAAGTACAACTCTTAATGACTGCTCCGATCACCACAGTTTAATACCGAATTTACTAAGCAATTCACAATTACACACATTGTGCGCCGTCGTAAATGCTCCCTACATGCGCTTCTTTGCTGCGTGCTCGGCTGTTGACCAGAAGATTGAGCGGTCCGCTGCAATCATCTATTGCTCACCATCTACTTGCAGGGACGTTTTACGTCGCGACGTAAAAATTGTTGCGTCGTTGAATAAAAGTTGGGAAACTTCTAACGTATCTTCACCCTGTAAAATTAACTTTTGTAGTCGTTGTTCTCGTAATTTCCAGCGTTATTGTCGTTCTTACAGTGGTCGTTATTATGATCATTACTGTCGTGGTTATTAGGGTGGGTCATTATTTTCGCCTTTATTGTATCTTTATTGCCTTTTAAGCTATCGTTGGTGTAGTTCTCGTTATGGAAGTTGGTGTAGTGTTCCCACCTTTCATTCCCGACGTTGTAACTAGCATTATTATCACTGCCTTTGTTTTTATTATTGTCTGTGTCTTCTTTCGTTTACTCAATTTTATTCTTGTTTTATTTGTTGCAATCTCCATGTTTACGCTTCAGTTATTTCTATATTGCGAAACAATTTCTAATATTGTAGATATCCCATCTCATGCAAAGCTTCTAGTTGCTGTGAATGTTATATTACTGGCAATTTGAAATTAAAATAACCCAAACATTTGCATCAAGGAATCATCTCAGTAGCTCCAGACGAATTTGAATAATAAAACCATTACTTTAATGTATATCAATTTCTACTGACCGGATATTTCAGATACAAAAGAATGTGTTCAAGAATATGGATCTTACTGTGTAGAATGTTAAACAATAATCACCATAAATTGTAAACAAAAGCGAGTAGTATAAAAGCGAGTAAAGAGAGCGAGATTGATAATTTCAAGCTCAAGATCTCACTGATTGCAAAAAATTTATTAATTTGTTGTTTCGTGATGTAAAACTAAAAATCAGCTAATAAAAATTATTATAAATTAGCTCGTCTTGTTTATTACCATTGTTCATCGTTAGGAGGTGTAGAAATTTTAAGCAATTACATTTATGTATTCAAAATGTTATTCAATCTATTGCGCGACAAAATATTATCCGCAATGCACTTCGCAGAAATTTAACAACCAATTCGCAAAACACGCTCAACATACGCTAAGGTTTTCAACCACTGCTCAGCAATAAGAGAAATTAAGCTACATATAATCGAATGTCTCCGATTATTGAAAATGGAATTGTTGCCAAAAAAAATATTGGTAGGCGGCATTGTTTACTGTAAGTAGTATGTATTTGTGTTCTGATGGTTGTATGTTCTTTAGTGTGAAGAAATTTCCAGGAATCCATTGAAAGGAAAGAATTCTTTTAAAAGGGGTCGAAGCAATAAAAAGGTTGGGACTTCATGGTTTACACGTTGCTAAGTGGATAGTTGGCTATTGAGTGTTTTTCTGGTACCGGAAAGTAAATGAACAGAAAAATAGCAGCCGATCTGATATTTCTCATGGTTAAAACTAAATGACATGCTTGTGAGTTCTTTTGCGTAACAAGGCAAGTGAGCTGTGACAACTGAGTGAACCGATTAAACTCAGGTTCATACCGCTGTAACCGTTTATTCTTCGGCCCGTGCAGCATTTACAGCATGGAGCCCTATATGCTCCAGTAATCGTCGCAAGCATACATACTAAAAACGCCTGAATTAACATGCTGATTGCAGTTTACGACTGTTGAAAAAAACTGCATTTTCTTCCTAACATTTTATTTGCACAAATTGTTCACTCATTAATTTACAAATGTAAGGGAGAATAAGCGATTGTTGGATCAGCGAGTTTTTCTCCAACTTTCCCCGTATTACCAGAGCCCTTTATCGGTTATTGCGTCAAACCTATTAGTTCTTTTTAATGAATTTTAGTGGGAGATATATTCATTTAATTAGTACGAGTTTATACCCAACAAAACGTCGGTGATAAAACTTCAACCAATCTCAACAAATAAGAAATGCTGTAAACATTCAGAAATCTCAATATGCACTTGAATAGTAATTTAGACATTTATGAAAAAAAAATCATTGCGACAGTTAATTATAAGCTTAGCACGAATGAAGATTTAAAAAATAAATTATTTGGTGAATAGTAATGCTTAATAATCAAAATCACTCAGTGGTAAGAGGAATAGTGTATCATGACCTGAAATGTAGTTGATGTTATTTAAAGGGTGTTGTGTTTACTTATAGTCTCAGTGTAGACATTGTTTTCGTCATAACGTCTAACAAACTACATACAGAACGAAAAAGGAATTTATTGCAATGTCAGCATATATTGCTTGTTCTAATCAGTATGGAAAGAAAACATATGATTATTTTTTGTTGATAAGCAATAATTGTAACGAATATCTTATTTTCTACGTGTTAAATTCATTGAAATATTGTTACGAACACGATAAATCTGTCGCCACTAAATTTCGTTATAGCGTGTTTCAGTATATTAGTACATTTTGCCATAAGATTAAAACTGAAGACTGAAGGAACCACTATATAATGTGGCTTGTTGCTCTATCATCGATTAAAAATTACTTTGATTTCCAGAAAGAAATTTTTTGTTGCAATTTATATTTTATATGTTGATATAAACACGTCAAAGTAAAAATGACTAGTGGTGCTACAAAATGGCACAGATTTTCCTGTATTAGTTTTCTGTTTCCTTGAGTCTCGGCTAGCTATCACCGCCCACACTACATTTTTCTGACATTAAAAAAAAATTCCCCTTCCTAGTGGTAGAACGAAATATTAATTTTAAAATATGAAAGAACACAAAAACCTCGACTTAATGGCAATTTTTGTGACAAATTTGGAGGAGTTTTAAGAAAATGGCGTTTAAGCGCTACTAAAAATGCGAAATTTGAAGCTCTTTTTCACAGAAAATGTATGAGTTTTAGAAAAACTTCATTTGAAATCATTTTAAACATTTTAACTTACAAATACAATAGTGTTTAAAAATTGCTGGAAATGTCCATATTAATGGTGTGAGATATCTTTAAAAAATATATTCGTGTAAGTTTTGCAAAAATGAAAAAATACCCCAAATTGAACTTTACGTCATATTAAAGAGCGTAATTTTCACTATCCGTTTGACAAGCTTGAAGAAAGAATTTGGAGCCATTTTTGAGAAAATGGTGTTTGAGCGTTTCTGAAAATGCGGAATTTTGCGCTAGTTTTCACTGAAAACTATTCAATTTTCGAGACACTTTATTTGACATTATTTAAAGAACGTGTACTCATAAATATAATAATGTGAGAGACAAGTCAAAATCATAACATTTTTGTATTTTTTTCAAAAACAAAACAATAGAGCAAAATGGCGTTAATGTCATCTCATAAGAGCACATTTAGCACTATCCCTACAAAAAGTTTACAGAACAAATTTGGAGCCGTTTTTGAGAAATTTTGTTTCTGTAATTTTTTTAAAATTGCAAGTATTGCGTGCAATATTAGGCAAAAACTACTAAAATTTTCAAAAAAATATACATGATCTTAATGAAATAACTCCCTGTGAACAACAAATTTTATTTGAAGGAAAAATCTCTATCATCAATTTTGTAGTTCTAGAAAGACGCCGAAAATATCAAACTTTCGGAATTTTTGAAAATTCAGAGTTAACCGTGAAAAGAGACCTATGCCACCTTTATAAGCATATTTCACTCTATTCTTACAAGAAATTTAAATAAAAATTTGGAGTTTTTTGAGAAAATTTTGAAAATGCCCGGGGGGCTTAATGTAAAGTACCCCTAAATTTTGGTGAAGTTTCTGAAAATCCCTTGAGTGGAGGCAGATTGACCGTGGAATATCCATTTTGGAAGAAATCGCACGTATGGTTTAAGTGCTAGTGTTGTTCACAGATGGACAGAGACAGACAGACAGACGAACGGACGGACGGACGTTTTGAAAAAAAAACAACACTTTTTCGGTATTAGGGGACCCCAAAACGTGTATTTCCAGTAAAATCTCGAAATCGATTTTCCGCAGCATTACATAACTTTTCCTATACTACGTATATTACTCCGTATATACGTACGTATACAGGAAAGTAAAAAGAAAATGAAGAGTTAAGAACAACTCTTTACCAAATACTTCAGAAATTATTCAGCACTTTTTGCGATTCATAACTTTCAAGTTAATAGATGTCCAAAAATTCATTAGGCTTCCAACATCAAAATTTGCGATTCACTTTTCTAATATCTACTAATAATATCTACTTAACTTCCCACGCACAGCAAGGTATGTGTCCTACTTCTTTACTACAATATTATATAAATTATTTACAAGGGAAAAACAAACAACAAAACATAAGAATAATATGAATATATTTCTGGTAGTCCTATTATATATTAATAAATATAAAAAATAAATGTTTTTGTTTTGTTGGTTTTGAACACAATTGAATATAATCAGCCTTTTGCGTTTACATATATATATATATATATATATATATATATATATATATATCTTACAATGTGTAATGTTTATACATAGTTTTTAATATGCAATTGTAATTATCATTGTTGACAATATATGTAATAACCGTGTTGTGAAACTTGTCCAGTCCTGAAGATGGAGCAATAATGAACTCCGAAACGTCGGCAATCTGAAATAGCTTATTATTTTGGCCCAAAACCCGTGAACCCGCAATGGAATTGTCTACAGAAAATGGTCATGAAATACAGCAGATTCACTTTTCTGCAAACTAACGTCAAACCAGATACAAATACTGCTTTTAGTATTTAAGAGATTTGTGACGAGGATATAAACATTTTATAGTCTCTCATTATTTTTTTGTTTATTTGCATGAACTTAATGTTCTTCCTCACTCACAATTTTCAACTCTTGTAATATTATTTTAAAAGCAAAAGCGTATGCTGACATGAATGAAGAGACTTATTTGTGTTAGTCATTGAGACACTTCAAAACCTACCACACATGATCTCACCAATACCGTCAATACCTGACCCCAAATCTCAGAATGTCGAAACAGTAAAACAGTAGAGTCGCAACATGTTATAACCCTTTATCACAAGTATCGCTATAACAATTAATTATGAGTGCGATAAAACAATGCCATTTTTATTGGTAAAGACAGTGACAGAGGAAAATCACACGTGAAGAAAAGCAAAGTCGTTCTATACGTCTGCTCGCTCTTTGGCAGAAACGCCAGGCTGATATTTCTTACACAAGGAAGTCAATTTTCCGTACGCTTTCCGCGTCAATAAAGCCCAATTTTGCAGCTCAGTAGGGGGGCGAACCGCTTTCTCGCTGCAGGGGAAGCCGCTGCTCAACAAATGTGGATTGAATCCCAACTTCCGTGCGTGGAATATTTGTGTGCGCGGCAGCCCTCCAACCAGAGCGTTGTTTGATGAATTTTCCTCACAGTTGGGTGGCGAAAGCAAGAACACTGCGGTATTGGCTGAGGTGGCTTGTGGCATCAACTGATGTCACTGCAGTCTCTCTGGTCGGGAGGTCCTAGGCTTCAAATCCCGACGGTGGCAGGTTTTTCGACACTAGCAAGATAGCTATGTGATGAGCCTCTTTCGGAAGCTTACTGACTTCAGCGTATTCTGTATTAGATACTGGATGTCTTGATATTTATTTCATCTTTGTAAAAAAGGGATATGGTGAGTTAAATGATCAAAAGCAATTCATCTAAGAACTATTTATTCGTACAAACGTCTAGGGAGAGAGTGAAAGGGGGACAGAGAACGTTCGTAGAGATGGGAGAGAGGAAAAGGATGTGATTTGCTGCTTACTGTCTCCACCGTGCTGTTGTTCCCGCTGCTGCTACTGCTGCTGCTTCAATTGTTTCCATAAGACGCTATCGTTCACGGGTATACTCGCCTCCCATTGCCTAAAGTAGCTCACTCGCCTCTTAGGCAAATGTGATCTCACCGCTGCCAGATGTTCAAAGAGCTTCGACCGGTCTTCGAAATAGGTTTATATAAATTCGGGGATGCTTTCTGGAAGAGAATGTGACCCTTTTAAATCTTTTAGGAAAACTATTTTACGAAGAGTGCATTTTCAGCGGAATCTTCGCAACCTGATGAATCCAAACATTCTCGGCGTCATTGCAAACTTACTGGCAGATCTGTGATGCCCTCGAAGTTCCAAACGTATGCTTTAAATGGTAAGAACACTCAACAAAACCGGTGATGTCTTTTGGCCTGTGTACAATATTGTACGACCAACAAATTCAAACTGATCGCACGATAGCGCCCATCAAATCACGTATTGTTATCTGCAATTTGGAGAAAAAACGTGTTTACGTGCACAATAATCCCTCGACATCCGCAAATTCACTATTCGCGAGTTCCGAACAATCGCGTTGAGAGAAATGCTACCGGTTTTAACATTCGCGACTGCGTCTTTGGTCGTACTACCTTTGATTTTGAAAGAGAGCGCATTTCATTTCCTTTACCAGCGTCATCTGGGAAAAGGAACTCTTCAGACGCCGGAGCTCTAAGTGTCAGGTTTGCTAAGTTCGAATGGCAATTCACATTAATAGAATTACAGAATATTGTAAAATCAATTCAATTGCCTCAAATTGGAGGTAAGGGCTTTGGTCACATGAACAGAAAAGCTACTCAAGATCTGTGAAACTCTCATATTAATGACCTCGCTTAAGAGGAGGTTTGGGATATCATCGGCGAAGAAAACATCCTCGAACTGATGAAGTAACGGAACAGAATCTGCGTCCTGGAGCAACTTCAATGTCAAAACTGTTAATGGCGTTCTAAAACTTCAGTTATCTCTGGCATTTGAATGTGATCCAATAATGGAAATAACTTAGAAATTTAACAGAGAATTAGAAGTAACAACTCTTCCATAATTGGATATTACAATAACGAGGAGGGTGATGAAACAAAAAACTAACCAATTACTTATCCAACCAATTTCAACATTGAAATAAGTTTCAAATATTGTTTTATTTCATTTTCGGATTTTAATTCTGCATTGTTTGTAGTAGCGCTTACTTACTTCTGCAATTGTTTGTCAGGTACTTTTTTCTTTCTCTTTTAAAGTTTTTCGATACTCAGGAAACTAACCCACTTTTCTTTACTTCTGTTAAGAAGTCTATCTTAAAAAGATAGACTTAACATTCGCGAATTTGACATTCGTGATGCTTTTTGAGAACCTAACTCTCGCGAATGTTGGGGGATTGCTGTATATATTTCTGTTCCATGCTGTCGGAACGTCATAACCAAGAAGGCAGAGAAACACATGTCCCGATAGTTATCTCTGGAATCTTTTCCGCAAAATTTGTGTATGAACTGGCCTAACTCCCAGGTTATTAAAAAGATTTCGTTTTGGGGAGAAGCTCACATTTTGCGCCAAGTATAGTAGAGGCACCGACAGTCCCCAGATCTGCTCCTTAGAAAGTGGGTTGGAACACGGAGTAGGTTTGATATTCAGCGGACTCATGACGTCTTTAGTCGTGGATTAGAGTAGCAGTACTAATGATGATGATGATGATGATGATGATGATGATACTAATAATAATAATAATAATAATAATAATAATAATAATAATAATAATAATAAAGTCCACGGACAATAACTAAAAAGAATGGACAAGCTGCATATCAATAAAGATCAATCATTTATGTGGCTTAAAAGGGGAAGAATGAAGCCAGAATCGGAAGCACTTGTAATAGCTGCCCAAGATCAGGCCTTGAGAACACGACATTATGATAAAGCGGTTCTCAAAATCTCCCAAGATGATAAATGCAGCAAGTGGTGCGAACACTCACCAAAACCGGTGACGTCTGTTGGATTGTGTACGATATTGTACGACCAACAAATTCAAACTGATCGCACGATAGCGGCAAACAAACCGGATATAGTTATCCGGGATTTGGCGAAAAAATCGTGTTTACTTATCGATGTTTCCGTACCTTGCGATCGAAACGTCGTTACCAAGGAGGCAGAGACACGTCTTAAATTCAAGAGTTTGGAAATCGAGATCAGCCGAATGTGGAGCGTAAAAGCACAGGTCGTCCCGATAGTTATCGGAGCTCTGGGATTTGTTCCGCAAAATTTGAGTAAGAACTTGTTTAAACTCCCTGGTAATTCAAAAGACTGGTAAGTGCAAGAAATTGCTTTATTTGGAACAGCCCACATTTTGCGCAAAGTATTGTAGAGGCACTGACAGTCACCGAATCTGCTCCTTAGGTAGCTGGTTGCAACCTGGAGTAGATTTTATATTCAGCCGACTCATAACATCTTTAGTCGTGATGTAATGGAAAAATAATAATAATAATAATAATTCAAAATTGCAAAAGTTGAACATTTTATCGACGTTCTCCTACACTTACAATATTTAAATTAAATATTTTTCATTAATAGTTTTTATTTTGCAGTAGATCTTGAAAAAATGTCAATGAAAAAATCTGAATTTTTGAAAATTGCAACGACAATATTCAACTTTGTTTTTGAAGGACGTCCTGGAAGTTAGCAGGTCCATTTCATCCAATCACAAAACTGCATGGCTCATAATTTGCCGCTTTTTTGCCGTTTTTGAGATGCGAAAACCAAAAATTTGCCGCGAGCCATTTTCCCCCAAAAATCAGTGGTCCTGCTAACTTCCAATGGAAGTTAGCAGGTCCATTTCATCCAATCACAAAACTGCATAGCCCATAATGATCAGCTATTTTGCCGTTTTTAAGATGTGAAAACCAAAAATTGATATCTCCATTATTTCAAAAAATATTAAGAATTAAAAAAACATTAAAAATACGTTCAATATAAGAGCGCAATCAAAGAAGTAAAAGGACGTCCCCCGTACAAAATCACAAATAACAACTCATAATCGACGCCACAATTTCCCGAAAACGAGTGAAAAACAAAATCTGTAATAAAAAATTTGCCGCCAACCGGTTAGACACAATTACCCAGGTTCGAATCCCAGATATGCACCTCTTAAATTAGCCCCATTCAATAAATAGACGCATTCTCTAGTAAACCATCAGCTTTAACAATTCGTACTGTGCGCCGAAATTAGCACCAACCAAGTGGCAAACATAATCATTAATAAAATAATTTGCCGCGGATCGGCTAGTTTAAATTACCCGGGTTCGAATCCCCAAAACTTATATTTTGAAAGCCCCTTTCAAGGAAACGCGCGGTGTCTCCAAAACCATTAGCCATAACAATTCAGTATGAGCGCCGAAATTAGCTGCATGAAAGTGTAAAATATTATCTGTAATCAAAAAAATTGCCGCGAACCGGTTAGTGACTGTTTCTTGAGTTTTTATTTCCAAAAATTTATCACTTCGATCGGCGCCTTTCTGGAAAAGTGCGCCGTATCTCCTAAACCATTGATCTTAACGATTCACGTTCTGCGCCGACATCTGCTGTGAGCATGTGTCAACAATAATCTGTAATCAAAAAATTTGCCGCGAACCGGTTAGTGACTGTTTCTTGAGTTTTTATTTCCAAAAATTTATCACTTCGATCGGCGCCATTCTAGAAAAGTGCGCCGTATCTCCTAAACCATTGACCTTAACGATTCGCGTTCTGCGCCGAAATATACTGTGAGCAAGTGCCAACTATAATCTGTAATCAAAAATTTGCCGCGAACCGGTTAGTGACTGTTTCTTGAGTTTTTATTTTCAATAATGTATCCCTTCGATCGGCGCCATTCCAGAAAAGTGCGCCGTATCTCCTAAACCATTGACCTTAACGATTCACGTTCTGCACCGAAATATACTGTGATCAAGTGCCATCTATCAACTGTAATCAAAAAATTTGCCGCGAACCAGTTAGTGACTGTTTCTTGAGTTTTTATTTCCAAAAAATGTTTCCCTTCGATCGGCGCCATTCTAGAAAAGTGCGCCGTATCTCCTAAACCATTAACCTTAACGATTCACGTTCTGCGCCGAAATCTGCTGTGAGCATGAGTCAACAATAGTCTGTAATCAAAAAATTTGCCGCGAACCGGTTAGTGACTGTTTCTTGAGTTTTTATTTCCAAAAATGTATCCCTTCGATCGGCGCCATTCTAGAAAAGTGCGCCGTATCTCCTAAACCATTGACCTTAACGATTCACGTTCTGCGCCGAAATAAACTGTTAGCAAGTGACATTTATAAACTGTAATCAAAAAATTTGCCGCGAGCTGGTTAGTGACTGTTTCTTGAGTTTTTATTTCCAAAAATGTATCCCTTCGATCGGCGCCATTCTAGAAAAGTGCGCCGTATCTCCTAAACCATTGACCTTAACGATTCACGTTCTGCGCCGAAATATACTGTGAGCAAGTGCCAACTATAAACTGTAGCCAAAATATTTGCCGCGAACCGGTTAGTGACTGTTTCTTGAGTTTTTATTTCCAAAAATGTATCCCTTCGATCGGCGCCATTCTAGAAAAGTGCGCCGTATCTCCTAAACCATTGACCTTAACGATTCACGTTCTGCGCCGAAATATACTGTGAGCAAGTGCCAACTATAAACTGTAGCCAAAATATTTGCCGCGAACCGGTTAGTGACTGTTTCTTGAGTTTTTATTTCCAAAAATGTATCCCTTCGATCGGCGCCATTCTAGAAAAGTGCGCCGTATCTCCTAAACCATTGACCTTAACAATTCCCGCTCTGCACCGAATGATGCTGTCAGTAAGTGCCAACTACAATATGTACTCAAATAATTTGCCGCGAACCACTTAGTTAGTGTTTCCCGGGTTCAAAATATCAAAAATGTACCTTTTCGAACGGCCTGTTTTGAGAAAAGCGAGCCGTGTCACGTTAACAATTGACCTTAACAATTCCCGCTCTGTACCGAATGATGCGGTCAGTAAGTGCCAACTACAATCTGGAAGCAAATAATTTGCCATGAACCGGTTAGTTACAGTTTCCTGGGTTCAATATATCAAAAATGTACCTTTTCGAACGGCCTCTTTCCAGAAAAGTGCGCCTAATCTCCTAAATCATTGACCTTAACAATTCCCGCCTTGCGCCAAAATTATCTGTGGGCAAGTCACAACTATCATCTGTAATCAAAGAATTTGCCGCGACCCGGTTAGTTACTGGTTTTGGGGTTCAAATTTCCAAAAATGTACCTCTACTAACGGCCTCTTTCCAGAAAAGCGCGCTGTGTCTCCTAAACTATTGACCTAAACAACTCGCATTCTGCTCTGAAATCAGGTGTGAACAAGTGATATATATATATATATATATATATATATATATATATATATATATATATATAATCTGTAATCAAAAAATTTGCCGCGGACCCTTTTGTTACAGTATCTCGGGTTCAAAATTTAAATATGTATCTCTTGGAATGGTCTCTTTCAATGGGAACGCTTCGTGTCTCCTAAACCAATAACCTAAACAATTCATTCTCTTCGCCTAGGGGCAATAATCATCTGTATGCCGCGGGTATGTTAGTTACAGTAACCGGGGTTCGGATTCTCGAAATTTACATCTTCCCATTTGAGGAAAAGACGCTCTGTCTCCTAAAACATTGCCCTTAACATTTTATACTGTTCGTTGGAATAAGCTTTAACTTAGTGTTAAATATAATCTTCGAGATTTATCGGCGCACATTTTCTTGAGAGACAGAATTAAAAGAAAAAAAAACGAAAATAAAAAACGAAAAAACTGAAATTAGAAAGTAATTATTATAGAAAAATGAAAATGTTTGAAAAATGTTTGTTCCCGAGTTATAGAAAATCAATTTCAACGTTCAAGAAACAGGGCGTCTTTTCCAGACAGAGCGTCTTTTCCTCAAATGGGAAGATGTAAATTTCGGGAATCCGAACCCCGGTTACTGTAACTAACATACCCGCGGCATACAGATGATTATTGCCCCTAGGCGAAGAGGATGAATTGTTTAGGTTATTGGTTTAGGAGACACGAAGCGTTTCCATTGAAAGAGACATTCCAAGAGATACATATTTAAATTTTGAACCCGAGATACTGTAACAAAAGGGTCCGCGGCAAATTTTTTGATTACAGATTATATATATATCACTTGTTCACACCTGATTTCAGAGCAGAATGCGAGTTGTTTAGGTCAATAATTTAGGAGACACAGCGCGCTTTTCTGGAAAGAGGCCGTTAGTAGAGGTACATTTTTGGAAATTTGAACCCCAAAACCAGTAACTAACCGGGTCGCGGCAAATTCTTTGATTACAGATGATAGTTGTGACTTGCCCACAGATAATTTTGGCGCAAGGCGGGAATTGTTAAGGTCAATGATTTAGGAGATTAGGCGCACTTTTCTGGAAAGAGGCCGTTCGAAAAGGTACATTTTTGATATTTTGAACCCAGGAAACTGTAACTAACCGGTTCATGGCAAATTATTTGCTTCCAGATTGTAGTTGGCACTTACTGACCGCATCATTCGGTACAGAGCGGGAATTGTTAAGGTCAATTGTTAACGTGACACGGCTCGCTTTTCTCAAAACAGGCCGTTCGAAAAGGTACATTTTTGATATTTTGAACCCGGGAAACACTAACTAAGTGGTTCGCGGCAAATTATTTGAGTACATATTGTAGTTGGCACTTACTGACAGCATCATTCGGTGCAGAGCGGGAATTGTTAAGGTCAATGGTTTAGGAGATACGGCGCACTATTCTAGAAAGAGACCGTTCGAAGAGGGATATTTTTGGAATTTGAAACCCAAGAAACAGTCACTAACCGGTTCGCGGCAAATTTTTTGATTACAGATTATTGTTGACACATGCTTACAGCAGATTTCGGCGCAGAACGTGAATCGTTAAGGTTAATGGTTTAGGAGATACGGCACACTTTTTTAGAAAGGCGCCGATCGAGGGGAGACATTTTTTGGAGATAAAAACTCAAGAAACAGTCAGTAACCGGTTCGCGGCAAATTGTTTGATTACAGATTATAGATGGCACTTGCTCACAGTAGATTTCGGCGCAGAACGTGAATCGTTAAGGTCAATGGTTTAGGAGATACGGCGCACTTTTCTAGAATGGCGCCGATCGAAGGGATACATTTTTGGAAATAAAAACTCAAGAAACAGTCACTAACCAGCTCGCGGCAAATTTTTTGATTACAGTTTATAAATGTCACTTGCTAACAGTTTATTTCGGCGCAGAACGTGAATCGTTAAGGTTAATGGTTTAGGAGATACGGCGCACTTTTCTAGAATGGCGCCGATCGAAGGGAAACATTTTTTTGAAATAAAAACGCAAGAAACAGTCACTAACTGGTTCGCGGCAAATTTTTTGATTACAGATGATAGATGGCACTTGATCACAGTATATTTCGGTGCAGAACGTGAATCGTTAAGGTCAATGGTTTAGGAGATACGGCGCACTTTTCTGGAATGGCGCCGATTGAAGGGATACATTATTGAAAATAAAAACTCAAGAAACAGTCACTAACCGGTTCGCGGCAAATTTTTTGATTACAGACTATTGTGTGCACATGCTCACAGCAGATTTCGGCGCAGAACGTGAATCGTTAAGGTCAATGGTTTAGGAGATACGGCGCACTTTTCTAGAATGGCGCCGATCGAAGTGATAAATTTTTGGAAATAAAAACTCAAGAAACAGTCACTAACCGGTTCGCGGCAAATTTTTTGATTACAGATTATAGTTGGCACTTGCTCACAGTATATTTCGGCGCAGAACGTGAATGGTTAATGTCAATGGTTTAGGAGATACGGCGCACTATTCTAGAATGGGGCGATCAAAGGGAAACAATTTTTGGAAATAAAAACTCAAGAAACAGTCACTAACCGGTTCGCGGCAAATTTTTTGATTACAGACTATTGTTGACTCATGCTCACAGCAGATTTCGGCGCAGAACGTGAATCGTTAAGGTTAATGGTTTAGGAGATACGGCGCACTTTTCTAGAATGGGGCGATCAAAGGGAAACAATTTTTGGAAATAAAAACTCAAGAAACAGTCACTAACCGGTTCGCGGCAAATTTTTTGATTACAGATTATAGTTGGCACTTGCTCACAGTATATTTCGGCGCAGAACGTGAATCGTTAAGGTCAATGGTTTAGGAGATACGGCGCACTATTCTAGAAAGGCGCCGATCGAGGGGAGACATTTTTTGGAGATAAAAACTCAAGAAACAGTCACTAACCCGTTTGCGGCAAATTTTTTGATTACAGACTGTTGTTGGCACATGCTCACAGCAGATTTCGGCGCAGAACGTGAATCGTTAAGGTCAATGGTTTAGGAGATACGGCGCACTTTTCTGGAATGGCGCCGATCGAAGGGATACATTATTGAAAATAAAAACTCAAGAAACAGTCACTAACCGGTTCGCGGCAAATTTTTTGATTACAGATTATAGTTGGCACTTGCTCACAGTATATTTCGGCGCAGAACGTGAATCGTTAAGGTCAATGGTTTAGGAGATACGGCGCACTTTTCTAGAATGGCGCCGATCGAAGTGATAAATTTTTGGAAATAAAAACTCAAGAAACAGTCACTAACCGGTTCGCGGCAAATTTTTTGATTACAGATTATTGTTGACACATGCTCACAGCAGATGTCGGCGCAGAACGTGAATCGTTAAGATCAATGGTTTAGGAGATACGGCGCACTTTTCCAGAAAGGCGCCGATCGAAGTGATAAATTTTTGGAAATAAAAACTCAAGAAACAGTCACTAACCGGTTCGCGGCAATTTTTTTGATTACAGATAATATTTTACACTTTCATGCAGCTAATTTCGGCGCTCATACTGAATTGTTATGGCTAATGGTTTTGGAGACACCGCGCGTTTCCTTGAAAGGGGCTTTCAAAATATAAGTTTTGGGGATTCGAACCCGGGTAATTTAAACTAGCCGATCCGCGGCAAATTATTTTATTAATGATTATGTTTGCCACTTGGTTGGTGCTAATTTCGGCGCACAGTACGAATTGTTAAAGCTAATGGTTTACTAGAGAATGCGTCTATTTATTGAATGGGGCTAATTTAAGAGGTGCATATCTGGGATTCGAACCCGGGTAATTGTGTCTAACCGGTTGGCGGCAAATTTTTTATTACAGATTTTGTTTTTCACTCGTTTTCGGGAAATTGTGGCGTCGATTATGAGTTGTTATTTGTGATTTTGTACGGGGGACGTCCTTTTACTTCTTTGATTGCGCTCTTATATTGAACGTATTTTTAATGTTTTTTTAATTCTTAATATTTTTTGAAATAATGGAGATATCAATTTTTGGTTTTCACATCTTAAAAACGGCAAAATAGCTGATCATTATGGGCTATGCAGTTTTGTGATTGGATGAAATGGACCTGCTAACTTCCATTGGAAGTTAGCAGGACCACTGATTTTTGGGGGAAAATGGCTCGCGGCAAATTTTTGGTTTTCGCATCTCAAAAACGGCAAAAAAGCGGCAAATTATGAGCTATGCAGTTTTGTGATTGGATGAAATGGACCTGCTAACTTCCAGGACGTTTTTGAAGGGTTAGTATGGTTGCGTCAAAAACTGTGAGACTGGTGGTGTAGCTGTGATGTGAATGGCGTCCAAAACCTAAGGACACCATTCGAATCCCAACGTGAAAAAGAACTGCTTGTTGGAGACTTCTTAAATGTTCAAGAAATATTATAAAATTGCGTTGCCGTTACAAATAGTGCAAAAAATAAGTATTTTTGTAGAACTACTTATTTCTTTCTCCCTTTATTTTATTTTTATTTTTTCTTTCACTCTTTCATTCACACTTTTTCTCCCGCTTGTGTACATGCTTTGACATAAATGGTCCCTTACTTCTTTTTTTTTAATTTCCCGTGTTAATAAGCACATGTCTGGAAGTATTTTATACACTCTCCATGAATACTTTATGCCTTATTTTTTCTTTGGGGTATTATTGTTCTTGTCATTACTGATCTTCATTTTGAACGTAGGTAACTTTTAGTAGTACACCTATTTCATTAAAAAATCCAACTTTCGCGTAGGAACGGGACATTTCAATGATATACAATAGAATATTTAATGTAAAGTTATTAAAATGTACTGAATGAAATCAAAATGTATTGAACTAATCTTATGTACTGAGTAAATTTTCATTTTACTCAATACAGTAACATAGTTTTTACTTTATTGTTCTATATTGACATAAAAATATCAATCTTAATTATAGGATCATTAAAAGTAGTTTTTCAACATTATTATTAAAGTTTACTCTAATTTTAGTCACAATAGTTTTACATTTGAGAATATGTTACACGAAGTAACTCTTATAGGTAACTTTGTGTCACACCTTAACGGAGTATTGTGATTGACCTTGTGACAAAATTTTGGATATAAAACGCTGTAAAAGGATCAGAAATGCGTAACAGAATAGTTTTATTCCAATTTACTTGTTTATTCAGTAATTAAGATTCACTGTAGTGCGAACTACAATTTATAACTTAAATTACACATGCTTTAATATCTGAAATTTAGGTCGCAGAAGGGAGAGCCGGTACGTTAAAGTATTTCAAATTCAATTTCGTTTCAGGAAAGTTGTTTCGATTCCATTAAACTCTCGCCGTTTCCCCCTCCTCACCCGTCCTTTGTTGGCTGTTTCCTCTGCCTATCTCGCAGGCTCTTCGCTGCTCAACGCTCGCCCACCAGCAGCTCTTTTGTCGTCCTGTAACAACTTGAAAATAGCGTTCTCGTTAACGGAGAACATGCACATTCGTTCATACAATTCCCTAAAGCTTGTGACGTCACGGATAAATATTGGTTTTAATTTTACATCCAAGAACCAGAATATCTGTTATCTAATACGTGTTTTACTTTTACTATATTTACAAAAGATACGCGTTTATTGAGATAAATATCGTTTCCCCTTTTGTAGCGACGTTCAATCTGAGAACGTTGTACTATTAAGTAATTCAGATAGAACTCTTGGCAGATTTTTTCCTAAAAATAGGCCTGTGTGTATTTAATATATCTTTACTAGAATATCATTCCTGTTGTAGTAAAACACTTACATTAGTGTTGTATAAATTAATTTAACCTTCCTAAATTTTACAGTAGCAACCTTGTTAATACAGTATTTATAACGACAGTCGCAACTTTGTTTTTGTAGAAATCTAATTTGATATATTAAACCCAACCACCTTTAAACACTGCCACTGCGCCAACCACCTTTTAACACTGCCAATGGTTTTATAATGGTGAATGTG
The DNA here is from genome assembly GCA_031308135.1 of Acheta domesticus. Classification (NCBI taxonomy): domain Eukaryota; kingdom Metazoa; phylum Arthropoda; class Insecta; order Orthoptera; family Gryllidae; genus Acheta; species Acheta domesticus. Next base: position 242,798,845 of record JAHLJT010008446.1, on the reverse strand, counting down.
TGTGTGTGTGTGTCTTCTTCTGGGTGTAATATATATATGACGGAAGGGGGCTTCAATGCGGCTTAGCAGAATCATTCTGAAGTCTGCCAAGAGCGAAGTTTTTGAAATGTAAATCTCTGAAGAAAAAAGATTTGGTGAATATTGGAACGGATTCAACTGGATGTGGAATTTATTAGACGTGGAGTTAATGCCCTTATCCATGGCGCATGTATATATGTATGCATGTGCGACGCCAGGGATTAAATCGATTTAAGGTGAATGACCAGTTAATGTAAACATCTTGTTGAGTATTTCCATACACACTGATGAAGATAACATTGCACTACAGGAATTGGCTTAAGTTATCCATCACGCACTGAAATTAAGAAGCTGTAAGATAATCCTGAATTGGCATAAAATTAAAATTTTAGAGACAATATTCGCCTTAACTTTTTTATAAAAAAGAAAATGGTGAGCAAATGTGTTTTCTGCCACAAAGAACACATGATTAAATATGATTAAATTATTTAAAATTACTTCTAAACCAAAAGAATCGTTTCTAATTATTGGGGGTTAATGTCTGTAGACTGTTCATATGTGATCGCCGTTTATTCTTCTAAGACACTTTCTTCCTGACTCTACGTGAAAAACTTCAATGATTGAATTTTTTTCTAAAACCATGCAATCAAATACAGGGAATGACATAAATATTCAGATTATTTCTCTTATTGAAAATTATTACATCGTGATTATTCACCATTGTATATTACATGTGCAATATAGTTTTTCTTCTTGTTATTATTTACAAACGAATACTAATAGCGTTTTCACGGACGTAATTACAAGATTCAAGATTCCACAACAGAATTTCTTAGATAGAGCGTCACGAGTGAAACGAACTCAGTCATCACACCAAAATTTAATGTGGCACTTAGAATCATTTTCAGCGGTGAAACTGAAAAATAATCTGATAGGCAGATTGTAAGATGTCTAGTGATATAATGCTATCAGATTTGCTGATGTAATTTTTTTATTTAAAAGTAAATCATTTTATTTACTATTATGAACTTTTCAAAAATAATTCCTTGTAAATGGTGATATTTTTGTACCTACATGACTAATTACATTTCCACTATTTTACCCAGATGTGTGTCTATGCATGCATAATTTAGTAGGAATAAATACTTTTTGCCTGCATATTGTAGGTAAAATAAATGTCTTAACTTTTGGGCACAAGTTAACATTGACGGTGGCTCAAACAATTTAAGGAAATGTTGCTTATTTGGCCGCCTGATGGGTGACATCTAGGAACTTGTTTTGGCTGCGAAAATATCATTTTCCATCCGCCCACATAGTTTTTAAGTGGTGTTTTTGCCACCGAGGTGTTCGGTCACTGAATTTGCTAGGATTAATCGCTACATAGTCTGGGTGGCCCAAAGTCTGGGATTATCTTCTTGGATCCGAAAATGTAGATCTCGAAAATCCCACTAGGTCGTGATTAGAGCCAGCCAAAAAGAAACCAGGTTCAGATTGTTCTCAGTGACGAGACAATCTTGCCGAGACCTCTGTGTCTGAGAATGCTAGTGCCCGCACGTCTATTATCGAGAACGAACGATATCGATACTAGACCTCTTATCGGGGCGTGCCCTCCGAGTCGATGGGAAAAGATGGATAACGAATGTATGAGAAGTCACTGGATCTCTCGACGTTTATTACACAAGAGTTTCTATTAAATAACTTAAACGCATTATTTATTCCACTTTAATTGGATATTTTTTCCTCTTTGAATGAACTATACAGCGATTTAAGCACACTTCACTTCAAGGCCTCACTTTAAGGCCAAGAGCTGAACGCAGAGGGGGACAATGTCATCCAACCAGGAGCTCCAATACCAAAAATATAAGTCATAACTCCCGAACTCCCGATTGGATGAGTGTGTCCATCTCTCACTTCATTTCGTGGCCTGGAAGTAAAGCTGTGTTTAATTCGGAGTATACGTATGTGTACAAAGTAGAATGGAATGTTCTTTTATGCCAAAAAACCGATTAAAAATTCGAATGAACAAGGGAAGTTGCAAACCTATTTTAGACGATCTCCAATAATTACACAGGCACATAAAAAGTTGTCAGACCCAAAGACTTGACTCATGTTTCTCTGTGTTCACGCGCTGCATCCGAATGTGAAGCCAGAATTGTCCCACTATCCTCCAGTTTTGTTATTACGAAAAACCACCGTGAAATTGTAGGTTGTAAATTTCACGGTATTTTTTGAATTTAAAAAAACTGGAGGGTGGTGACGCACTTTTTTTATTTATTTATTTACGTCAAAAACAGTTTAAAACCGTGTGTGACGAGCTATTGGGAGAAGTGAAATTTGTGCACCTTTTCATAATTCTGTGATCTCTATCCTAAACCATATTCTACTCGAATTTTGAATACAGAAAAAAGAGCGGTTTTTTAAGGTTTGTTGACAAAAATATTCGCTCCTATATAATAAAATATATTTTCAAAGGTAAATTAGCTATGACTTTGTGCCTTTAACCCTAATCATGTTCTTCATGAAAGAATAACACTTTTTGCCGCGACAATATGGAAAACAATAATTTCAATAACTATATTTCCCACTGAAATTCAGAAGACGTGCACAAATAATGAAGTCCTTCACTGATATAATGAAGTTCACTTCATTCAACATACATTTGGCGAGTGAGCACTTCAACATACATTTAGAACCATGTGGAAAGTCTTTGAGATTAACAAAAACCACCGAAAACAAAAATACAATTTCACGATGGTTGTTTTCTATAATAAATATTGAAGGGCGGTAGTGCGATTCTGGTTTCAGATTCAAATTTAGCAGGTCGACATACATAGAGAACATACATAGGTTGAATTTGGCCTAGCTGACGAGCTAGTGTCGAAAATCCTGCTACCACCGGGACTCGAACAACAGGACATTGTCAGACACTGCAGTGACATCAAGTAATGCTCTGAGCCACCTTTGCCGGTAGGATGTTGAAAAATACATAAAAGAAATACGTCCTTTCCCTTCGTCAGGAGTGGTGCTACAGAATGGCACAGACTCCCGTACAAATTTTCTACAGTAATATCTGTCTAAACAGGACATTGTACAAGTCCGAACCTGCTTTAACTGGACAATTTCTCCGTCCCGTCAAGTTAAAGGCTTTTTACGTAGCTTCAACGCGCAAATGGAACTGTTTTTCATGTTCTGCAAGAAAAAAATTCTTCATAGAATGGAATTCCTGTGAATTCAATGCAATAGGCAGAGAGGCGCGAGATGTTCTTAATGAAATGAATGCAACTGAAAGGTTGTTTTAAATTCTCTATTCCTGTGACACGCGGTTTAGTTGTGACAGCCAAACATTGAAGGAGAGGGGATTGAGCTTACAGCTTAGAGTTCGACCTAGGTGTCACTTGTCTCTCAAAGCGTTGGCCGTTTGGGAATTCCCTCTCTTTCGTCTCTTCGAGCGTGCGGGCCCGTAAGGTTCAGCATATTGCTGCCCCGCGTTGAAAATCATAAACTCACGACTAGATACGCATTGTTCAAATTCATACGAGGACATCAGCAAGTCATATTACTGGGTTGTGACGTAATGTGCGTTGAGTCAGCAAGAAGTGGTAATACGGCTAGTAAGGTGTGTATTTTTCAACTCAGAAACTGTCAATTAAGTGTTTAATATTCATTTATTGGGTGATTAATTCCGTAAATACCTTATGTTATGTATTTTGATTATTATAATAAAGTCATGTAATTTACTACTTTCGAGGCGGAAATGTCAATATCACAAGTATCATAAAATGGACAAATCTTGCATAAAACGGAAACCTCCCTAAACAGGATTTTTTTGTGTCCTGATCGATCCCGACTTAGATTTTACTGTTTCCTCTGGCCTCGGCTAGCTATTTGGACTTGCGACATACTCTTGTCAGCTGCCGTCTATCGCCACCCAAATTACATTTTAAAACAATTTTCTCACTTTTTCAGTTTCCTTATAGTAGAACGGAAATATTATGTTAAGAATAGTAAAAAATAGTTAAACCTCGTCCTAAATGGCAATTTTCTTTGAAAAAAAATGAATCTGCTTTTAAGAAAATGACGTTAAAGCACTACTTTAAATGCGAAATTTGAAGCTCCTTTTCACAGAAATGTTTTGAGCTTTCGAAAATCGTTTTGAGAAGTCATTTCAAGCACTATAACTCACAAGTATAATTGTAATTACAAACTGCTGGAAATGTGCATATTAACGGTGTGAGAGACCTTTCAAAAAGAATTACATTTGTGTAATTTTTGAAAAAACAAACAAGACTCCAAAATGAACTTCACGTCATATTAAAGAGTGCAATTAGCACTGTCCGTTCTAAAAGTTTAAAAAACAAATTTGGAAACCATTTATTAGAAAATGGCGTTTGAGCGTTTCTGAAAATGCGGAATTTGAGCTAGTTTTCACTAAAAATAGTTGATTTTCCGAGAAACTTTATACATGATATTTAAAGTACATGTACTATTATATATATAATTAGGTTAACAAATCACCGCTAATGTAAATATTAATGTGAGAGAAGTTAAAAAAATACAGTTTTGTAAGTTTTGAAAAAACAAAAGAATAGAGCACACTGATGTTCATGTCATCTCATTGAGGATATTTAGCACTATCCGTACCGAAAGATAAAAGAAAAAATTGGAGCGTTTTTTTTAAAAAAACTTGTTTTTGTTATTTTTTAAAAATTGCACATATTGCACGTAATATAGCGCGAAAAGTACTAATATTTTTAAAAAATGTACACGACCTTAATGAAAAATGTCGCTAAGGAGAACAATTTTTTTAGGAAAATCTTTATCTTGTTCAATCATTGAATATCAATGTTGTAGTTGTAGGACGACGCTGAAAAATTCAAAATTTTGCAATTTTCGAAAATTCAAAGCTAACCGTGAAAATAGGACCTATGCTACCTTTCTAAATGAGTTTAACTCTATTATTACAAGAATTTTAAAGAAAAAAATTGGAGCCGTTTTTGAGAAAATTTTGAAAATGACCGTGGGGCTTCATGACAGTACCCCTGAAGTTAATGAATGTTTTCAAAATCGCAGGGCCTCGAGTCGAGCCAGATCGACTGAGGAACATCCATTTTGGAAAAAATCCTACGTATGATGTAGACGGTAGTCGTGTTCACAGACGGACAGGCAGACGGACGGATGGACGTTTTGAGAAAAACACCTTTTCGATATCAGGGGACCCCCAAAATGTATTGCCGTAGAAATCTAGAAATCGATTTTCCGGAGCATTACATAACTTTTCCTATACTACATATATGATTCCGTATGTATACGAGAAAGTTAAAATATTTAATTGACGGAATTGGGATACATATTACAAACAGGGGCGCTCAACGAAAATCAGGGGCCTGGGGCAGTTGTGGAGGAACGGGGGCTCCTCATTTGAAACAATTCCCTCCTCCTCCAAATCATAAAGAGAATTCATTTTTCCACGCAACAGAAATAAGTTATAGCGCTAAATGTAAATTATAAATAAATACATTTTTATTTCTTGTTAACAAAAAGAGCGGGATAACAATTAAGTCGGGACCTGAGGCCAGTTGCCCCACCTACCCCCTTTTCTCTCGTCGCTCCTGATTACAACAGCCTTGTATCGAGCGCGGCCCTGCTATAGCGCCCAACTTAGATCGTTAGAATATTAGTCTGCCAGCTGACCACTAGAATAGCTTTTTTTTAATGGCGGTAATGACTTCCTGAGTTTACAACAATGTTTCGAATCTTGGAAACGCGCATAGGAAATGTTCCGATTTCATGCGGACTGCGAGTAAGTTTGAAATTTACAACAAAAACAAAGACAAAAAACTTTTCTAAAGAAATCTACTCTTCTTAAACCAAAACGGTAAAGAAATAATTTATTGCTAATAGAAAACGCTGGTGTGTTCTTTTACCACTTGAAATGACTCATTATATTGACAATTACTCTTCTTATAATTCAGGTGTAATATAATACTGTCTTGTTCGTAATATGACTTGGTCTTTTTGAAACACTTGTATAAGGTGAATGCCGGAGCAGTTCCTTAACAAGGAGGCCACGGACCACACGCCTTCATTCCTTCTTCTTCCTTGTCCTGTCTTCTCCCATTATTCTTATGATTACTCGCACTACCATACTACACATCTCAAGAGACCATTCAGGAGCTTGAAGCTTGTCCCGCTGGGAGCAGTGCCCCTCGTGGGAGATATGGACGTAGGCGCCGCCCACAATTTACGGGGGGAGGAACATCGATACGCTCCCTTAAAAAAATTCATTACACTAACGGGACTAATAACCATAGCTGTTGACGCGCCTGGAAATGCAAATAAACAAGCAATTTTATTTGATTTCAATTGACATATTTTTGTCATATCACAGTACGAATAGAATGTGATGCACGGGGTAAAAGTTTAATTCTTTCACGTTTTTCATAATATATTGCCCTTCATTTTATTATAAATAGGTAAATGAATAAAAGTACTTACAATGCGAGGTTTGCTACATTTGAAAAACGAGTAATTTTTGCTGACAAATAATAAAAAACGTATGTACGTCAGTAAACAAACTACAGACTTGAATTTATAGTATTGCTAACAAAATAACTACTACCCACACTTCCATATCCCCTCTTATTTCAGCCATAAAAGAAGAGCTCTTTAAAACGTGTGCATAATGGCGTTACTTCTATGTTGATAAGCAAAACAAGGAGTTATCTCAGAATTTGCTTGATGGATCGAGGAGCAACGAATAACCAAAGAGAAATGGGGGATTATTTATCCAGATACTGACGTACACCATTTTCACAGGCATAAGTATTTATTTTATTTTTACAGTACTATTGTTAACTAATAAATTAAATGTTTTTTTTAAAATATGCCCTAAAGTTGAAAAGATTTTACTTGTCACTTAAACTTGTGGATCAACCTTTATTGTCTCAATCTTTGATGATGCCTTACAACTGCAAAGGAGTCATTCCACAATAAATAGCACAAATTTAAAGAAAATTTGACCTTGACGGTCCAGATTTTTAAAACTTTTTTCTGTGAGGAATAAAGACAACAACATGAAACATCATCTTCATTTTTCTCAAAGATTGTTTTTCAGGCGGTACTAACTTTTAAATTTTTCGAAAAAATGCTCGCATTGCTAAAGTTAATCATTTGTAACTCATTTTGTAATTTTGACAGACACTTAATATTTTGCGATATTGAAGACCAAAAGAAGGTCTTTCATGTGATGTACTAAGTATTAAATTCATTATTTTTAATGATTTTTTTACTTTCTAACGTAAACCGATAATGATTACTTTATTTTCTAACGTAACCCGACAATTTAAAAATTCGAAAACAAATCATCGTACTTTCTGCAGTGTTCTAAGTCTGGTAAGTTTCATCGTAAGTGGGTACCGAGAAGATTCTGAGAAATTGTATTCAATAGAATTGTCTACCTCCTTCTTCACTGCTGCGTCTCCTAGAGCGCCATCTCCAAGCACGCTAGAAAATAACACATAATAATATTAAAAAGATTATTTTTTTGATTTAAAATGATGACATTTTTGAAAGCTAGGTCTGTCAAATATGATTTTTTTGACTACGAAATTCGAGCTCAGCAATTCCAAACACGTAAGTATAACAAGTTTCATAATTTTACATAGAAACTTCTAAAAGTTACGTTCGCAAGTCTATTATTGTCAGAAAAAGCCCATTTAAAACACGTGTTAAATTTCAACTGCCACCTGCACGGGTTATTTTGCTTGAAAAAAAAACAGAAAAAAAATCAGGGCTAATTTTTTTGACATTCTAAACCAATTTCCGGACGGAGGTCAATAAAATTCCACCTTTTTCAAATAAGGGCTATCCTAGTGAAGACAGCAGAAGAAACAGAAGACGAACTATATCAATTTCTTTGTTATCAGATGATACATTAGGGTAAGCATGCCCTAATTTCCGGACAGCGGTACACATTTATTCGTCAACGTTACTGTCCAATATTGTATTTGCTCCATTAACAAGTTAGGACGATTCCCCTTTTTTTCAAAATATTTACTTGACTGAAGAAATCTTTCTAGGGTTAATTTAATTGTATTTTTCTGAAGAAAACGGCATGTGCACAAAACATGTCTAAACATTTGCGCGTTCAGGATTCTTCCGAAAAAAAATTGGTAATATTTCTGAATGAAGTGGAATTTGAGAAAAAAGAAAAAAAATACTTGTCACCTATTTTAATCCTAGACCTTATAAAAACGTTTCACGTCGCCAAAAATAGTGATGTTTTGTGACAGTGAGATTTGTGGCGGAATGCTTGAAAAGTGAAAATGAATATACTGCGTCTCGTGTGATTGCTGAAAATTGTTTTATGTTTACCTTTATTGTGATTTATGTGGATTATTATAAATGTATAGTGACATAATTTGCGTCATATTCTTAACTTTGCCTTATGTGGTGGTATAGATAATTCTATTAACTCATTTTCGTTAAACACTAAATTTTCGAAAATTGAAAAAGTTGGAAATTATGCCAGAAGTATGAGTTATGCTCTATGTGCTGTTGTAGCGCCACTAGTTGTTTTAGGTTGGACTAATATAAATAGAAAATTATATACAATATACATGAATACTTTTTGAGTTGTGTGAAAACTAGATATTCATGCATTGTAAATACGAGTAACTATAAAATATATCTGAATGTCGAGTTTGCAAATGCCTTGACCTACCTTTTACATTCAAAATGTGTCAGTACCATACGACATTATATTCTTATAAATTATTTAAATTAAATTAATTGAATATTGAATTAAATACACAGTTTGTAAAGCCATTTCAATACCAAGTTGTTTATGCGCATTCGTTTCTTCTTCTGATTACTTTTGCTGTAGTTCTTATGATTGTATATTCTGGTTATAGTTTTGTGTTTTCGTAATATGCAAATGTTCTATTTGAGAGTTATTGTTGCAATATCTAGTCTATTGCTCTAATTAAATTTCCAATGGAAATCCATTTTTTTCTTTTGAATAAATTTTCTCGTGTCCCAAATGGCCAATTATTTAAACACTTAGAGTGCACTCTGAACTACAAACATGAAATGTCGGAGTTGTCCGCTTTCCGAATAACGTGCCAATGGTGGCCCGGCCAACGACCGCCGCGCACATCGACCCTGGCGTTGAACTGGCGCTCTCTTCAACTTCCGAACCCGAGGGCGCAGCGCTAATCGCGCGTTCTCTGGCTTGGTTACGCTCCGTGCCAATAAAAAGTCGGAATTCCGAGGTCGTCCGCGAAGAGCGGCTGGCGCCGCCAGCGCTGGCTGGGAAGGGTGGAGGCGCCGAGAGCGGGTGATGTTGACGGCGTCCGTGGTCGTCGGCCGTGGCGGTTTGGGTGGGGGGAGCGGCAGCGCTTGCGGAAACGGTGACGCAGTAGAGGAGATTTGCGATTGCGGTAGTAGGAAAGAAGAGAATAGTGTGCGTCGGCCGCGGACGCAGCGGAGGCGAAGAGGGTGGCAAGAAGGGACGGTCAATGGGTAATGAGTAATAGCAATTTGTAATGTGTAATAGGCAATTTATAGTGGGAAGTATATAATGAGCCATGTGAAATGGGCAATATACAATATGCTACGGACAATGTGCGATGTTGATTGGGCAAATGGATAATGGGCAAACAGACAATGTGCAATGTGCAGCGGGCAATGTGTAACGGGAAGGGAGACCGCTGCCCGTTGCGCAGTGCCGTTGCAAATTGCCCGTTTCAATGGACAATGTGCAACGGACAATGGGCAGTGTGCTATAGGCAATGTGCAACGGACAACGGCTAATGGTCAATGAGCAACGGGTAATGGGCAATTGGCCACGGACGATGGGTAGTGGCCAAGCAATCGGTGGGTGGGTGGGTGGTTGGGCGGGAGAGCGGGCGATGAGCAGTGGAGATGACGGCCCGCTCCCTGCCGCTCGTTCTCCCAGACGCCTGCAGAGATTTGTGCTCTTGTTTACAAGCGTCGCGCCAGCGGCCCCGCGCTTCGGCCCCGGCCCCCGCCGCGCCCCTCATCCCACGAGCTCTGCGCCGTCTCTAAAGGGTGCTCCGAAAAGCCCACTAGTATTGTAATCACTACCACCTCGTGACGTGAAATTTGACCAAGAAAACTCTCTTCGTGGACGCTTTAAAAGTTTCAACTAATTTGCATTATTGCACGAAATTTACATTGCATGCCTTACATATTTGCTTGAAGGGAAGAAGCATGTTTTGAGGTGTTGATCTTTAACTATGTATCTGTGCACTTTTGCTTTTGTTCACATGTAACGCCATTTGTATTCAAATTTTTTAAATAGACTGCGGAAGCGTTTTTTCGGCAAAAGCCGAATACGGCGAAAGCCGTATTTTCACTGAATTCAAAATATTATTAACCTAGTTCCTGCTTGGGATGGTAACGTTTCATTTCAGTGCGAGTGATATATTCGAATTGGAAACCCATGCAAATAGTACTCACGGGTACGTCATGTCTCTGTTTCTGGTCAGTTTGCAATTCAATTCTTTCCGTTGAGAAGACGAATTGTAGTCCACTCCATTGTGATTTTGGAATCATTGAGTGCATTACACAAAAGTATACCCCTGTATGAACTTAAGGCGTTAGATAGTTAGGCATTTGCAAGAAAAAGAATCCAAATTTCACTGTTATCCCACAGTTATCAGATGACTTCAGGAATACTCGAGATTTGTGCGAATACTGCTACTTTGTGCGAAGAAAAAACAACACTTAAGATAATCATGGAATTCATTGGAATTGCGTGGATACTGTCTTACCAATGTATTGATCGTTCTTTGTCCCCAATAGTCATTTCATTAAAAATAATTAGTAAACTGATGTGTTGTATCTATGGAAGAATGCTCCAAAAATCCTTTGTTTTCTACATACATTTGAAAGAAGGTGATGTCACAAATGCACGTTTGCAGATGAATTCCAAAATCTCAGTGATGAAGAGGATCTGGCCACAACTGAATTAGGAAAATAAATTGAGAAGACTGAGAATTCTTTTATTAACAAACGATACAACATTTATTAATTTTTCTAGCATTAATATTTCTGTTTTACTACTGATTATAAAAATTATTTATTTTTAGAGTACCGTTACAAGGTTTACATGGTGTGAAAAGAATTTTTTGAATGTGTATGATCTAAGCACAGAAACGCTTTGAATTTTTAATATGCATAGTCTTATTGTATTTTCACTGATATTTGTTTCTTAGAAGACCATATCATTTTTTCATGGAAACTATGAAAAACGTCTGTTAAAGCAATTATAGGGTCAGAATATTTGTTTTTGAGACAGGAAATCAGGCACCCTTTTATATTTGCCACAATTCACGATTTTTATGATCTAAAAACGTAAACTCCAAATTTCTATGAAGAAGCGTTTATTATTTAGCCTACTATTTTCAACGCTACTTGAAATCAGATTAAGGCTGTTTTAGTTTACAGGAAAACACCAGGAGGTTTTTTCTCCGATTTAGTTGAATTTGGGAAATGATGTGAAGGATGAATAAAATGACCCTCATTTTTTTCCTTTTCTGTGTAGAAACATTGTGGGGTGGACAAACATTGAAGGATGAATTGCCCTTAAATCGTGACAGCGTTCACAACTGGTTTCACTGTTTCGCATAATAACATGCCAATTTATTCTAGCGGGAGCAATACGAAGGTGTATGTCACATAATAAATCCATTTTACTTTATTTTCTCCTAACATAAAATCAAATTTTAAAACAGGCCTCATCATATCAATGAAAAGGTAACATCCTGAAAAATATGTTACACAGTTGCACCTCCATTATCAAGGATTTAATTACCTGGAAATCCAATTATCCAGTGTTTGTTTCATAATGAAAAATGTTAAATAAATAAATTGTAAAACGAATGTAAGTGAAGTGAGTGTAACCTTCAATCTCAGGATGATTTAATAAAATCTATCAATTGATTTGGTAAAAGTGTTTGAATTTCTGGAAATAAAATGATAATGCATACTAAACTGGTGGTAATTACTTATCACATCACAAATTTGCACTAATGATGCTGCTGCTACTAATACTGCTACTGCTGTTGCTACTAATACTACTACTGCTGCTAATGCTGAAGCTGGTGCTGATACTGATACTTCTGCTGATACTGCTACTGTGACTGTTGTGGTTGTTGTGGCTGCTACTATTGCTACTACTACTGCTACTGCTACTGCCACTGCTACCGCCACCACCACCACCACCACCACCACTACTGCCACTGATACTACTACTACTACTGCTACTACTACCACTGCCACTGCCACTAACTACCACTGCCACTGCTACTACTACCACTGCCACTGCTACTACTACCACTGCCACTACTGCCACTGCTGCTGCTACTTTTTTTTTTTAGTTTTTACGAGGGAAACTGTGAGAATCCATCATGGACACTTGGGAGGCACCGCCTCTCCCGAAGTAGTGTGAGACTCCTACTCACTAAACTCACTAACCCTTTCTAATCGACGTGATTACTGCCCCGGAACCGCGTTAGCATTACTTCAGGGCAATGTCGATTCTAATTGCCCTTCCGGGCTTCTCTTTCAATTTAGTTTCGCCTTGAGTTTATTAACTCATCACTGTCACTATTTTTGCGTCTCAGAATGCACTCCGCAAAGGCTGCTACTCCACACCAAGATTGGGAGTTGCGCAGCATCAAAGTGATGATGTTTCCTGGTGTTATTTGCTCTGCGCCTAATTCGTTGCCGAGACGAATTCTTTCTTCCTCCCATCTTTCGCACATGAAGAAAGTGTGTTGTGCGTCATCATCATTATTGCAGTAGAGACATTTAGGGCTGCTGACTTTCTGCATTCTGTGTAGGTACTTTCTGAAACATCCATGGCCGCTCAGAAGCTGAGTAAGGTAATAGGTAACCTCCCATGCTCGCGGTTTAGCCATGTGTCCAGTCGGGGGATCAGTCTTTTCGTCCATTTTCCATAATTCCCATCTTCCCATCTTTGCTGCCATTTCTCGAGAAGTACTTGGCGAGCTACCTTCTTTGCTTCGCCCCTGCCGTTAACTATTGGTTGCGCCAGATGTCTTGGCGTTCTTGAGGCGGAGAAGATCTATGGGGGAGTGCCCGCTATCACTATACCGCTGCGTCAGACACTGTGCGGTATGCACACGAGACCCTCAGTGCTCCACGTCTTTGCACAGCCGCCATTCGTTTGCGGTACTTCTCTATTTCTAGAGCTTTGGCCCATATTTCTGCTCCGTAAAGTAAAATTGATGTCATTACTGACATAAGGAGGCGCCGCTTACTACATTTTGGCCCGTTAGTATTTGCCATCAATCGGCTTAGTGCTTTTGTGGCTTCCGCGGCCTTGTCTGCTGCTCGCTATATATGAGGCCAGTAGCTCAACTTCGTGTCAAGTATGACCCCCAGATACTTCACACTTGATGCAGTTTGAATATCTGCTTACTAAATTACTGCTGCTGCTGCTACTACTACTACTACTACTACTACTGCCACTGCTGCTACTACTGCCACTGCTGCTACTACTGCCACTGCTGCTACTACTGCCACTGCTGCTGCTACTGCCACTGCTGCTACTACTGCCACTGCTGCTACTACTGCCACTGCTTCTACTACTGCCACTGCTGCTACTACTGCCACTGCTGCTACTACTGCCACTGCTGCTACTACTGCCACTGATGCTACTACTGCCACTGCTGCTACTACTGCCACTGCTGCTACTACTGCCACTGCTGCTACTACTGCCACTGCTGCTACTACTGCCACTGCTGCTACTACTGCCACTGCTGCTACTACTGCCACTGCTGCTACTACTGCCACTGCTGCTACTACTGCCACTGCTGCTACTACTGCCACTGCTGCTACTACTGCCACTGCTGCTACTACTGCCACTGCTGCTACTACTGCCACTGCTGCTAACTACTGCTACTGCTACTACTACTACTACTGCTACTACTACTACTGCTACTACTCCTACTACTACTACTACTGCTGCTACTACGACTGCTACTACTACTACTACTGCTACTACTACTTGTACTGCTAGTGCTACTATAAATTTCCAAAGTTACAACTGCACTGTATCTTTGCATGTTTTTATATATATTTTATATTTTAACTTTTGGTCAGCAAATTCGCACAAAATTATACCAACAGAATCCCACGCTTCTTGTCATCGTCTGTAATATTATTTGTTTCGAAAAAGAGTAAAGTGTGTTTTGGCATTTTTCAATGCTTTAATGTCAAATGGACCTAAATTCCCATGTCTGAACGAATTGCTACCTTTGTATTTGTACCTGGCGTGTTTGTTCTGTATTGCTCTCACTCTCCTCATGGTCGTATAATCAGCTGCGAGTCAGATCTCGATGCTCATTAAGAAATATTTTCATCCTGACGTTTTCAGTATATCCTTAGTATCCAGAATGTCATTGTTTTTCAAATCGTGTTGTGTATTAATCGTATATTCTATATTAAGCCACAGTCAAATAAATACAAAAGCGCTAACTCTCGTTTACACTACTCGCACACTGCTCGGCCTTTAGAAAGCAGCTTAGTTTGCAGAAATACCGGAGTATGTCGACAACACTTCCGTCTACTAGTTACTTTTCATTTAATTCCTCTACTTCCTTCAAAGCATATGTATTTTGTAAATGAATTTTGAGAGTTCGTCTGGAACATCCTGTACTAACTCCGCAGTATCTCGGGGTCGTTGACCACCTGTTATAGCTCTCTCTTTGCTGCCTCTTCGCTGACGCCACCCTGTCTACTTCCCTCTCTCCCCTATAGCGATGTCCTTGTCGGACTCGTGTTCGGAGGAAATGACGGCAGTAACCAGACAGAATCGATATACGGGAAGAGCAAAAACTTCTGTGATTGTTAGAATCGGAAGTAAACTTCAATGTTATTGTTTACATAAAAACCTTGCTAAAGGAGCGTCATTATATAAAATATTTTTTCTTTTTGGTTTGTATGGGTCCGTGTCTTGCAGTCAGAACAGGATTTATAGCAAAGTATGTAACGAAGATAATGAATACTATTTAGACATACATTTTTATAGTTTTCAGAAATTGCCAATCTTTAAGCTGGATTATAATTACTTTAATATTTGCCTTTTTAATAACTTGACTCGAAATACCTTCAGATATCTGAATTGTAACCAAAATTATTGTGGTAGTGGCCGTCGATATATTGGAATTTGCCTCGTTCGCCTTATATAGGGTGGTCAGGAACTATGTGACTTTAACTCATCATTTCCCGGCGAACTCTGTTTTGAAGTCTAACTGCAGTTGCAAGATGAAATTAAATTATTTCCTTGAATTGTCTTGCGGCAAAAACTACATTAAAGAGACATTTGATAATCACATACAAAACGTTGCTTGCTAAATACTTAACATAAAAATTAAGTTAAAACATGTTCCAAACAATGTATAACTCCTAAAAGAATTTTTACGAAACCATCATTAAAGAAAACTAGTGGTGCTACAAAATGGCACAGACTTTCCCGTATAAGTTTTTTATTTCTTTGAGTCTGGGCTAGCTATTCGAAATTGCAACATACTCGTAAAAGCTGCCATCTATCACCGCCAAAATAATTGTTTTGAAATTTTCATTATTTTTCGGTTTCCTAATGGCAAAACTGAAATATTAATTTTAGAATATTAAGAACAGTAAAACCTCCTCCTAAATGGCTACTTTCTTTGAAAAATTTGCAGCCGTTTTTAAGGAAAACGGCCTTTAAGCACTACTAAAAATGCGAAATTTGAAGCTCTTTCTCACAGAAAATTATTTTGTTATCAAAAAACGTCATTTGAAGTCATTTTAATCACATTAACTCACAAATAAAATTGTGTTTACAAATTGCTGGAAATGTGCATATTTACTTTGTGAGATATCTTTCAAAAAATACTATTAATTTCTGAAAATACGAAAAAAAATACCTCAAAATTAAGTTTATGTCATATTAAAGACTGCAATTAGCACCATCCTTTCGAAAAATTTGAAGAAACAATTTGGAGCCTTTTGTGAGAAAATGGCGTTTGAGCGTTTCTAAATGTGCGGAATTTTGAGCTAGTTTTTAACAGAAAACTATTGAGTGTTCGACAAACTTTACAAGAGATTGTTTAAAGCACACGTACTCATAAATATAACAGTGTGAACAAATTGCCATGTAAATACTAACGACGTGAGAGGAAAGTTTCTCGAGAACTCAACATTTTTTGTGAAAACTATTTCAGAATTCCGAATTTTCAGAAACGCTCAAACGCCATTTTCTCATAAAGACTCCATATTTTTCTTCAAACTTTTCGAATAGTACTAATTGCTCTCTTTAATACGACGTAAAGTTCATTTTGAGGAACTTTTTTGTTTTTTCAAAAATTACATAAATATAATTTGTTGGAAAAGTCTCACATCGGTAATATATGCATTTCCAGCAATTCGTAAACACTATTTTGTTTGTGAGTTAATGTGCTTAAAATGACTTCAAATCAAATATTTCGAAAACTCAAAAATTTGGTGTAAAAAAAATCCCTTCAAATATCACATTTTATTAGCGCTTAAACGCCATTTTTTAAAATGTCGCTTGAATTTTTTCCACGATAATTGCCATTTAGGACGAGGTTCTAGTGTTCTTTGATATTCTAAAATTAATATTTCCGTTCTACCATTAGGAAACCGAAAAATTAAAAAATGTCAAAAAAATGTACTTTGGCGGCGATAGATGGCAGCTGGCACGAGTATGTGGCACTTCCGTATAGCTTGCCCAGATCCAAGGAAATAGGAAACTAATACGGGAAAGTCTGTGCCATTCTGTAGCACTACTAATTAATGTTTTATTTTCATCTCTAAGAGTAATGTTGCGTACAATTTTTGTTTAAAGTTCTGAATTCTACAGTTGCTAATTGTTCTTTTGTTTTATTTGATTACAATGCATTGGTCTGTTTATTGTGCTTCCATTTGCAATGTCATCTATGGAATTAAATGATTAATTCAAAAATGTCCCATGTTTTTTAATTTTTCACATGTACAAACGTTCCACATCCGTTGCGAATTTTACAGCCATGAATGTAGTCAAATCAACAGAGCTTTGAAAATTATAATGTGTTACATTAATAAACAAGTGTTATTTCAGTAGTAAAACCAAATATCGAATGCTATTTTGAACAACTTCCCAAAAATATCAATTGAAACCTATAACTGGACGCTTTTCAGGACAACTAAGAACAAATTGTGTATCTGAGGCAGACAAAACAAAAATATTCGTTTTGTCCGTTGAGAAACTTTATCACCCGTGATGGTTTATTGGCGCCGAGGCAAGCTTGGGGCATTAGATTAATCGATTACGATTTATGTGGCCGTGGCGATGCTGCAGCAGTCGGTCGACGCAGATTGCGATCATTTTAACTGGCTCTCCGAGCCTCACCACTCGCTCTATTGATGCATCGCTCGTGTTTGCCACGTCAATCGCCTATCCCTCTAAGCTAACACACGCACACGCACGCAAACCAGCTGTGCACTATGGTCTATGGATTTCCATCTGTAACCACTTTGTTTGTCCACGTTTCTTCATAGCACGATAAGTCTTTAATGAGCTTTCTCGTTCACAATCAGAACTAAAGGGAAATACCATATTCACTGCAACAAATTAACTGTTGCAAAATTGTATGCAAGGTAAATGTGTACTTCGTGAATGCGAAATTCATTCACAATAAAGTGATAAATAGTTTCTTTTTCGTTTCAGTACTGTTACCTTAAATTGTGTGACAAAAGAATGTGGTAAAATCGAAAAAGACGCACACCTACTGTTATTTGTTATCGAGTGTCGCAATTAGAATAAGTGAAACGATCTTTCGTTACCGTAATAGTATATCTGATGACTGTGTGGAGGTAACATTTAATTTAATATTTTTCATTTCATTAATAGCAAATTCTTCTTAGTTGATCTCGTTACTTAAGCTAGAGAAGTATCAGATACCTTTTTAGCTCTACATGTTAAAATGTATTATACCAACAGCATCATCACTTTTACACCAGAATTTTAGAGACTCTAGGAGAAAAAATAATTTCACTCACAAGGAAGGTGGGAAAGGACTCAAAATTGGCGGGAATTGTTAGACGGTCATTGTTATAATTTGCTCTCAATCAGTGCACAACTCACAATACAAGGACATTATATTTCTCCTCCTTACGTCACATATAGTGTGTTTTTGACGATAAAATAAATAGATTCATAGGTAAATATATAGAGATAAATTAAAATCAGTAAATTACTGTGTATGTAGGCAAATATAACAAACCTTTGGTTGTGGTGTGCCTAGGTACCGACTACTAGTCTACACAGGATTCACTATTTCGCACTAAGTACTTACACGGCAAACAAGATGCCCTTCACTATTTTTTCTGAAAAATGCAACTTCTTGTTCCTTCTAAAATATATTCTTAAAAATAAAATATGTATTTTGATGAACACGCTGCACACGCCGGTAGGTAATCCCGCCAGGCCCAGTTACATCACGCATCTCTTTTTGGATAATATCAATTAGAAAGTCGGTTGAATTACTCAGGGCTACATTTGTTCCTACAGCGACTCTGACCATGAGGTCCTAAGGTTTTGAGTCCCGACGAGCGGGTGGAGTTTCGAGAGTTCTTAGATAGGCCGTGGTTCAGCCGCTGGCGGGATTTATTGACGAATTTAGGGCCCGGGTGCCTCAAATGCTAAGTACCGTAAGTGTAGTACATGTTTTTTCGCGTGAGGTGTGTTGATCCCCCGCTAGATGGCCCTACGAGGTGGGTCAGTCCATGTTCTGACCGGGGATGCAGGGAGGGCTCTCAAGTATTCTTTCACCATATTTCATCCCTATCGTTCTTGTATAATTTCCTGTCCCTTTTCTTCTTCCTCTTCTATTTCACTGCTCCCACTTGTGTGCTGAACGCCCACCCATGTGTTTGCCGTGCATGGCGACCCGTGTAGGATGGAATGTGTGTCTTGGCGGTTGAAGGGCCTGTCTATTTCCCAACTCAGGGATGTCATATGTGTTGCGAGCTCTTTCCCCACCACTAACGCGAAATTTGCCTAACTAACCTCTCCAATGAAACAAAATTCCCCAACTTTGACACGACAAATACTCTCCAAATTATGTTCAGCGACGTGAGCTGTCCCTGACGATTCCATTGACTATCTCCTTAAATTCAAACCAACCAATCATCGTCCTTTAAACTGCTCGAAACCCTACATCCTTGAAGCCATTCCTAACTTCATGCCTATATCTTCCTTGTTCTCATGTTTTTCTTTCTCTATGCCTGTCATGCGCCGAAGATGACAAAATGATCAAGTGCGTGAGCGCGATCCGTCTTGCGAGAGAAATCGAAAGGTCTTTCGGAATGCTCCAAGCGGTCGTGCGACAAAGGAAATTTTACCATTCACTTTGAAGCGCGCCGACGAGCAGATCGAAATGATAATGAAACCAAGCACATTGCAGCCTTCCAGGTGGAAGTGACCACTCACCTGTGATAAAATAATGAATGATTTATTTTATCTAATTTAATTTACTAGCTCAGTTCTTTTTTTCTCATGCTCTCTATACAGAGAAGCCTGGAAGTCTGAAATTATTTATATTCCGAAGGAATTACATACAACGTGGCACAACAATAATTTTGTTTATTAAGAATGGAATTTGAGATTAACAATATAAAAATTCTCTTGCTTGATTTCATGCATTAGATTCACGGTACCGAATTGTCTGGCGTTGTGAAACGATGGCCCCGCAGTTCGTAGCCCCTTGACTTCCGCGCCGAAAATCCGTCTTCGCGCCGGTCGTCGCCGAAGTTGTCTGCTTCTTTCTTGCTGCTCACTTCTTGCACTATTGTTCCACAATTTGTCCTCCCTATTCGCGTCGATGTCCAACTTAAATAATTCAGCTTACATACGCGCCGCTACCACCAGTCAACCACCCTCAACAACTCTAGTCCAGAGCCCCCTTCTAGTCCGTCAACAACCTTCGTTACCTAGTAACCGCGACCGTCTAGATTGAAGCGCGGCGTTTGTTTTGTAATATTTTTGTATATTACAGCTCCGTCCGTCCAGATTAAGGCGCGGCGTTTGTTCTGTAATAGTTTGTATATTACACACCATACCCTTAACCTCTGTAAGGGAGTGGTCAGTCATGATGATTTTGTGTCTGAGAGTGAGGAGGAACTGTTCTCCTTTTTGAAGAGCAAAGGTTTCACAAAGGTGTTAAGGATCAAGAGGAATTTTCGCGTGCAGCAGTATGTCCCGAACACATTGCGCTGCTTTAATGCCAAAGTTTCGGCAATACGCAAAAACGCTGCATGGCAGTAAGCCCTGTATGCCTCAAGTGTGGCAGGTCACAACACGGACCAGGACCCTGCGCTACAACATTGCACTGCGTAAACTGTGAAGGAGACACTATGACAAACTCTAGCACGTGCCCTACCCTTTCAAAAGAGAGAAAGATCCAGGAGATCAGAGTAAACGAGGTGTCTTTTCCTAAGGCTAAACGCCGTTTCTTCGTAAGAAACCTTGGAGATCTCTTCCAGTCTTTCTCCAGTACAGTGATAAAGCCTGCAAATGCAACATCGAGGTACCAAACCGAAACTTTCCATCTATGGGCGACGCACCTTCTCGGATCTCATTGGAAGTATTGACTCAAACCACCAACTCTACTGTTCCGTCAGTAATCAAACCCAAGAAAACATCTAATGCAACAACAAGCATTAGTCAGGATGACTCTGCGGTACACGAGGACCTGCCTGCGAGTGCTCAAAGATCTTTTCAGAAGGTGAGGAAAAAGAAAAAGAAGAAACTTAAATTTCTACCATGACTGTCGTGGAATACAAACGGTTTCCATTCGCATTTGGAAGTATTAAGGTTAATAATCTCCCGACATAATCCGTTCATTATATGCTTGCCGGAAACTAATATTAAACTCCAATATTCCCTCTTACTTTGCGGTTTTCGCACTTACCCTTTCGACCAAGATGACGGGCTTCGCGAAGATAAAATTTCCTCCACCTTCGCCCATGGAAAAGATTCTGGTCCAGGACCAGAACAGATACACAACCAAATACCTACTGCAAAAGGCAAGTATTTCCTTCCTCCGTATCTTCAACAAGATTTGCAAGGAGTATACTTTTCCATGTAGGTCGAATGGTAAATACTCGTCTGGTCTGGCTCCCGGAACATAACACAGGCCACCTACTTGCACGCATTCAGTGTGGTTTCAGGGAGAACATGTCAACCATGGACCACCTTGTTACCCTTGATAGACGGATCTCCATTTCTTTCGTGCTACGTCAACACCTGGTAACAATGTTCTTCGATATATAGAAAGCATATGCTATCACCTGGAGGTGCGGCTTTCTTCGCGCCATACATTCTTGGGGTCTTGGGGGCCGAATGTTCCTTTTTTCGTAGCCTTTCGGCAAGATACTTCCACGCCCACCTAGGGGACAGGGAATCCGCCAGTCTCCAGTCAGAAAACGGGGTCACTCAGGGATCAATTCTGAGTGCCAGTGTTTGCCATTGCTATCAATAGTATAGTATCGATAATCCGAGAGCCGGTGAAAGCATTGCCCTTCCTTGACGACTTTGACAAACATACTCTTGAAGGAGAAAAAAATGGCATTGAGAGGCTGTTACGACTTGTATTCAACAAATTGCAGAAATGGAGCGGTTCAACAGTATTCAAGTTCTCGACCATAAAATCCAACTGCAAGCACTTTTGGAGGATTCACCATCTCCATATCCATCCCAATCTTTTTCTTGGAGGTCATCAACATCCCTTCGTCGAATCCGCAACTTTCCTTGGGCTTATATTCGACAAGATATTAACTTGACGAAAACACATCCGAATATTGAAGAGCCAGTGTGTGTCACCTCTGAACCTCCTCGCACCCTTGCATTCAGCTCTTGGGGTGCAGACCGTGTGCGTCTGTTGCTTTTATATAGAACCCCCATCCGCCCTATTCTGGATTATGGATGTATTGTGTGTAGGTCAACGTCTCCATTAACCCTCCGGCCATTAAATACCATACACAATGCCGGTATAAGGATCAGTACAGGCGTGTACCGCACGAGTTGCATCAAATGTCTTCTGGCCGAGGCCGGAGAGCCATATCTGAGCGGAAGGCGAGATATTTTGATCGCCTCATATGGTGCGAAATTATCCACTGTGGATACTCCCTCACGCCAAGCAGTCCTCCATCCGACCCACCTGACACCGTATGCACTTACACCATCGTTACCATATGCTCTGGGACTCATCTCATGCTTTTACAGAGGCTAAATATAAAATTTCTCAACCTTGTGACCACCCGAAACCTTTTTTCCATTGCAAATTTCTCCGGCCCATAATGGAACTTAGATTGTCTAACCTCCGTAAATCCTCAACTTCCCCCAGCACATTTCTAACGGAATGTCAGGCGATGAAATCTATGTATCCTGGATCCTGGCCATAACTTCATGCACACTGATGATTCCGCTTAAAATGGCAAAGTGGGATGTACTTTCTACTGCCATAGTACCATGCAGAGTTTTCGATTAGACTCTTCGTGCAGCGTCTATACAGCATAGAAATATGCACTCGTGTATAGTCTAGGCCATGTATTAGGCCGCACTAGATTCGCAATATGGCAGTTAAAAGGATTTCCTGTCGGATTTCCTGCCAACTTATGAAACAATCATTCCGATTAACACACTCACTTTTGTTTCCTTTGTTGTCATTCGCGCGGTTGAAGAGTTCAATGCACAATGATGTTTGTCTCGTTTTCGTTATAATTAAACAAGATTTTCATCTAGAAACGAATATTAACTCGGTGAACAATTAAATTAAATAAGAATTATAATTATCAGCAAATGCAAGCGTGAGTGATGTTAAAGTGCGCCAAGAGCAAATGAAAAACAAACGTTTAAAAGGTATCTGTGGTCTTGTGCTAAAATTATCCGCTGACTTGTGTTAATAATGATTTTGAGATGGTAGTGTTATCAGTTTGTTCATGATTTATCAGTCAGTTACGAATTACGTTGAAAAAAATAAATACCACAATTATTTAAGATTATTAATCTACATATACATGGTAATTTTTGTGACCTAATTAATTGTTTCTAACAGTCCTGAGATATTTAATATTTATGCGATGCATCCATTTTATTTATCTGCTTAATTAAATTATCTTTCAAAAGTTAGTGATGCTTTAAAAAATAAGAAATTCATAATTAATATAAGTAGTCTTCAGTAAGTTGCCTGTGACAGACCTATACTCATTTCTTCTCTATTAAAACGGGGTGTGGTACACGTTACAGGGATAGTTATGGTAAAAAATAGAACTTTTGATTTTTTAGAAGTGACAGACTTATACTCATTTCTTCTCTATTAAAACGGGGTGTGGTACACGTTACAGGGATAGTTATGGTAAAAAATAGAACTTTTGATTTTTTAGAAGTTATTTATTGAAATAGGAACGTAGTATACCGACAATATAAATGGCACAGTAAATAGTTTATAAAGTTGCATAATGATATTTCACTCTTGTATTATCAGTTATTGTGACCACAATACCATAAACTACTCCCTGATTATGCAGTCATTTCGCAGTAAAACCTCTCATTAACTTACTAAATAATTCAAATCAGGATGATCATTATTATACTCTAGTTTCCAGTGTACTTCAGTTTTCCAAATGCTCCACATACTTCAGTTTTACAGATGGATGCCAAATTATTCCCAAAAGGCATCCAAGTAGTAAAAGATTAATATATTTATCACCCCACTTACACACACTCCTGTAGTGCTGATGGGGATTGTGAAAAAGCTCAAGGTAAGACAATGGTTATTTTCACTATTAAAATATGTTTATTAATGACAAAGAAAATTTCGAAATGCATGTGAGATTTGAGAAGAGAAATGTGGTGCCACTTGCCTAAAACCAAGATACAAGTAATGTTGAAAATGTTACCAATAATCGGTTACAAACAGCTACAAAAACTGAAATAATATTAATGTTCCAGAAAAAAAAGTATAAAGAATTGCCATTCATAAATATAGCCACATGTCATTAAAAAAAACTACGATATTTGGTGTGCTGGACTTTGTTTGGGTTCTTAATATAATTCCTTAGGAAGTACTCTCTTTTAAAATATATTGTTTCACTCTCCTTCACAAGGGCATAACTGTCTTCCTTACCACAAATAAAACCAATGTTTTTTACTATACACTTCAAGAAGGTTTGAGAGTCTTGAAAATTGAATGTATCATCACCCGCAATCTCTGAAGAACAGGTTTCTTATAGAAATACCAAGACCTACATAAAATATAATTCGGGGTACTTCACATAAAAAACTACAAAATACGGCGATCATTGTATAGATGAATAAAATTCTATAATAACAAAGTAATTAAAATTTTCAAATGAATCTGCAGCCAAATTACAATGTATTATATTGGAAATTCCATCCGTCATAAAATTGTCTACATAAAAGCTTGTTGAGTCCTTCTAGGGGTCTTTTTAGGTGTGGTCAGAGCTTCTTGCT
Source organism: Acheta domesticus (assembly GCA_031308135.1). Classification (NCBI taxonomy): domain Eukaryota; kingdom Metazoa; phylum Arthropoda; class Insecta; order Orthoptera; family Gryllidae; genus Acheta; species Acheta domesticus. Next base: position 242,774,256 of record JAHLJT010008446.1, on the reverse strand, counting down.
TTTTCTCTGTTGATAATTCTTTCAAATGACTTCACACCCACCTGTAAACATACAGAAAGTTGAAAAAAGAAAATTGGATTTATTACTATTAATACATAACTAATGATAATAGTTATAGAAAATAAACACACCAATAACAATTTTAATTATGAAAATATTATCCGTCAGTTTTATAAGATAATATTTAGGGGAAAAAAATAATAATCTTACCTGTAATAATTGTTTCCATTTGTGATATCAGATTGGTGTGATTAACAATACTTGTTCCTCTGAGTAACAGTATCCCTTCTTCCATTGTTTTCTTCCACAATCCACAAAATAAATTTACAATTTCCATTTGAAGACAACTTTAAATTCACTTTAACCTTGCAGACAAAATGCTAAGAAAAGACCCAGATGTAGTAGGACTATCATTATTTTTCAATGAATAATAAATTGGATTCAGAAAAATTAATAATAAATATAATAAAATTAATTTTACAGAAAAAATACAAAATTGAAAAACTAACCGTTACTACTAAAACTATCTTGACAAACTCAACTTTGATTAGAAGTGAAAACAATAACAACAACAAAAATAAAAACGCGTAGAACTAAATTAATACATCGGACAACATCACTAAATTCAGATGTATGAAAAATAGCAAACCTCAATATGCAAATCGCTACCAACAAAAGCAAACATTAGTCGCACAACAATAGTCATTTTTCATTGCAAACTTAATTTTTTTTAAATGTCCCTATCGCGTAAAACGTAGTATATATAGGGTAATTGTGTGAAGGTTGGCAACGGCATGTGCCAACACAAAATGAAACAAAACTACCCTAAATCGAGTATGAATACATGTTCTTATCCAACAGTGGCATTTTTCAAAAGTTGTCATGTTAGCTGGTCTTTTTAGCTGGTCACAACTATAGGAACTTCACGCGGTGGCGCGCCGCGGCGGGAACTTGAAAAATCCTCACGTCAGTGGCAACGTTGGGTCTGAGACCCGCTTGGTTATTATAGGCTATTTAAGGCACAAATTAATTACACATGTTTTATTATGAAGTAAATGATGTAATAATTAATAGATCCAACATAAAGGAAAAAACATACCCCAATTTTTACTTTCTCGTATACGTACGTATATATACGGAGTAATATACGTAGTATAGAGAAAGTTATGTAATGCTGCGCGAAAAAACGGCGAATTTTCGACAGAAAAAAATCATTGCCGGGCTCTCATAAAGAAAAAGTGGATAAATCCAGTTGCGAAATTCAGGGAAAAAATCGTCCAACACGTGGTGCAGTCAGAAACCTTGTTTAGTGGGTCATTGATACCGAAAAACCAATTGAAAGCAAAACGTCCCTCTGTCCGTCTGTCAACACAACTAGAGCGAAATCATGCGTAGGATTTTTTCCATATTGAAAAAACCCCTGTCCATCTGACTCGAGACGAAGCTTTGAGGTATTGAAAATTATTCCTCAAAATGTAAGATTACTTTACACGAAGCCTCCCGGACAATTAAAAAATTTTCTCAAAAACGGCTTCAAATTTTTTCTTGAAATTTCTTGTAAGAATAGAGTAAAATATACTTATTAAGGTGGCATAGGTCATAATTTCACGGTTCAGTCTGAATTTTCGAAAATTGCAAATGTTTGATTTTTCCGCGTCTTCCTACAATTATAAAATTAAAGAGATTTTTCCTTCCAGTGAAATTTGATCTCCAAAATTAGTTCTTTCATTAACGATTTGTACATTTTTTAAAACTTTTAGTAGTTTTCGTGCAATATTGTGTTCAATATAAGCAATATTTAAAAAATTACTAAAACAAGATTTCTCAAAAATGGCTCTAAATTTTTTCTTTTAACTTTTTGTAGGGATAGTGCTATATGTACTCTATGGAACCTCATTAAATGATTTTCCTTTCTTTCTTCAACCAGCAGAATGATTGTCACCCTTTCGGCTCCAACTGGTCCTTAATAAACTACAGGAAGGGAGCATCTTTACTGGCTTCAACTTTGCCATTACGAAAACCACTGGTGTGAACTTCTGCAAGAAATACCACCTGCACAACAAACCAGTTCTCTATCTTGGAAGTCATCCGCTCCCATTCGCTGAATCTGTCAGGTTCCTCAGGCTGAACGTTGGTAAACCTTTTGCGTGACGTTCCCTCATTCGCAGTCTGCAAACGAGACGTCCCGCGTCGCACTCTTTCATCTCCTAGGTATGTGGTATCTCATGGGGAATTTACTGCATTTGTCTTTTGCGGTTAAATTCAGAGTTAATCGTGAAAATTGGACCTATGCCACTTTTGTAAGTGTGTTTTACTGTATTGTCACAAGACTTTTAAAGAAAAAATTTGGAGCGGTTTTTGAAAAAGAATTGAAAATATCCATGGGGCTTCATGTAAAAGTACCTTCAAACCTTGAAAAAAGTTTTTCAAAATCTTAGTGCTCTGAGTCGAGCCAGATCGACCGGGGAATATGTTTTATAAGAAATTGAACGTATGGTTTAGGACCTGGTGGTGTTTACTGAGAAACAGACTTTTTTAAGAAAACACTTTTTCGGTATCAGGGGCTTCCAAAACGTGTATTTCCGTTGAAAGCTCAGAAATCGATTTTCCGCAGCATTACGTAACTTTCTCTATACTACGTATGTTACAACGTATATACGTACATATATGAGAAGGTAAAAATTAATAACCAACTCTATATGTTTTTTAATCTACTCAAATAGTTTTCTTTAAGTTTGTGTTGAAATTGTTTAGTTTCTGATGTATAGTAAGGTTACATATATTTAGAACATTTTCTGTACTTGCAGTCTAGGGGGACACAATTGGCAGTGTTCTTTTTTGAAGGGGTGGTTCAAGATTCATCCTGCTGCTTCGATTGCATAGTTTTCTCTACATCGTTAGATACTAAAATAAGATTTTAAAGCGTTTGTGGGTAGGTCCTTAAGAGAACACTGGAGTTTTCTCAAAGCGTTTTACGCAGTGAAAATTTCGCAATATTTTGTAAACATCTGATAAGCGTTGATAAAGGTAACTGTCTTTTGGAGATAGGAAATAGTGAATGTAAACGATGAAACAAGAACCCATGCCTAAATGAAGGTAGAGAAAAAGCTACCCCAAGGTTAATAATTGAACCCCCCTCCATTGATATGCAATTGTTAGGCGCTTTTTCGGCAGAGAATCATACTTCAGTTTTAAGATTTCAAACTGTTATAAGTCATTAACGTATTCTTTGTAAAAATTATCATATTTTGACATTTATGTAAAGAACACGTTATATATTTACGATAGTTTTTTATCCTAAGCATTATTTTAAATATCTAGGAGGAGGCAGTTTTGGTTGCTGTAACAACAAAAGTCATGTTGCCACGTGCTCCGTTTAAACATCGCACTTCATTCGCAAGTTAAGTGCAGTGGTTGTTCAATGAGTATGCTTTTTGACCTATGTTCTTTGCTATTGTGCTATGTTTTTTTGTATTTTTTTCGTAAAGTTTGACAGTTTTTAAGAGCACCCCGTGAAAGAGAAGGGTGGCATTACTGTCTCCATTAAAGACAATTCTACCAAGTCAACTTCGAACGCGCCATTGTGGCAATTATTTAGTGCCATGAAATCTAGATATCTTGAATTATTTCTTTAATCCGTGACGTCATGAAGGCATCACATAATCACTGGGCAGGAGACCCCACTGTTCTTCAGTAAGTAATAAACGTCCTCACCGCAGGAACTCCGAGCAGCCACGAGAAAGCTTTCCGCAAAAGTGATAAGGGCAAAGTTCACCAGATAAACTATTTACAAACCTTACCATGTGTGCTATTCTGAATTGTGCATTGCACTTTCTCCACCCCAAGCGAACACAGAAAACTGCTTTTCTGTCCTTCCCCCCTTCATTCTTTTCGTGAGTTGTTGTGCGCCTCTTAGGCGAGATAAGGGCCGATAAAAGAGTTGCGGTGGGACGGGTGTTGAATTGGCGCACCCTCAAGTGCTGACCTCGCCGTTCGCTCCCAATTGACTTTGATTGAGGGAGCCCCGGGAGGAGCGGAGTGGGGTGGGGTGGGGTGGCGCGTGGGGTTTCGCGGTCTGCGTGGGTACCCCAGGGGCGCGTGCGTTGGGTCTCGGCCATCTCCGCGTACGTGGGAGAGAGCACTCCCTCCAAATGTCACAACCTTCCTGCCCGGTGAAAGGTCAGAAGGTCGTTAATATGGCGGCCTTTCACCTCTACACGTTTCAGCGGAACGTTTGGATCATAATGAAACAAATAACCATGTATCTATGTTTTGAGGTGCAGAGAATATTTTTTAGACGCTACTCGTTTTGGAAATGCAGGATTTTAAAAGGTTTTCGGTTACGTGGCAAGGTTGCTAGGGACTGAGTAAGCTGTGAAGGAGGTAGACATTCGTAAATCCAAAAAGTCTTCATGGACGTATTTTCCTTTCCATCTTCAATTTCATAACAGTAAAATTTAATGTATTAGAAATGAGAAAATAAGCTATTCAATTGGACAGTGTTAATTATTCATTTCGGTATGTTATTCACGCGAATTATATGGACTAGAATATCTTGTGTTAAGAACGGTTTCAAATATTTTTGTCGTAAGTAAAAATGCCATTTTTCTATTTTGAATATTCTCATCATTATTGATGATTCTTGGAACTTATGTTTGGTTTATTGAAAATCCATTTTACTATATGAAGCAGAAACGTGCAATATCGTCAGTTCTTCAAACTGGTTGTTTTGCGGAGAAGTGGAGAGAAAAATATAAGCTCACAAATCTATTTTTCACTATTATCATTGCGATTACATATGTTTTAAGTTCATTTAGTGAGTTTTCATGGGTGGGATGAGACTTACTGCAATATCAGAAAGACGATAAATACATTTAGCGTTGGATTTTCGTCAACTCGGCTTTAGGTACTATAAACCTTGTATTATAAATGGTATGTAAGGTTTAATACAGAGATGTAGTATAAAGAAAGTTTGATTAATAAAACTGTTTTCCTCTTTCCAGCTATTCGAAAAGCAAAACATTGTAATATGCAAAGGTTACGAAATTTTCTACTGAATATCCCAACAAAACAGTACAGTACTCCCTAATGATTCGCTTAACCCAGATTCATTCCTTTATTAGTACAGGTTTGACGAAATATAAACTGTTGAAATTATGGTTACTTTATAAAATAAGTGTAAAATGCCTAAAAATATACCCTGTATTGGGAAGGAAAAAGGGCATATCGGATGAAATAATTGAAAATATTTTTTTATAAAAATATTTTTTGCTTTTTTAGCACCTACTCTTATGTGGAAGAATGGATAAATTCAGATATGTGCAATAAATAAATAAAATAAATTCATGTAGACGAATACCTTAAAGACAATATTTAAAGAAAAAATAGAGCTGTTATAAAATAAAAAAGTTTAATTATGGTTAATGATGAATTCTTAAACGTCGTAATTACGTTATTCAAGGAATGGGGCGCACTTCAATTATAAGCCATATTACACACAACTTTTAAATAGTAAAAAATCTAACACATAAATCAAAAATGATGTAGTACATTGTTTTTGGCATATCTTATTTAATATTTGGTTTTCATTAAAACGCTGCTATTTTTGTTTTTATCTGCAATAATTACTTATGATTTAAAATGACCTTACTTCTAAGGGTTTAGTAATGACTAAACACGCCTGTATTTCCTAGTCTCACGAGCTCATTTTTCAGGCAGAAACAGCGAAAATTAAGATATTATTTGTAATCTTTAGCATTAAAGAAGGAAAGGGTATCGATCATGACCCCTTGCATTCTCTGGTTGTGCGCAGAATACCCAATGTTTCGTGCGGTTTTCATTATAAATGCATATTGTGTGTTTATTTACACGAATCGTGGACAGAGCAATAAAAGTAAATAGTTTGTTAGGTTATGTGCTTCAGAGATTGGATTGGAGTTTCAATGAGGCGGATGTTATTATTAGATCAACTAAATGATGCGTTAACAAACTCATTCATTGTAATGAATTTGAAGAAAGTTGAGACCATGAATCTGTGATGCATCCCAAAACAGAATAGTGACGTAGTTTCCAGCAATTGAAATACAACACTGAACTGATTATACGCCATATCAATTCACATATCTGTGTATATAAGAATTGCTCTTACGTGTGTCTATATTGGATGAACAGTGATATATTAGGATATTCATTAGTTGAAAAATAACAAGGGAAATACAAATATAAATATTGATGTTTATATTGGGTAATATGAAGGAAATCAGAAATAATGAACTAAAATTAGGAAAAATGAGTTTTAAAAGGCATAGAATGAAAAGCGAGTTATTGTGAGAATAAAGATGGAAATACATGTTCTCTGTTAATTCCGTATTACTGTCGAGGTTGGCGATCCTGTATCCAAGAGTAAAGAAAGTACCTTAGAATTAGCGGTTAATGCCGCAGCAGTCTGCGCCCTTGTTTCCGAACTGAAGCTATAAATAAGGAAAACGAAAAAAAAAACTGGAATATATTATATAATAGACCCGCTAAGTTAAAGGTTAGCTTGCAGAGGAAAGAAAAGGTTCAGTAAGAAGACAACGAATGCATTAAGTAGTTATTTTAAGATAAAACCGTGTTCAAACAAGCAGTAGGGGTAACACAATATTCGTTAAAGATTGATTTCTTCTCTGAAAATACGTAGTAATCCCTAGGATTGACGTCTTCTAAAATATTAATTTTTAGTTGTCTATATTCTCGAAACTCGTAACAAGCAGGTTGCCCTAACCTCCCCTTTCAAGTCGAACAAACAAATGTTTCAATATATGAAGCGTTCAGCAGCCAATCTGACTAAAACCATTTTTTTAAATTGTGAATAATATCATGGTTGTGTTCTACATGTAAACATTTATCAGTGGCCAAGACGACGGTCTCTACATTTAACTGGTTTGTCGCTAGAATGTGCTAACTCCTCTGACAAATGAACATTTTATCTGTTGTTTCGGTGGCAATTGTGATTAACTCCTTGATTCCATGACAGCCGATGTTTAATCGAACTCTTTTGAACTAAACTGAACTGAACTGAACTGAACTGAACTGAACTGAACTGAACTGAACTGAACTGAACTGAACTGAACTGAACTGAACTGAACTGAACTGAACTGAACTGAACTGAACTGAACTGAACTGAACTGAACTGAACTGAACTGAACTGAACTGAACTGAACTGAACTGAACTGAACTGAACTGAACTGAACTGAACTGAACTGAACTGAACTGAACTGAACTGAACTGAACTGAACTGAACTGAACTGAACTGAACTGAACTGAACTGAACTGAACTGAACTGAACTGAACTGAACTGAACTGAACTGAACTGAACTGAACTGAACTGAACTGAACTGAACTGAACTGAACTGATGCGCGTTTTTCAATCTTACAGTGTTTGTGTAAGTGGTATTACTTTATGTCAATCAAGAAATGGCAATAATGCCAAACAATGCCATGTACTCAGGCTCTTGCGGCGACCAAAACTGCAACATTAAAGAGTCCCCCCGATAAGATGGTAAAATGTTTCCCTCAACCAAATTACGTATTATAGTTGCACTATAATTCTAACATAAAAATAATATTTTTGAAAGGTTTCTTATTTCAGATTTTTCGATTGTTGGGCTGCAGTTAAAAAAATAAAAACAATTTCCCGCCTTTAAAACACCTGGACTTTAAATACACTTTGAAAAATGGCCGCAATGGTTCTGTGCATTTATTTTAGTGTTTATTATTCAAATGTATACATTGTTGTAGCACCCAAAAATATTTTGACTTTGGAATGTAGTTCCAAATTATCATTTTTTAAAAAATTTCTAATCCTTTGTATAAGCAGGAAATACGCTAAGGAAAGATAATAGTTTTTGACAGTTTATTAAATAATAATTCCGTCACATTTGAAGGATAATTGGGGGACATGTGGGGTAATGAAGGAAATAGGTTGGACCCAGATTTACAAGAACTGTTTTACTGTGTCTTAGAACCCAGGCATGAAAGTAATCTTAAAACTTCATCTCAGAACGCTGGTGATATTTTTCATATTTTTTAAACAGTTGGGCCATAGTTTAAAAAACCTAGGTTTTTGTAGTCAAGCACTTGGCTGTCCGGCAGTTGTTAGGTGTGACCTTCTCCTAGGCACGTGTGACCTTCCTCAAGGAGGAAGGCCACATAATAGCAGCTGAAATGTTGACAACTGTACCTAGGACGCGGCGTCTCCCGGGTAGATAAATAGTAACTGACACTGGATGCAGAAGCTTGCGCTCTCACGTCTGTAGATGTTTCAGACTAGAGAAAAACTTGTATTTTCCTTTACCTAAGTATTTGTTCTTGTATACGTATAAATAAGTATTGATTCAATGTAACACCCAACTGTAAACTCCCATCTCCCGAAATGTGGTTTACGGAATTACAGACCTGGTACTGTGCGAGAGAACCGATTGCAATATTGCTGAGCGTTGTAATAAAAATTCACAGAAAATGAAGTATCCCCCTTAATTTTATCGTGAAAGATAATTCCAGTATTTTCCTTCAATTTAATGTTACATTGATATCGGCTTCTCTTTTCTGTCCACCCATGCTATGAAGTGGAGGCACCCAAACGAACTAATATGCAAGATTGTAAAACAGGATGATCATAAAAATGGTATTTTGGAGAATACTGCCTAACAACATAATCCGGGCCCCATCTGTTCCCCTTCATTTCCCCACTCTCGCCCATCTATCCTTCACCTGCACCCGAACTGTGCCTTATCATTTCTCCATTTGTCATCTACTCTTCCCACAAAACAAGTCATCTGTCAGAATATACTTGTCCTCAAAAACGTCGGGTCCCCTTGAGACACGCAAACCTGTTTTCAAAGGTCTAGGAAGCATCACTTCCGAGTTATTTGCCATTACAATGTGTGTTGCAATAACCTTTCTGTACGTCATAATCTGCACATTTCTATTCTTTCTCCTAGGTTTGATGTAGGCTATGGCGTAATTCTCTCTCCATCAGTATCACACTTAAAAGGTTTTGTGCCGATGGTTTCTTATAAATTGTCAAAAGTATCGTCTTTTCGTAGCGTACAGTTACTTATGCAAAGAATTAGAAAACTTGAAAAATAATAATTTTAACTACATTCCAAAGTCAAAATATGATTGGGTGCTTAAGCAACGTATACAAATGTGTAATAAAAATTAAAATAAATGCGCAGAACTGTTGCAGTCATTTTCAAAGTGTATTTTAAGTCCAGGTGTTTAACGACGGGAAAATGCTTTCAATTTCTGTAGCTGCAGCCCAGCAATCGAAAATAAAACTGAAAAACTTGCACAACAATTTGTGTTTCAAGAGGAACATTTGACACCTTTTCAAGCCTGTTCCAGGCTTGTAAGACACAGTAAAACTATTTCTTGTTATTTTTCAATTTTTTGTTAGTATTTTGTTTTATTTTTTGTAGTTTGTTTTATTTTTTGTTAGTTTTCTTATTTATTATTTTTTCAGTCAGATAAAATAGTGTTAAGTTGACGAAAAAAATTGGAAATTAAAAAACACGTTTTTGGCTGTTGAGGGGTGTGGGTGATGGGACGGGGCTAAGAAACATTTCAAAAATTATTTTTGTGTTTGAATTACAGTGTAACTAATATGTAATCTGGTTGAGTGGAACATTTTACCATCTTATCGGGGGGAACTCTTTGTTCTCTCTTATGAAATATCTGCAAAATCAGTGTGGTAACACTGAAACTATTCACTTCAATTTCCTTGTATGAGGAAACAGTTCCCTACCAAATGGTATAGATCTTTCCTCTATTGAAAACAGAGCCAAAATATAAGTTACACCTTTTCTCTGCGTGATTGGCATATCATTCTTGGCTGCAGGAAAACAAAACAAGTATTTCCTCACAGAAATGAACCATGAAGACTTCCATTCCAAAGAAACCTTTGAAACATGTTTCACCAACAGGGAAAGAAATGTCGAAGGTAAACCAATTAACTCGTTGACAATGAGATGTATCCGGATTGAGAAGGCTGAACCATTTGCCACCAAATATAATAGAACAACCTGCCAGTGAGGGTGTCGACTGCATCACTTACGCAAAATAGAGGCAATGAACAGATTTTTATTTGTAAAACAGGAAGTTTTTATTTTATTTTAATTATTTTTTAATTACATACAATAATACTGGTAACTTTCTCTAGTATAAATCACTGGTTTTAGGCGTATTTGTTTATTAAAATAATTTGTTTAGAAACCATTCAGCATATTATGTCAATACATTTCAGAATTCATCAGTGTACTTTTCATTTGGCAATGTGACTAACCCCAAATATAGTGGCTTTTTAATGAGATAGATAGATATTGAGATTTTTAAATATATTTATAAAGTCCTGAAAACTTACTGTTAATTGTAAAAAATGAATGAGTTTATTCGAAATAGGCTGAAACAATTATAAACTTTTTTATATGAAAGTAATTTTTCAAATAAGCAATTAAAGTAAACTTTAATTGCTCATACTAAAAATTTTCGTTTGATGGAATTAATCGGATTGGCTTCTGAGCGCCTCATATATGACTTAAAAATATCGTAAATTCCAAAATCTCTTGGAAATATTAGAAAAAGAAAAACACGGAATTTAAAATCATTCAATTGATGGAGATAGAGGAAAAGACAAAGAGTCGGCTACCGAGGGAGACGGAGAGTCGGCTACCGAGGGAGACGGAGAGTCGGCTACCGAGGGAGACGGAGAGTCGGCTACCGAGGGAGACGGAGAGTCGGCTACCGAGGGAGACGGAGAGTCGGCTACCGAGGGAGACGGAGAGTCGGCTACCGAGGGAGACGGAGAGTCGGCTACCGAGGGAGACGGAGAGTCGGCTACCGAGGGAGACGGAGAGTCGGCTACCGAGGGAGACGGAGAGTCGGCTACCGAGGGAGACGGAGAGTCGGCTACCGAGGGAGACGGAGAGTCGGCTACCGAGGGAGACGGAGAGTCGGCTACCGAGGGAGACGGAGAGTCGGCCACCGAGGGAGACGGAGAGTCGGCCACCGAGGGAGACGGAGAGTCGGCTACCGAGGGAGACGGAGAGTCGGCTACCGAGGGAGACGGAGAGTCGGCTACCGAGGGAGACGGAGAGTCGGCCACCGAGGGAGACGGAGAGTCGGCCACCGAGGGAGACGGAGAGTCGGCTACCGAGGGAGACGGAGAGTCGGCTACCGAGGGAGACGGAGAGTCGGCTACCGAGGGAGACGGAGAGTCGGCTACCGAGGGAGACGGAGAGTCGGCTACCGAGGGAGACGGAGAGTCGGCTACCGAGGGAGACGGAGAGTCGGCTACCGAGGGAGACGGAGAGTCGGCTACCGAGGGAGACGGAGAGTCGGCTACCGAGGGAGACGGAGAGTCGGCTACCGAGGGAGACGGAGAGTCGGCTACCGAGGGAGACGGAGAGTCGGCCACCGAGGGAGACGGAGAGTCGGCCACCGAGGGAGACGGAGAGTCGGCCACCGAGGGAGACGGAGAGTCGGCCACCGAGGGAGACGGAGAGTCGGCCACCGAGGGAGACGGAGAGTCGGCCACCGAGGGAGACGGAGAGTCGGCCACCGAGGGAGACGGAGAGTCGGCCACCGAGGGAGACGGAGAGTCGGCCACCGAGGGAGACGGAGAGTCGGCCACCGAGGGAGACGGAGAGTCGGCCACCGAGGGAGACGGAGAGTCGGCCACCGAGGGAGACGGAGAGTCGGCCACCGAGGGAGACGGAGAGTCGGCCACCGAGGGAGACGGAGAGTCGGCCACCGAGGGAGACGGAGAGTCGGCCACCGAGGGAGACGGAGAGTCGGCCACCGAGGGAGACGGAGAGTCGGCCACCGAGGGAGACGGAGAGTCGGCCACCGAGGGAGACGGAGAGTCGGCCACCGAGGGAGACGGAGAGTCGGCCACCGAGGGAGACGGAGAGTCGGCCACCGAGGGAGACGGAGAGTCGGCCACCGAGGGAGACAGAGTAAAGAAGAAGACAATGAGGCGGTTACATAACGAGAAAGACAAAAAGGAGGGTAAAGATGGAGACGACTGGAAGATCACGCAGCGCCTCCCCGTGCTGCCGTGCGCTCGGGCAAGCAGAGCTGATCGTTGTATTTGAAGATACAAATCGTATTTAAAATCTTAAGTTATCTTTGTAATTTTACCCCTCCTTTGAACGTATGCTGAAGGACATTGAGAAGTAATGTAGTGTTTACCTTAATATCCTTTTTTAACCATATTTTTGGAATTTATGTTTATTCTACTGATTAAATATTGTTATCATACTGGGTTTTTCTATCCTTAAATTAGGCTATGCTCATTGACATGAAAATTGTTGACTCAAATGTGCAATACTCTTTGTACAATCTTCATTATTTGTTCTTATTGTGTTTTTTTCAGGATCCCCATAACATTTGTTTGTCTTCTGACAAATCCTTGTTTTCAATTCCTTAATTCCTTCAATCAAGAATGACAAAATTTTTAAAAAGGCGAAAGGATGGAAAGATGACTGGGAAGCAGACTTCAGGGAAAAAATGGAACCGTTATGTGAAAATTTGTATTACATTTCGTGCCTTCAAATACTACATCAGCTTCCCTTTCCCAGCATGCTTTAGCACGGGGAGCGCTGCGTATCCTTGTAATGAAAACTATTACAATCAACCGTTATATAATAGTCACAAAACAATTCAAACTTTCTCCCAAAAATGTTTATCTAACAGACGACTAATATATTTATTATAACAGTACTTTACCTGATTCTGCTGCCAGACAGGTACTGAAAGAAAACATCAATAATTCTTGAACGATGATGAAAGGGGCAGGGTTGGTTTTTGGAGGATCGCCTTAATTCGAAATTTACTGGCATATTCTCAAATGAAATCCCTTGAAATTTTTCTACTTCAGCATTATTATTATTATTATTATTATTATTATTATTATTATTATTATTATTATTATGCATTAATTAAATGTCTTATAAACAAATTACACTGTTTTGACTTCTCATTGGAAATTCACATGTGAACCTCCTAATATAACACTCGTTATTGATCAACGTGATGGAAAAAATACTTAATTATTTTGATTCACTAGAACCAGTCATTACATCATGCATCTGAATGTTCCTGCACCATACTGCTCATCCACTATACTAATTCTAACCGATTCCCCTTCATAAAATGTTCTGATATTCAGGATTGTTCCTCCGCGTTGTCTTGCAGCATCGCCTGCACTTGACTCCGGTCGGCTCCGCTCGGCTCATTCCACCGGCCAGCGGTCGCGTCCCCAGCGTGTCGCATCGCCTCCACCGCCACCTGTTTCAAGTCCGCGTCGCTCTTAGAAGATTTCAACCGGTCTTCACTGTTACACTATTTCTTTGCCGAACTCGTATCCGTTGTCCCGCTCGGCAAGGATACGGATCCATCTTCCATGATGCCCCCTTGGCGTGCGCCACGCAATCAGAATTCGGAATACACCATTGTCCTCACACACGTGCCCGCGAGATGAGAAACATTCTTCTTCCCAATCACTTGAGTCCTTTCCGGTTACGTTGACACTCTGTTTATTAATGCAACAACTTGTTTTCGACACTCGTGTTCCTGACCCTCGGTCACTATACCGTGACATACCCACGTTTACACTCTCACTTCGTCTAACACACATGGCCACCTGTTGCCGTTAAAATATCCATCTCCATCACGCTTCCTCCAATTCCAACTATCCATCAACAATCACTAATTATTTCCCCAAAACACATTCTCTGTCTCTCGACTACCACTGATGCCGTTCTGCACCTTTTCCACCAACTTTCGTCACTTAAAACCTTCGCAAACACACAACCATCTGTCCGCCGCCATTTCTCTGCTCTCGCTGATTCCGGTCTCGTTCCTCTCATTCCCCACCCCGGGAACGATTCGCCCCGTGCCGTACGACATTTTCCACACGTCGCGCGTCCTTTTTGAATGCTTATTCATTCTCCTCTCTTCGTTCCTTATCATTCGGAAGTCTGACAACTATTAGGTTATATATATATATAACCTAATATATATATATAACCTATATATATATACACACACACTAATCGTCATAAAAAAGCTTCACCCCGAACGACCCTACTGATCCGCTGCAAACTCGGTGGGTATTTTGCACACCGTTCGCTAAGCCAATGATTTCGTTTTCATGGTCGGCCGCGCACTGGGAGGTCGGTGGTAGGTGCGTGACGTCGCGCCCACCGGTCCAGATAAGAGGAATCCAAACGGCCGCGCAGGCCATTGCGACATCGGGTAGCAATGCCAGAGCGTCACTTGCACGTATGCTATACCTAGGAGACGCGTTCGACAGCTAGTTGTCCAAGTTAGATGCTTTCGAGAGGGGTCACACGTAGGTGTGCGGGAGGTTGGTTGGTCCTGTTGCCGGATTGCGCGCCACACCGGTGGTACGGACACCACCATCGCCCCCTGTTTGCGGCAATGGATTGAGGAAGGCACGCACATACGAAATGCAGGATGTGGACGTCCGCCACGCATCAAGAGGAGGGAGGATCGACGGATTGTCCACCACGTGCAAACAGTTCCAACGCCAAATTTAGATGCTATTCAGCGGGCTGTGCAGCCTGCACTGTCATCCTGCACTGTCATCCTGTAAGTGCCAGTATCATTGGCAGGTGATTTCACAATGCAGGGCTTGCCATACCCCGACCGTTACGACGCCTGTCACTCACAACCCAGCAACGTCGCTACAGACTCGCCTGTTGTCGGAAACCATGAACCCCGGGGTCATGCAGACTGTCAGCGGGTCATCTTCAGCGACGAGTCCCGCTTCTGCCTTAATGGTGACGACCACCGGGTCCGTGTGTGGAGATGTAGCGGGAGACCGCCACGACGAACGGTTTGTAGTGTTACATTACACATCTCGCCAGCCTGGTAATGGTGTGGTGGCGCAATATCCCATGGTGCCCAATCACCGTTAGTAATCCTTGGAGGTACCGTGGCAATCGCACGAATGAATCTGAATGCACCGTGACAGCCGCACAGAACATTCAGAAGATCCTGCAACCGGTGGCTGTGCCATTCGTGAACGCCCACGCCCATTCCCTATTTCAACAGAACAACGCCCGTCCGCACACCGCAGCTATCTCCGAGCATGCCTTGCAGCCGTGAATATTCTGCCATGGCCAGCCGCATTGCCAAACCTCTCCGCGATCGAGAATGTTTGGGGTGCTACGGAGTGTGCGATTCAGGATCCCACCCCCCTACCCACCAAACCTGCAAGAACTGCGCGGTCAAGTGCAAGCTGCATGGGATGGGCGAGCACAGAACTCCATTCGAGACATGTACTACTCCATGCCGCGACGTCTGGACGCGTGTGTTCACCAACATGGCGGCCCCAAGCCATACTAACATGTACCTTCTGTGGCCGTGAAGCGCAATAAATGTTGGTTCTACAAAAGCTAAAATGTAATCTTTTCGTTTGTGTGGTACCCTCTACCTGCCTGCCAACAATTATCGCAATCCGCCTCTAATTTCTAGTAATTTCTAATGATAAAATATCGTAAATAAATCTGATACTATCTGCAAGATAATAGAGTCTAAATTTATATAAATGTTAAAAATTGCTAAAAATATAGCAACAGTATAGCAATTACCTTAAAGAATGTGTAAGGTAAAATAACACCATACATTTTAATTAATCACTCGATTGAATTTACACAGACCTAGAAATATTGCCAATACATCATTTTGTGTGTTCGTAGAATTTGTGCATGATGAAAGATAAAATATATTGCAAAACAACCAATCATTGTAAAGACAATTTTTATATAATCATAGAATACCATACACATTGATCATATCATTCTAAACACATGGAGGCAATCCATTTAGCTTTTAAACACTCCTTTAAAGGTAATGTTGAAAATCTCTAGTATTCTCACACTACAATGCGAAAAATAACTATACTATTATTGATTCAAAGTATCTTTCGTATTATAGACAATCATGTGTGAAACACGAGTTTAATAAATGGCACAACACTGTTGTAATAAAAAGGCACATTTTTTGCATGCACAAATTTTGTACATTTTACGAACTATTTCAACAGACAAACAAAAAAACTACATTAATATACTACTAATTTCCAATGCAGGCAGAAATTAAAAGAAAACAATGCAGCTTCCGGCCTTGACCCTGTGAGAGATGACTATGATTTCGTTAGATAACTAGGTTCTCTGGAAAATCCAAAACCAATAAAAGTTTCGATTTCGACTGAAACATACAAATATTTGAATGTTATTTCGCCTATTCTCATACTGTGCCTATCGACTCGAGTAAGAGATACCGAGAATCAATAATCTTTGGTTTATTATGGGATCAAAATTGCAAGGGTTGATAGGTTCTTGCAAACCAACATCTATTTATTACAGAGTCTGTTATAAACGAATTGTAAATCTGCTCCTGAAACGTACGAAAACAGACGGAAAAATTTTGTTACGTGAGTGCACCAGTTAAGAACGCCGACATAGAAAGCTTTTGAAACATGCAATGTGTAGGACAGATTAAGCCCCACGTGTGTCAAGAATAGATTTCAACGTGTGTGTAGCCTATTGTGTTAAGTGTGAACGAACTGACGTCACTCAACGGACATTTCGCGAGACTGCCCCGACGATAAATGTCGCCAGCGTGTGCCAGTGCCTTTGACGGCCAGATATGCGCGCGAGGTGCTCGAACCCGTGGACTCAATAAGATCAGTGAACAAGACTTCAGTTATTAATTACATCCTGACCAAACTGGACGAAGGGCGCCGCCATTCAGACGGATTGCGGCACCAATATCCTGCGTCAATTTGGGTTTTGCGGCACCACACCTGTAATCCATGTGCGCAGGCGTATCCACAGCTGATTTGTGCTATCATGGCGCCCACGATGAGATCTGCCTCATTAGAGACAGCACAATGTCAGTGGCACCTGCCAGTGGTCTTGATCATCTATCATTGGCGAGGTAATATGCCAACCTAGTATCAGTGAATCACTGTCAGTCTAAATGATGACTGTAAGATGAAGACGACAGTTGGCATTTTAATTGCTAACCATAGTCAAATAGGAAAGTTATAATTAAGTATTTAGAAATTGAAATGAGTGTTCATGCGTTGTTATTCACGTAAAGTGAGTAGGTGTTCAATAAATAAGCATTTGCCCACCAGGCAATTCCCGTTCGAAGAAATATGGGTATGATTATTTATGCTTGAATATTCTCATGTGATCCGAGACCCAGAGCTGCCCAAATTCCCGAGATCTCTAGAGCGAGATCAAGAAGTTGAAGGTCACTTCACGCCCGACACGTACGTGTGTGTGTGTGTGTGTGGGGGGGGGTAAATTCAATCAGATGCCGGATTGTCACATCACAAGTGAATACCAATCATGTGTTAATTGTACGGCACCAAGCTGGGATTTCTACACTATGGACAAAATTATTTCCCTGTAAAAATGAATGTGCAAAATTGATGTAAGAAAAACTGTAAAATTAGCCTTCTTTAAAAAATGACAAAGTTATTATGCAAATGTTACTTGTGTACTAGGACAGTAATTTCTGGTGAAAACAAACACACACACACACACACTCTTCTTCTAAGTCAGATTATTAATTTTTTATGTACGTTTTCTGAGAATTGTTACGTGATTACACCGCAGGATAGACGTTTTTCTCCTTTTCTATAATGTTTTAAAAGTTGCTTGCAAAAAGCAAATTGCTGCCAAATTGCGATAAAGAAATTGTTTAAATATGTTACAATAAAGTCGCGGAAGTCAAACCCGAGACACCGCGGTTTCCCGGACCCTGGGAATCTAACGGCAACGATGGGCTGGCCAAACAGGTAAAACGCAATGATTGACGACGACTGACTATGACTACCTTAACGGAGGGTTACTCCACATTCCACGCCAGAACGTGGTTGTGTTACGAAAATCGTACCAGAACTTAAGAAAACAAGTTTATGAATTGATGGATTTAGGGTGCATATTCGGGTGGATTTAGGTAAAAGTTCGCGTTGAAACTTAAAGATTGCAAAACTGTCAGTTGTTCATAATGGTTGTTTATATAAACAACCATAATGTAATGGCTACCAGACTTGAGTCGGTGTGACGTTTTATCTTGGTCCTTCATTTAGTTTTCCCCCTTGAAATAAGATGAGTAAATTATTACACATGATTTTCTGTAATAATTCTGTAATATTTAACTAGAAATCATGAAAGTACCTATAAGAAAATAAATGCACTTTTTCAAATAGAAATGTCCATAAAGAGAATACATTTTTGTAGCGAAGAAAGGTATCACTTGATTCCATATTCGCTCTTGGATAGCAGCACTGTCCGATGAATGAGAGCGTGACACACGTGGCAAGAATTCGCAGAGAATGATGGGTAAAAGCTGGCTTGCGAACTCTTGATCTCACATCTATTATTCAGACGTAATAATAAAATTTGATGTCTTGTTATATTTTTATTAAATGTGTAAACCATATTGTAGTGCTATTGGTACGAAAATAAAAAAAATGAAAACCGCATAATCAGAATTCAGTGAAATATTTATTGGACTAAAATGAATTAAGTTGGAAAAGGCTATCATGTTATGCAGTTTTCCTATTTTTAGAAATGACGATACAAAAAGCGATCGGAAGCCTTGTGTTCAGAGATGCTGGAGATTGCTGTGGAAAAACTGAAAGACTGAAGGAAAAATATTTTCAAAATGTTGTTAAAAAGAGAACAAAACGATAATTTCTACTCGGAAGTGCATCTGGAAGCTACTTGCGACTTACCATGTTTGCAGGAAAAAGAGTTAAGTATGTATTGATGAAAGAAGCAGCCTTGCTCTTTACTGCTTTCTTCAGAATCTGTTTGTAGCAATTTCTTCTTGACCTGGCGGTAACACTTATAGAAGTACTTCGTATTTACTGCGTGAAATCAATTGCAAAGAATTTGAGATTACCACATTTCGCATGTAAGTATTGAAGCGGTGGTATTTTTGCACCCAATTCAGTAAGAATCTATTGTCAATTTCTCTTTGCAGCAGCCACTACATGCAACTATTAGGCAAATTCTTGTTTAACTTCCTGAAGGAAATCTTCAGTAAGATATGTGACAAATGGCTTTTAAACAGCTCTGGTCAAGTCGTCATACAGTTTACAATTAGTGAATTATTTGGTGGAGAATAAAGAGAAAACTTCTGCAGTGGAAAAGAGGATCAATGGATTTAAAGACATGTAGATATGATTTTCAGAGTACGACCTTTTTTCAGTTTTGTTACTGATCAATGCGTGTCAATGGAATAATGTTATAGCGTTTGAACGTCAAAACAAGTTTTAAAGTTCAAACACCTGTTACAGCTGCGGACGAAAATGCTGAAATTGTCGTTGCTGATAGCGATGACTCTGAATTACAATAACAAACGCCTGCAACAGCAGCTAAAAAGAAAGGCATTTCTCTTCACATATCAGCCCAAATCCTAAACAAAATGTACTCCGCAGAGGAAAACTAAAAAGCAAAGATCAAAATTATTGAGTTCTACTTTCAAGACTTGATTTGAAGGAAATCAGCACCAAAAAGAATCTAAGGAAAAGCAAAGCCGAAAAAATAGTTTTCTTCTGAAGAAATGAAGATAACTGGGCTGGCAAAGATACAAGAACAGGCATCGACAACAAAGAAGATACCGTTTGTCCGGTTGTGAAGAATTATCTGAAGATCCCGTCAGAAGAAAAGTTATGCGCGTACTTTTAAACCAATTTACGCACCACACTTATCACGCCCGGTCCTGCAACGGTGTGTGTGGAAGTATGTGTATGGAAAATTACTCAATATTTTCACGTTAATTTCATTTCCGCATAGAGCACAGGTCGCTTAAAAAACTCACATGCCTGATTTTCGTAGAACTATCTGGATTTTCGAAAATTGCAAATATACAAAATATCTTTGATTTCTACAACCACAAGACGAAGGTAGATATTTTTCTGTAACCAAATCTCTTCTTCAAACACGTATACTTAAATAAAGTTATTTAAAATTTTTCGAAAAGATATGTAGTTTCGCAAAATATCTGAAATATATGATATTTGGAAACAAGATATTTCAAAAATGGCTTCCATTTTTTTCTTTATTTTTTTCGAATAGAATAAAGTACGCTTATGAAGGTGGCAAAGATAATATTTTGGACGAATTATCTTCATTTCTAAAATTTAAAAAAAGTATTTCAAAACTTCGATATTGATAGTTTTTCCCTGAATGAAAAACTTGTTAAAACAAAGTATTTTCGAGAGTGCGTCCTGCGAATGTGCGAACCGATATGGCACTTGCGTTAATCCAGCACCTGTTGGATGGAAGCAGATGATGGACGCTACTGGAGTTAAAGAACAAAAGTGGTATCGAGAAAGGTCCAGTCGCAGGTCGTCCCTAGCGTTGCTGATAACGAGTGGCTATGCGTCCTCGCTGAAGCACTCAAACACTCAAACACTCCTGGCTAGCTCAATACTCTCCGATATGGAAGGGAATTATTCCAACAGCTTCCACAATTCCTGAGGCATTGTGAGCATTTCTCCCATGGAGATCCGCTATCGTAGTGTATGCGCGTTCCTCGAAACAGGTTACTCTATCTCACACGGCGGTAGTCAGACAACTGATTTAGCATTGCTCTCTGTGCTAACAGAGATGCTCAAATAACCATCTGTTGTGAACGCACAATAGTACTACATAATGTGATCCGATAATATTCCTTTTAGAAAAAAATAGTTGCCATCATTTATGCCCTAATCCTCGTGTGATCTCAGCATACTGGGAGCATCATCAATTCAACGTGAAATATTTTCCTATTTCAGTACATGCTTCAGATGCAAACGGCAATAGATGTTATGTTATGGTTCTTTTTTGTACTACATACTAGTTTCTGTGATAAGCAATTTTTTTTGTATAGCATTGAATTGCCTTAAAATCGAAATAACAATAGTAATTTGGAACTTTACAAATGCGCCTATGCTCTTATCACATAGAAGACTTCTACATGGGAAGTAGAAAGACTTCTACATGGTTCACTTATTTTTTATCCATATCCACTGATATTTTCCCAATTCTTGCCTTCATATAGTTGTTTCATAATGCAATACCTTGCATTATTCTTGTAGCTTCCTTGCAAAAGATGTTTTAGTAGATTTCGAGAAACATGGTTTAATTGAAGTTTCCCTGTGTGACCAATTCAATAAATATTGACATGTCAAGAGATGCGGAATTAAATTTCCCTGCTGTTTCACAACTCAAATTTTAAGCAGCCACGCTGAAGTAATCACGCATGTTTTCGCCTGTTGCCTTGTTAAGCACAGCCGAAGCATTTAAGTTTTATAAGTTACGACACCCCCTCCTGTGACCTCGTGGATCGCAGATTACCATTTGGTATGTGTTGGTCTAACTGAATAACGGCAATAACGGCGGTTATTTAAATTTTGATGGGTTCTTTACTTGAAGCCTTTAAAATTTCAAACAAATGATCGAAAGTGGCTCATTTTTTATTCTCGTCTACAACAATGCTGTGAGAGAAATCTACTATGTAATGTATCAAGAAACGTTGCCGAGATTTCGACAGAAGTTTTCTGTACCCTGATATCGAAAAAGTGGATTTTTAATCTTTCTGCATGAAAGAGGGTGTTTCGAAAAGATTTTTATTTTTCCAAAAAAATCATATTTCACTACATGTTACTAAACATATGTATTAAACAAACTTGCTTGCTAATTACAAAGGGGGAAGGAATCCAATATCTGGTCCTCAATCTGGATCTAAATCATTAAATTTCTTCAGGAATATGTTGTCACCATCCCTACCTTCTTTCCCTTCGAATGAATCACTCGAATGACTTCGAGTGACCTGCCTAATGACACTCGGTAAGTGATTACTTCTCACCTAATCACACTACTCTCTATGCGAGCTATTAATAACTACACATATATTAGGACTTGGGTTCGTCGAAGACCTATTCTTGTTATAATAAAACTAAATATTCCTTGAAAAAGATAGAAGTTTCTATTTCAAATCCTTCAATTACAGAAAATACACTTAATACAAAACAATATAATCCTGAAAAAACAATGTATACAAAAGAAATACACTTACACACACGAAAATTACCTTGCAATAATACTGTAAGTATTATTAATAAAGTATTCAAAATTATAAGAATATATGATTAAATACAAAATTATTTATAAATTCTGGAATCTAATTATTTCTTTTAGAAACCTTCGTTATACCGCAAATAGCTATTACTAATTACTTCAAGTAATTATTGTAATGTCTCTTCACAAGAATATCAATCCAATCTTTTAATTGCTTTTAGCATTCACTAGCCTTTATATTAATAGACTATAATTTCTCATTGAATTAGCATTTCACAATCAATCATTTCACCACATGCTCGTATGATCAATATAATATTTATACTTATTAGCATTAGTTCTAAACTATTTCCAATAGTAATAATTTCATGATAAAGAATTTGTTACCTTTATTAAGCTTTTAGAATACTGATATACGCCAAATCCACGCAGCTCAGGACTTCGCTCTTCAAGTTTCCACGTCGGCGTCATGATCTAAAATGTCGGATTTCTTCCAGTTCTAGGCAAAAATCCGCAATATTTGAAGAAATTTCCAGATTAGCTGTGCTCATTCACTGTGGAAATGCGATACTCGTTGTAATATGCTGTAACGTCATCTTTGTGGGCTCGTCGTAACTTCGTCAATTTCTTATTCAGACACATCGCGTTGCGTCTGTTGGCCCCATTTTCAGATGTGACCGCTAGGTCGCGGTTACAATGTGGTATGAATATTTGTTTTGGATTTGTATTTGGCGAGGTTTTTTTGAAAATTTTAAAAGTGATAGGTCTGCAATTTAAGACGGGTTAAAATAAAAATTCGTGGCCAAATATGTAATGTATTGACCTATGGGTTTCATGTTAAATTCGTTGTGGTGTTGAGTGTTAGTTATGTATCAAGGGACATTACCAACTTTCTTAAGAACTTCATTGTAAGGACGAAGTTTGTAGAGGTTAGATTTTGCAGAATGGATCCAAATTGGGCTTGCGTTCAACGTTATTGGTCTTAAAGTTTCTATCATAGAATTTTAAATAAATTTCTTAAAAACATTGTGCGGTACTGTATGGGGAATTTATCCTCCCTTCTGAATGTTATAGCTGAGGTTCAAATTCTAACCTGTGCAAATACTTCATTTTCCTTTCGTTAAACTTTGTTTGAATAAAGTACAATTCACTGAATTTAGTGACAGAACCAATTTTCATTTAATTATGTGAATAAAAATAAAGATAGGTATTGCTTTCAAACCTCTTGCTCTTCGTTTTGTTAGCAATTCTTCAACCAATAGATAAAGTGTTAGTTAAATAGAAGTGAAAATTTGTAACGTAATTTCCTGCATCACCGAAATTCCATCGTGAAATTTGAACAACTAAAGTAAGATAGAAAATTTACAATTAGTTACGGTTTGAGGATGTGCTAATGAAATATGGTACTATTGGAAGAAATCTGGTGGTACCTTTGGTACAGTTGGGTACATTTCGCGCTCCGCAATTCACTTTTGGAGTTGAATGGAGGGGGTGGCAATCGTTCTTGCACGTTCGTGCAGGAAGTTGATCTGCGGAGACAGATTAAATAACCTTGATAGCAACGTGCGCTGATTTCAAGTACACGGTGATACAGGAGCTCATTGTAAATCTCTGTCAAATTGAACTTCACTAGCAACCAGAAAATCACTGCTGTTTGTGAAAATTGCAACACCTGGGAGGAATGGTCGGAATCACTTAAAAGTCAGTTAATGTGTAGAATACTGTATCCATAAGTGATTAAATTTTCATAGATAGACGTACACGTTGGCGTAGCATTGGCGTGCGGCTCGAACGGGGCGCACTTCTACGACAGTAATGTGTATGTGGAATCAGCGGGTAGAGAAGGGCCGTACACAGCGACGACCGGATACAGAACCACACAATGTGACCACAGCTCGACACAGTGACACAGTGTTGGCTCGACTTTGGAGCACTGAAACGGGTGTGGTCACGTCTACGTCGACGGTTTGTCGCTGAAAGCTGGACTGGTGGCACGCACATCACTACCTCGGATTTTTTTGTCTAGAAACCACCAATGCCTCCCACAGTAATGGGCACGTGAACGTGTTCACTGGTGTGCTGAGTGGCAAACTCTGTTTTCGGACGATATCCTCTTCAATTTGTGGTACAGCGACGACCGCGTACGGGTTTGACGCTACCGTGTTGATCGCAATTTTTCAGCCTGCATTGTTTTGCGCAATAGCTGACAAACGCCAAGTGTGATGGTTTCAGGCGCTATTGGCTACAGTGTGCAATCTCGCCTCATACGTATTGAGGGCAATCTGAACAGCAACCGCTACATTAGGGAGTTGTAAAGCCCGAGGTCTCCTGCAAGCAGCTTCACTTGCCATTTTCAGCAGGGCAGTGGCCGACATCATGCGGCGAGGAAAGTGCAAGCTTTCTGCGAAGGGTGACGGGTACCACTACTTCCCTGGCCCGCACGTTCGCCTGACATGTCGCCCATCGAACATCTCTGGGATATAATCCGTCGGCAACTTGTTCGTTCTGGTCCTCCTACAGCTACTGTCGATGCTTTGTAGTCACGCATAAAAACTGTGTGGCAGTAAGTTCCCCAGCAGCATACCCAGGCTCTCTTTGAATCCATACCACGATGCCTAGAGGTAATGATGGCAGCGCGTGACGGCTTCACACCTTCACACCGTAATAAATTCTCAAGGTCAAAATGCAGGTACAGTTCTGTAGTTCGAATCATTTGTACATTGTGATATTCCTAATTTGCGGGATAAATTTGATTGTAACAGTGCGTCTCCTTCTTAGTGTTACAATTTTCACAAACATCAGTATAGAACGAAAGATAATATTACGAGAAACTGATATAAAAGCACAAAATTATTTTGTAAAACCAAACAAGCGAGAAAAATATCCTATAAAAATCCAACCTACAGGACAACAGTGAAAAATTACGACAGAGCTCCCTGCTCGCGAGGCAAGGGAATGGAAGATGCCTGTATGGGCAGGTTGCGCTCACTATGTACGATTCTGAGAAAATAGTAAAGTTGTCGGAAAACAAAGGGATGGTTCCAAGAACGCAGTGTGCCTAATTGACTATAATAAATACCAGAGGAACTAAATTCGATTCCTTGTTGGATGTGGCAACAATTGCTAAAAGCACAACATTTTACTTGTTGGCCTCTTTAGGGTCTCTATGAAGTCGCTCGGTCCTCTAGATAATCTAGCATTAAAGAAATTAAGTTGTGTTACTATTCGTTATAATGAATTATATCAATGTGATTTTCATTTCGTCGTGTCATTTTTTAAGGGTTAACCCCTAGTTTTTTTTATTAAGTTACCTATGGTACGAGAACGCATGTTCTGTTTTAGTGCTATCAGTAACTCGGAAGTATCTTCTCAATGCGAGTTCGACAATATTGTAAAGGTCAGATTTTCATTAAAAATACTAACACTTCAAAATGAACAAAAGTTCAATTCATATCGAATTAACCCTACATCTCATTAGTGAAGCCATAAGATTATTCAGCGTTATGTCATGATATCATACCTATAAATATTTCTAAATATGAGCCGTTTTCTTGTTATTTAGGTGAAATTGTGACATTTTCCCATAAATATGCATGAGTTTCTGGTTGCTCCAATTTTTCAATTTTTGTATAGAGGTAGAATAAAATACATTGAATTCTATAACATGTATTATCATTTAAACTTTCAAATTTTTAAAAATTAAGTATGTTACCATTAACGTTCCTACGCGTCTGGGACAAAGACATCTTCCATCATCTTGGCAGTGGAGTGGTAAACACGTAGAATCTATACACTCGAATTCAAATTGCAACTCAGAATTTTTTAATATAATTAGGAATTCCACGCAATAAATGTGAAACAACAAAACGCTAGGTTCTAACTTCAATTTAGACAATCATAATTTTGTATAATTAACTAAGACTGAATGGTTTTCATTACTGTGTTCAGAGATTTTGGATCAACAACATTGTTAATGAGAAAAGTGTAACTGTATCACTCGCCAAAGATTGTGTGATAGTCAACTTGAAACATTGAAGTGGATGTCTGGGTTCTTTTTAAGAATATTTCTATACATTTCTCTGCATTTGATCGCCTTACTGCGTAAGAGAGACAATTTTAAACGTGCGCCGGGAATCGGCAAAATCTCAACGGAAACCTTTTTTTTTAATTCTGGCCACTGGTAACCAAAAGTGTACGATTATGGTTCGTGTGTGTAATAAATTACTTTATCTAATTCTGTTTCGAAAGTTACACAAACTAACATTGCAAAAGTACATAGAGATTTTTGTCTTAAATGATTTATGTTCTAGAAAGTTAATCTTCCAAAAACATCATGTAATTTTTTTTGTATTGGGAGTAGTTTTCTTGTAATTTCTGCATGAAGTTAATGCAATGTATAACACATTGTTTCTGAATAATGACTCTAAATTTTTTGTTTAATTTTGTTCCATTGGATACAGCAAAACACTTAAAAATGGTGCCAGTTTAATTTTTGTTAAACTTTGAATTTTCGAAAGTTCGAAAGAATTGGAGAGACAATTTTTTAAGCGTCGGGAAAAGTACGGCAGAGCAAGTGCGTGGTGTGTGCATAACAAGTTAACTCCATAGACCTAAAGTTCGTGTCTCACCACGGAGAAAAAAAACTTTGCTGGTGGGAAACACTTTTGCAGATTCGCGTATTTCTTAATACTGGGGAGTCGTTACAAATGTCAGAAGAACGTGATGTTGAAACGCCATATTTTTCTTAGGTTGCCGCCAGTCCAAATGAATAACAGTATTTGGGATTTAAATTACAAGAACATTTAAATTACAAAACAAGACTAAAGATAGAGATTTCTCCGTTACATCTTGAAATCTTGAAATTTTGGAATTATGCTAATGGAAATTGTTCACGTAAACCCTACAAGCCCTTTCCCCTTATAGTGCACGTACAATATTTGAGATTCAGCATGTTCTGATTTGTGATAAGTCGTTGATTTGAAGGTCAGATTAATAAATGAGACAAACGAAATCATTTTCTGAATGAATATTAAGATTCTAGATTGTATAGTAAATTTTTGCCGCACTCCCGAACCACGGCCTACAAACTACATACCGCGCATGATTCCTTTTCTTATCCTCATTCTTTTCTTCGCTCCTCCAGGTACACTAAAACTTACCTGCGAATGCGACTACACACGTTGTCGCACGCGTAACCAAACCACATTTCTGCAAAGCTGTATGGCTTACGCTAGACAAGCAAGCACGGCCGGATTCGCCTTGTGGCACGAACTACGAGCTTCTTGCCATTGATAATGAAAAAATATCTCAAGACCCACGCTTGGCACTATAGCTAAGGGGAAGATAGGATACTTCAAACTTAGCATATTTGATTATCTATGTAGATACTGGTAATTATTTCTGCTCCTTAGAATATTTTACAAGAGGATAAATTTGCATTATCGAAATTTGCATTGAATATTAAGAACTTCGTATATTTTATGAAGAAAAATATGAAAAATTCAAATGCAATAACGATAAGAAAATGAGAAAAAATTTGGAGATTTCACTCGGTCATATTACACATAAATCAATTTTTTATAATCCTGGACGGTCGTGAGATGCATCTAAGGACCACGTCTGGAAGCGCCAGGAGAGGGAAGGTCCCGTCCCAGCATCGTAAAGAGGAAAAGTGGGAAATGTTACGGTGTTGAATGCCCCGGGAAGCGGCGGAAATTCGAATGTGTACAGAAGCCCATATGGGTGGGTCAATGAATGAACTACAAGATTATAAACGATCTAACCGAAAATTGTAAAAGTAAAAAAAAGTGCACGTGTGTTTTGAGTGTGTGTGTGTGTGTGTGTGTAGTAAGTGAGCATAGTGTGTACTGATGGCAATAAAATGTGTTTAAAGAATGTAGAGATATTCTAGTACGTACATATTTACCTAAAGACTATTGTTTGCGATGCGTATATACTGTTTTATATGACAAAATTGTGATCCCGCTAGAAACACTCGAGAGGATTTAAGGACCATTTATCTGCTGAAATTATTGAGGCCCATGAGTGATGAAATACTACTAATAATAATGATAATAATCATTTAATAATAATAATAATCTATTATTATTATTGTGTCTACTTATAGATGTTTCTGTGTCTTGTGATCAAAACGTTATAACCAAGGAGGCAGAGAAACGTCTTAAATACAAGAGTTTGGAAATCGAGATTAGCCGAATGTGGGGCGTAAAGGCACAGGTCGTACCAATAGTTATCGGAGCTCTGGAATTCGTTCCGCAAAATTTGTTAGCGGGGTTGTTAGCGTTGTTGTTGGCGTTGGCGGGGTTGTTGGCGTTGGCGGGGTTGTTGGCGTTGGCGGGGTTGTTGGCGTTGGCGGGGTTGTTGGCGTTGGCGGGGTTGTTGGCGTTGGCGGGATTGTTGGCGTTGGCGGGATGGTTGGCGTTTGCAGTGTTGTTGGCGTTGGCTGTGTTGTTGGCGTTGGCTGTGTTGTTGGCGTTGGCTGTGTTGTTGGCGTTGGCTGTGTTGTTGGCGTTGGCTGTGTTGTTGGCGTTGGCGGGTTTATTGGCTTTGGCGGGGTTGTTGGCTTTGGCAGGGTTGTTGGCTTTGGCGGGGTTGTTGGCTTTGGCAGGGTTGTTGGCTTTGGCGGGATTGTTGGCGTTGGCGGGGTTGTTGGCGTTGGCGAGGTTGTTGGCGTTGGCGGGGTTGTTGGCGTTGGCGGGGTTGTTGGCGTTGGCGGGGTTGTTGGCGTTGTGGGAGTTGTTGGTGTTTGTGGCATTGTTGGTGTTCGTGGCGTTGTTGGTGTTCGTGGCGTGGTTGGTGTTTCTGGCGTGGTTGGTGTTTCTGGCGTGGTTGGTGTTTCTGGCGTAGGTGGCGTGGTCGGCGTTGGTGGCATTGGCGCGATTGGCGGCGTTGTTGGCATCGGCGGTGGTTGTCAGCGTCGTCGACGTTGGCGGCGTTGGTGACGTTGACGTTGTTGACATTGTTGACGTTGGTGTTGACATTGTTGACGTTATTGACGTTGGTGTGGGCGTGGGTGACGTTAGTGACGTTGGTGTTGGTAGCGTTGACGTTGGTGTTGACGGCTTTGGCGTTGGTGTTGGCGGCTTTGGCGTTGGTGTTGGCGGCTTTGGCGTTGGCGGCGGCAACGGCGGTTGCGATAGCGGCGCGAGTGGCGTGGCCGTGTCGAAAGGAAAGAGGCGACCCCAGCCTGACCACAGGCGTCTTCGACGATGTTTGATTTGCCGCAGGGAGTGTTGACTCGCCAAGAGGCAGCTGGAGATCGTGGGCGGCGCCGCTCGGCCTATCGATTAGACAACAGTCTGGCGGCAAGGGTGGCGAAGGTGGCGATGCTGGCAGTGGCAATGGCTGTGACAGCAGCGTATGGAGCAGCGGAGAGGCGCTCTGGCAGTGTATGCCACACCGCATATCTGAGGGCGAAATTGAATGGGATAATAGTGAGAAAGGAAACCGGTGAAAGTAAAGCGTGAAACAAATCTTCTCTGTTATTGTTATTATGACGCAAAAATACTAGGAAGACGGTCATGATGACTCATGCTAGCGACAGGCACTTTTGTTTGCTGTAAGTGCATAGTTTCTCTAGAATATTATGTGTCTTTTGCTTTTAAGAAATTAGAATTAAAAATGAATTATAAATATTTTCATAATTAGGTTCTAGGTCTTTGTGTGATACTGATTGCTAAAATACATTATACACTCATCGTCATAAAAAAAGCTGCACCCAGAACGACGAGAGGAATTGCTATCATTGTTGGCTGGCAGGGAGAGGGTACCATCCATACAAAATGATTACTTTCACATTTGTAGGACCAACACTTATTGTGCTACACGGCCAGAGACGGTACATGTTAGTATGGGTTGGGGCTACCATTTTAGCGAAAACGCATTCAGACATTGCGGCATGGAGTTGTACAGGTCTCGTTTGGTGTCCAGTGTTAGTCCACCCCATGCAGTTTACACCTGAGCACACAGTTCTTGCAGATTGATTGGGTACGGGTGGGATCCTGATCGCACGATGCCTAGCACCCCAAATATTCTCGATCAGGTAGAGGGCTTGCAATGCTGCTGGCCATGGCAGAGTATCCACGGTTGTAAGGCATGCTCGGAAATGGCCACGGTATGCAGACGCGCGTTTTCCTGTTGAAATAGGGTATGGGCGTGGGCGTTCACGAGAGCGAGAGCCACCGGTTGCAGGATCTTCTGAATGTACCGTGTGGCTGTCACGGTACCTCCAATTAACACTAACGGTGAACGGGTTCCACCATGTAATATTGGCGCCCCCACACCATCATCAGGCTGGCGGGACGTGCGATGTAATACCACAAACCGCTCGTAGTGGCGCTCCCCACTACGCCTCCACACACGGACCCGGAGGTCGTCGCCATCAAGATAGAAGCGGGACTCGTCGCTGAAGATGACCCGCTGCCAGTCTACTTCGCGCCAGGTCGGTCGTTTCCGACACCAGGCGAGACTGATGCGACGTTGCTGGGATGTAAGTGGCAGGCGTCATAACGGTCGGCGTTCGGCGATCCCTGCGTTGTGAAATCACCTGCCAATGATACTGGCACTTTCAGGATGTGACAGTGCAGGCTGCACAGCCCGCTGAATAGTACCTAACCTTGCTGTTGGAACTGTTCGCACGTGGCAGACAATCCGTCGGTCCTCCCTCCTCTTGGTGCGTGGCGGTAGTCCAGATCCTGCATTTCGTAATATGCGTGCCTTCCTCGATCCATTGCCACCA
>JAHLJT010008446.1:242728664-242743241 GCA_031308135.1 Acheta domesticus | reverse complement strand
TTACACTGTCTCTTTGTTGCTGCGGATGCTAATATTTTAACTATACTTGTGTGTGCCTTCTGCAGTGGTGAGAAAATTATTTAACCAGATGTAACTGAATAAGTTAATAACTTAACCCGAATGCAGAAAAAAAATATTCAATAGAAAATTTCGGTGAAAATTATGATAATATATTCACATTCAAGCGATTTCAGAGATATTATAAAAAATTACACCATGGCACAAAGGCAAAATTAAATGATCACAATATAATTTTGTTCGCGATAATTGGCAAAACGACTTCATGAATAGCTCGGGAAAATAAAATGAGTCGACACCTATACATAGAATTACACTCCACCACTGAACAGGCTTCGCAAATTATAACATTACACAATGGATTTGGTGGCAGAGATACGAAACCACAAAAGTATGACATCACCTTTATGGTGTTTGTCATTTAATCCACGGTAGACGGATGTATTTGACCCGCTCGCTTTCCTGGTATTAGAAATTGAGTTGTAACAATATTACAGCAGTTTTATCGTACGAACTTCAACAAATGGCGAATTGTTGTTGAATTCAGCCAGCTGGCACAGCGGCAGCTTGTATTTAGTACACCAAATGTGTTAAATGGTGGTTTTGACGGCGAGACCATTGCGACGAACCGGGAATTTCTCAGATATTGCAATAGCCGCTACAATAGCAACCTCAGAAAATACAGCCAGATAAAATGTTTCCATTAAATAACTAGCCAGGTAAGTCTTCAGATATCGGTGCGCTAGCTGTATCATGAAAAGAGGTTTCCCACAGAAAATAACAGCTACCTAGTATAAGTGAGCCACAACGCAATGCTAAAGACATATCTTTACAAAAATAATCAAACTTTGGATCTAGGGAACGTTGATGTGAGAAAAAATGTTAACCATACTCCAAAACTACAGCTATTTTTGTACTAGAACTAAGTTGTAAAGAGAGAACTGATTTCATGATGATATAGTTGGCTTAGTTAACAGTGGACTATTTCAGGGGGGATGCCCTATAAGGTCACAAACTCGATCACTTACGTTTCAATAAATTCGAAGGACCAGCGTACTTACAAAGCGATCACACGCGCTGATTCCTGCAATTAGTTATGCTTACAGGGAAAAGTTGCTATCATTTGGGTAAATCAATATTCATAGTTTGAAACAGGGCATATAATTAAAATTAAATAAACCTTACGTAAGTTGCAATAATGTGAATAAAATTTCTCGAGAAATGTTTTATTGGATTGTACGAATATCGTAGGTTTTTGTAAAATTAAGCAGTTGAAAGAAAAGCATTTAGGTGTATGAGGCGGGAGATTAGGCCCTAAAGTCCGAGCCTCGCGACAAATAACGGCAATTTTTAAAGACAATTTATTACTTAAGTTGACATTTGATGGAAGAAGAAACATAATTTAGAAAATAGCAGTTTCAATTATACTAAAATAAAAACACACGACGTAAACACACAGTACGCACAGACCATCGTGCTGATTGTTGTGCTGATTGAGGGTGTGCTGGCTTCTACTGAGGCGATCATGTTGGGAATCGGTGACGTCATGCCCTCTCCGAAAGTCAAGCGCGCACAGACAGCGCGTAGGCGAGAAGTAATGCATAACAGATCACGCGTGGAGTTGTAGCTGGCTGCATCGTTTCTCGTTCATGTGAGGAACACATTTTAGTGATATAGAAGTTGACGTGGGGCATGGTGATGAGGTAGTGATTAGTAGTTCGTGCTCACAGTGTCATGGACACCAACATTATTAAAGAAGTTGCGTAATGCAGCGTAATAGTCAACACATACAGTCTATGCAATAGAATGACACAAGTTCAAGGACTGCGTGGTGCGTAATTCACTGATCGCGTAATGAATGAAACTCGTTATGCATGTTTGCCGAAGTAGGCGGTATGGCATAAGCGAATAAATGAGTTACAGTTAATCAGCAATTATGATGTAAGATAGTTCACTCACACGACACGTAATCAAAGTAGATTCACGCTGAATACTCACTACGCACTGTTTCTAGTATCTAGCACAACTGTACTAAAATTGGAGCGTCGCGTTACGGTTTGTGCCGTGAACAAGATCAATAGCGCAACATATTAATTAGCATAAATTGCACTAAAATCCAGAGCCATGTCACAGGATCTGGCGTAAGCGAGTGCTGGCAGGTGGCTAATTTTTATGTTGGCAAGAGCGAGCGAGGAGGCGCTAGCGTCCCACGATTGAAGTAGCTAAGCCAATCAAATGTGAACTTTCATTACATCGCCAGTTAAAAGATTAGCATGCTTGAATTATAATTAAAACAAATTACATAATTTTACAAGAATTTCAAAGTTTAGTTTTATGATATGCTTAATAATGCTAACATATTAAATTATTTGAATGGTATAATTATTCTTGGAAGTTTTGCATTGCAGCCAGTGATCGGCCCGCGGGCGCCGGGGGTTGCGTGTGTGGAGTTCCAAGAATCGAACCCGCAGCTGCGTCTCTGAGAATCCGATTATCGCGAGCATCCGGCCGGCAGACTCTGCTGGCCCGACTATGTAAAATGCAAAGCATGGAACACATACATTTGAAATACAGTTGAACTAATGGTACGAGTCTTGTCGCTATCCTTGCCAAGGTGTGCTTGTGGATTATATACAATGCTTAAATTATATTTAAAGGAAGCTTGTTCCAACTCATGTAATTACAGGTTTAGCCGTAACAAGATACCTTCATTCAATAATTTTTTAGAGTTTAAAAAACGTGATATATGAATTAAAATCACTTTTATTTTACATATTTTGGTATACTTACAAATTTTGACGTATAACTACATATTTATTACATATTGCGTATATTTTAATACATTTACACGTCGGAACGGAACGTTTCGGATGTGCGTTTGCAAAATATGTTACGGAATCATCTTTCTTACAAAGCAATGCAATGCAATGCAATGCAACTGCACTTCTATGAATACCATATCTTCGCCGTGAAATATCAAACATCCCCCTTATCTTCTTAGAAAACACATACTCGGACTGTTTCCGAAGCAGAAATAATTTCAACCAGGTGCTTCCTCATGTTTCAGATAGCACATTCCTAACTCCATCAATAACTAACAAACATTTTTTTACTGATCATTATATATTTACTCGAGCTCCGGCTTTTCGTAAACCACATTACACATACTAAAACGTATTTTATATTTTGAAATAAACTCTTGTGTGTAGAGAAGACCAATGTACAATGACTTCCGTAAAGCTAGAACTTTCTTTCAGCTGCTCCAAATCCATATTAAGATCAGATCGGTGACGTTCTACACTTGGAAAATGCTCGTATGGAGCAATTGTAAGCTCTAATACGAATTTTTATTTTACACGCTTTCTATTTTTCTCACATATTTTGTAAAATATACATGTCTTCATGTAAATGTTTTTCTTTTTTATTACAATAAATACCGTTCTCTACTTAGAACCATTTAAATATAATCCATTTGAGTTAAGTGTAACTTATAAGTGAAGTCCATGAAATACATGTCGACAGAGTTAATACTACATATCCAATAAATACTTTATGTTACGTACCTAAAGTCTAAAATAACAACGAATTAAAAATTATGAGAAAGAAACTCAATAACTCTATTAAACTAGTGGGGCTACCAAAGCACATACTTTTTCGCACTGTTTCTACCTGGTCCTAAATGTTATTATAAAAGTACATAAAACAGCAAAAGTTTTTTCTACAAGCAATTTCTTTTTCCGTTCCGCGACCCGAACTCAGACCCTCAGAGCAACGTGCCGGCACCATACCACTACGACAAACGAGTACCGTATGGGTCCAACTCGGTCAAAGGTATAAAAGCCAGATTCATGCAAAAAAAATAATTTGGGACCAGGTATAAAAAATTTCAGCATAGATATATATTTTGTTCTCTCATTGAAATTCAAATTCAACTTGTAATGCTACAAACACATTTCATTGTTTCTAAATGCCCCGCAATATTGTATTTCTACATAAAACAGCAAAACTGTTTTCAACCAGCAGTTTTCCAGGATCCGAAATCAGATCCTCGAAGACAACATGACGGCACTTACAACATTACTCCACAAAAGCACCCTATGGGTTGAACAGAGGCATAAAATGTATCAAACGGAGTCATAAAATGGTAAATGCATGATATGAAAACAATTGATATGATGGTACAGGCGTTTTACAGATCCAAGGAGAGATGTGAAAAATTGTTAAAAGTTGAAAATTGAAAATGACAGACACTTCCAGGTTATTTATCGTAATTCTCAATATTTGTAATTCGAAATGGCTTCAAATGGTTTCCAATAAAGTTTCTAAAATTCTCAATTATTTCCCACGACTACAGAGAATTTCAATAAATAATATTCCCAGATCAGAACTCGAACCGGAGGCGCTTCCCTTAAAAAAGCTCAGTCCGTGCTCACCATTTAACGTCATCGACCACCTTGGCAATGCAAGGCATTACACTTATATAACAGTAATAAGTGTATGATCGTTTCATTTTTAGCATTAGGAAGCCGAAAAATCCAGAGAATGAGAAAAACTATACAGAAAAATTTAAAGGAAAAATTTCGTTTTGGGGAGTTTTTTCGTAAATTTCAAGCGCAGAATCTACAAGTTTTTCAGAAAATTGGACATAATTTTAAACAACTAATTTTGTACAGCAGACTTTGTCTGAAACAAAAATCTTTATCTACAATTGTGTAGTTTTAAAAATTATTTTTTGAAATTTTCCAAAAACCAATACTCGGAAATAGGGCTAGCGCCATATTTTTTTTACCGTTTCTTATTACATAAGTGAAGAAAATTTAAAGAAAAAATGTGGAGCGGTTCAACAAAATTTTGGTAAATTTCAAACGCAATTTACGCAAAACATTTGTTTTTCAAAAAATTGTACATGACCTTATTTAAAGCGTTAACCCTTCATTGCACCGCTTTGCAGATATGCAAAGCCACATTTGGAAGTGATTTGCGGTTATATTTTTGTATTATAAGCTTTTATGTGGCACTATGACGTATTCGGATAGGGTTTATTTACAGTTAGGTTCATTGGGTACTCGACAATTTGAGCATAAGTAGTCTTTTTGAAATTTTTTTCTTGGTGAGTAGTTGTTCACCTCCGGGAGTGTTTGTCGCCCTACTTTGATTTTTTTTTGGTTGTTAATTACTTTAATTGAATGGGAATTTCTGTGGTTTAAAAGTGAAGTTTTTTGTAAGAATTGAATTATGCTATCGAATTTTGCTAATTGAATCGTGCTATTCTTGTCTTATCTCTTTCACTGAAATCTGGAAGCCTGGCTGCCTCCTTGTTGCCGACAATGTACGTTTTTGCCAGATGATAAGCAAATGTTATAAGGAGTACAAGCTTTTGTGTCGAGTATAAAGCTCAAGAAGTTGTATTATATATCGTGCCGTGACATCAGGAGTGTTTTTTAAGATTACGTATTGTGTTCAAATTATTTAATTTTTACTAATTTTAATGATGTAAAAATTAATCATGAAAATTAGTAAAAATCAAGTAAATTATGTATGTATATATATGTATGTATATATATATATATATATATATATATATATATATATATATATATAAAATAAATGATTGAATTGATAAAATATAATACGACAACGAATAAAATTACTATGGTTTATTATTATAAACTTTTCTGCAAGCACTTCGTTATAGGTGTCATGTTCACTATTCCACAATATTGCTACATTGAAAGGCAAAATGTTTAACTTAACGTGCATCTTTGCATATATGGAAAGAAGAAAAAAATTTCAATTTTACTACACAGATGTAAATTAGAATTTTTATCTATTTTTCACAATATCTGCACAATCCAAATTATTCCCCAAAAACGTTTGACTTTAAAATAAAAAATCGTGCAACGAAGGGTTCATTTTGTACAACCGACTTTGTCTGAGACAAAAATGTATATCTTCAATTTTGCAGTTTTGAAATTGTTTTTTGCAATTTTCGAAAAATTGAGGATATCAAGGAGAATTATATCTACATCACTCTCTTAAGCGTCCTTGGCACTACTCAACAACAAAATTTAATCAACAAATTTGGAGCCATTTTTTTGAAAACTTTGACGGACAGACGGACAGACAGACGGACAGACGGACAGACGGACAGACGGACAGACGGACAGACGGACAGACGGACAGACGGACAGACGGACAGACGGACAGACGGACAGACGGACAGACGGACAGACGGACAGACGGACAGACGGACAGACGGACAGACGGACAGACGGACAGACGGACAGACGGACAGACGGACAGACGGACAGACGGACAGACGGACAGACGGACAGACGGACAGACGGACAGACGGACAGACGGACAGACGGACAGACGGACAGACGGACAGACGGACAGACGGACAGACGGACAGACGGACAGACGGACAGACGGACAGACGGACAGACGGACAGACGGACAGACGGACAGACGGACAGACGGACAGACGGACAGACGGACAGACGGACAGACGGACAGACGGACAGACGGACAGACGGACAGACGGACAGACGGACAGACGGACAGACGGACAGACGGACAGACGGACAGACGGACAGACGGACAGACGGACAGACGGACAGACGGACAGACGGACAGACGGACAGACGGACAGACGGACAGACGGACAGACGGACAGACGGACAGACGGACAGACGGACAGACGGACAGACGGACAGACGGACAGACGGACAGACGGACAGACGGACAGACGGACAGACGGACAGACGGACAGACGGACAGACGGACAGACGGACAGACGGACAGACGGACAGACGGACAGACGGACAGACGGACAGACGGACAGACGGACAGACGGACAGACGGACAGACGG
The DNA here is from genome assembly GCA_031308135.1 of Acheta domesticus. NCBI lineage: Eukaryota > Metazoa > Arthropoda > Insecta > Orthoptera > Gryllidae > Acheta > Acheta domesticus. The sequence continues at coordinate 242,736,348 of JAHLJT010008446.1, read as the reverse complement.
ACAGACGGACAGACGGACAGACGGACAGACGGACACACGGACACACGGACACACGGACACACGGACACACGGACACACGGACAGACGGACAGACGGACAGACGGACAGACGGACACACGGACACACGGACAGACGGACAGACGGACAGACGGACAGACGGACAGACGGACAGACGGACAGACGGACAGACGGACAGACGGACAGACGGACAGACGGACAGACGGACAGACGGACAGACGGACAGACGGACAGACGGACAGACGGACAGACGGACAGACGGACAGACGGACAGACGGACAGACGGACAGACGGACAGACGGACAGACGGACAGACGGACAGACGGACAGACGGACAGACGGACGGTCGGACGGACAGACGGACGGACGGACGGACGGACGGACGGACAGACGGAAGAACGGACATTTTGCCGTCAATTGAGTATTCGGTATCAAGAAGCAACAGTTCATGGATTTTGGCTACCCCACGAGTTAGAGGATGTTTTTTCTAAATTTAGCAACAGATCCACTTATTTGTTACCAGGCCCCAGCTATAAGTTTATTTATGTCGAAAATTCGCAGTTTTCCGGCGCACAATAACATATCTTTCTCTTTTATGAAGTATTCGTAAGACGAGAAAGTAAGAAAATAAGAAAATAAAACAAAGTCGTACAGTTTTATAGATATCAGATAAAACAAAATGGAGCTCTCAGAGTAGTGCCAAGAAAGTGAATGTAAACATCCTATAACTTGGCAGACGGCCTCAAGAAATAAATATCAACTTGGGAATGATAATTCGTCAAATTTTTCATGCTAAATACAAAATTACCACATAAATTACGTCAGTTTCTTTGTAGATCCAGAACCACGCGTAAACAATGTAGTATAGAAAAAAGAATTTCTACTAAATCACAAAATAAGATTTCAACATCCACGTATGAAGAGAGATTTTTTTCAATGCTGCCACCGCAGGAATAGCAATTGTCATTGCTCGTCTCGCCATTTTAAACGCGCAGAAAATCACTAATCGTTACAGTATGCAAAAAACATAACAAAAGTCATGCGCGTTTTATGCGGTAACAATCGTTTTGCAAATTACTAAGGTTGCTCTGTTTATCAACACGAGCACAAAATGAAATATTCGCACACTCATAGATCGAAAAAATTCAAAGCATATCAGCAAAAGCTATCATGAAGGTCAAAGGCTTCAAAATTTTAATCTTTCCCAGTTATTAGAAAACTTAAAATTCCAGCATATAATAGAAAAGGCTCACTATTTTGATAATGTCAGTAATGAAAATTCGTAATTTAATGCAATTCATCAATTATCCAAAACCTGTGAAATAATATTTGTGGTTAAAAATCGTTCAGAAAATTTGAGCAAATCTTCAACCAGCAGTCAGAACAAAAAAAGTTGCTAGGTGTTTTTTTAATAAGCAATAGTTTTATTATAAAATTATTATTATTGTGATTATCATTATTGTTTTCATTACTATTATTGTGATTATCATTATTTTTGTCATTACTATTATTGTGATTATCATTATTATTAATATATTTTTCTTCTACATCACGACTAAGGATGTTATTAGTCGGCTCAATACAAAATCTACTCCAGGATGCAACCAGCTACCTAAGGAGCAGATCTAGGGCCTCTTGGTGCCTTTACAATACTTGGCGCAAAATGTGAGCTGTTGGAAATGAAATAAAATAAATTCTTGCCCTTCCCAGTCTTTTGAATGACCTGGGAGTTTCGTGAAGTTCTTACGCAAATTTTGCGGAACAAATCCCAGAGCTCCGATGACAATCGGTACGACCTGTGCTTTTACACCCCAAATTCGGCTGATCTCGTTTTCCAAACTCTTGTATTTTAAGACTTTCCCTGCCTCGTTGGTAACGACGTTTTGATCACAAGCCACAGAAACATCTTCAAGAAGACACGATTTTTTCTCCAAATCCCGGATTAAATGTGATACTGGCCTTTCAATCCCATGGAGATTATACCCAAAGTCAGCTCGCGACAACTGTCCAGACAGTAGAATCAAACTAATGCAAAACAGCAGAGGGGATAGTGAGTCTCCTTGAAAAATACCCATGTTGTTCTGAATACTTCTGGTTTCTACTGCTTCCTTTCCGCTGTGTATTAGGAACCAGATACTCCAAGACTTCATACTATGCCTAGCAAAATTCAATAAGTTTAGAATGAAATCGATAGGTCTCCAGGGTCTTCAGAATCCAACTGTGTGGTACAAAGGCCTTTTGGTAGCAAGATTTCCCTACAACCATAAGAACCCTTACGACATCCGTTTCATTCAGCAGGCATCAGATGATTTTTCTCTATGTCTGTACATTTTGTCAGCTGTCTGCAGTTATAACTTTGTACAGTTCTGGCAGACAAAGTATTGGCCTATAGTTCTTCACCAGAGAGCTGTCTCCCGCTTTGGGTAGCAAATACGTGATGCCGCGTGTGAGCCATTCCGGGAGTTCCTTTGGGTTTTCTAAAATTTGATTAAGAGCCTTTGCTAGATGGGAATGTATTGCTGTTAATTTCTTAATCCAATAAAAGTGGATCTTATCAATCCCGGGGTATTTCCAATTTTCCATGTTTTTAATTACTTGGAAGATGTCCTCTTCCGAGAATTCGTGAACATCTTCCACTGTTTTCACAAGCATATCCGCAGCATCAACTTCAGATTGGAGCCAAGACGCGTCTTTGTTGTAGGATCTGCTCTCTTCCCAGATTCCGGCCCAAAATGCCTGGACGTCATATCTTTGAAGGAGTGATAGCATTGCCATTCGGTTTTTGAGTCAGAATGCGATAGAATCTCTTCGAATCTTTTTCAAACAACCGGTTCTGCACACGTAAATCTATTCTACGTTTGTAACGTCTAATTCGTTGAGCCTATGCATGAATTTTCTCTTTTAGCTTCTCAACTACCATTAGCGTGCTTGTGTCATTTTCAATTTGGTATTTTTGTTCAACATTGAATATATTTCGTTGAACTTTAGTGGTGTGCGTTGATTTAGAAGATGCCTCAGCTACGAGTGGTATTTCACGCCGAGTGTCTTCTATCCCTTTCATAATTCTCTTCGTCCATGGGGGTACAGGGCTATTTACTCTGTTTTACTGTCAGCCGTCGGTGTTCTTGGCTGGCCCCAGAATTATCTGAGATACCAGATATCCAGTTGCATACACGATGTGATTGATTTCAGTGATATCGAGATCTCTACCTCGGGCCTGTGCCACATAATTTAAGACAGAATTCGCTGGCTCTATCACTCTCTTGGCTTTGGCATTTTCGTATATTCTCCTCACGGCGCACGAGATTCAAATGAAAATTGACAAACTTTCTATTTCGCGTCGGAGGAGATTTTGCATCATGTCCTTATCGAGTAATTCATTGCCAGATGAATTTTCATGACTGACGTAAGTTGTTGTTGTTGTTGTTGTTAATAATAATAATAATAATAATAATAATAATAATAATAACTCCACCTAGGGAGTACACGACCTTGGAGTTGGTGGTGGAGCTTGAGTACCCCCATGAGCCTGAGAGCTATATCAGTGGTAGCCTAGCTACTGGTAGGGTCTCCCTTGCTGAATAGGTTGAAGGTGAGGGGTCCGACGAAGAAGTACTCCATTTTGAGGAGAGTGGGAAGTAAGTAGAGAGGGAAGGGTCATGAACCTTTGGACTTCCTGTTGTCGGCCCATAGAGGGTACAGGAGAGAAACTGGGTTGGCACACCAGGCCACTGATTAGAGTGGAGGCCCGAACCTTGCATTAGCCAGCGAAGGAGGCTGCCTTCAGCAGTCAGTGAAAATCCCGTAGGGTTTAGTAATGCCGACTGGCGATCGGAGGGACCCCTTGCTGGGCCCTGCGGGGGGATGCCCCGAGGCCACTATGGGTCGCAGTAACGGATGGCAGGAAACAACCCGAGGGTTAAGTGTGATCTGTGAACTCGAACTTGCGTCCTGCGAATCTTCAATTCAAACCAATGAGCAAAATGGATAGAACAAGCAATGTAATGAACCTTAACGTGCCTTGTTCTACCAATGTCCCATACCTGCTCAGGAACCGAGCTAATGTCACCTTGCCGACATCAGGCCATCCCACGGATGTTAGTCCCAGGGACCCAGAGCCGGCAGTAGCTCGAAGCCATCGTCAGAGATGGACCCGGGATGAATTAATGGAGGTGATGTGGTGCTTTTACTATGCAAAAGCGAAAAATGGGGGCTCAGAAATAGAAGTTTTTAAGATATGGAGAGAGCGGAACCCAGATATGAGACCTACCCTAGACTCAAAGAAGCTTGCCAGTCAACGACGATACATACTCAGCAGTGGAAAATTCACAGCCGAACAACTTGCAGACATCCAGAGAAACGCAGAGTATGTTCATCAATCAAACCATCCACATGACGTACATTTAGAACCATCTAATATCCCTGAAAACGATGATCCACTTCAAGGTTCATCTCTTCCAAATGAAACATCCGTCAGTGGTGAAAATTCATCTGGCCATGAGTCACACGATAAGGACATGATGCGGGACCTCCTCCGACGCGAGATAGAACGAGTTCGTCTACTTCCACTCGAATCTCGTGCACCGTTGAGGAGAATTTACGAAAATGCTAAAGCTAAGAGAGTGATAGAAACAGCGAATTCTGTCTTAAATGAAGTTGCACAGACCTCAAGTAGAGATCTAGATATTACTGAAATCAATCACATCGTGTATGCAACTGGATATCTAGTATCTCAGATAATCTTGGGACCAGCCAAGAACACCGATGGCCGCCAGCCAGACAGAGTAAAAAGCTCCGTACCTCCGTGGATGAAAAGAATTATGAAACGGATAGCCGACACACGGCGTGAAATATCACTCCTAGCCGAGGCATCTTCTAAGTCAAACCACACGTATAAAGTTCAACAAAAAAATACTCCATGTTGAACAAAAATACCTAATTGACAATGGCACAACAAGGCTAATGGTAGCTGAAAAAGCTAAAAGAAAAAATCCAAGCATGGGCTCAACGAATAAGACGGTACAAACGTAGAAACGATTTCCGTGTACAGAACCGGTTGTTTGAAACAGACGCGAAGAGATTCTATCGCAGTCTGACTGAAAAACAGATTGGCAATGCTGCCCCTCCTTCAAAAGATGACGTCGAAACATTTTGGTCAGGAATCTGGGAGGAAACCAGATTCTACAACAAAGACGCATCGTGGCTCCAATCTGAAGTTGATGCTGCCAATGGACTCGTGGAAACAGTGGAACATGTTCAAGGATTCTCGAAAGAGGACCTATGCCAAACAATTAAGAATATGGGAAACTGGAAATCCCCTGGGGTTGATAAGATCCAGATTTATTGGATTAAGAAATTAACAGCACTACATTTTCATCTTGCAAAGGCTGTTAATAAAATTTTAGAAAACCCTAACGAACTCCCCGAATGGCTCACTCGCGGCATTACGTATTTGCTACCCAAAGGAGGAGACAGCTCTTTGGCGAAGAACTACAGGCCAATTACTTGCTTGCCAGTAATGTACAAACTTATAACTGCAGCCATTGCTGACAAAATGTATAGGCACCTTGAGAAGAACCATCTGTTGCCAGTTGAACAGAAAGGATGTCGTAAAGGTTCCTATGGCTGTAAGGAAATCTTGCTTCTGAATAAAATAATTTTGAATGATGCAAAGAAACGAAAACGTAATTTAAGCATGGCTTGGATTGACTACCAGAAGGCCTTTGACAGTGTACCACACGATTGGATTTTGAAGACCCTGGAGATCTATCGATTTCATCCTAGACTTGTTGAGTTTTGCAAGGCTAGTATGAAGTCGTGGAGTACCAGGTTACTAATCCACAGCGGAAAGGGAGTAGTAGAAACCAGAAGTATTCAGATTAACAGGGGAATTTTTCAAGGAGATTCACTATCCCCTCTGCTGTTTTGCATTAGTTTGATTCCTCTATCAAGACAGCTGTCGCACACTGACTTTGGTTACAAGCTCCATGGTGATGAAATACCTGTATCACATTTATTTTACATGGATGATCTTAAAGTTTTTGCTAAGAATGATGCGATTCTCTCCCAAATGCTGTCTGTCATCAATGATTTTAGCAATGACATCTGCATGAAGTTTGGTCTTGACAAGTGTGCAAAAGCCAACTTAAAAAGAGGCAAAATGACCACGTCCGAGAACATTGAAGTTGATAGACACACTGTGATTCAAGACCTTGAGCCAGGTAAAACTTACAAATATCTGGGCATTGAAGAATGTGAGACCATCTCGAACGACACAATGAAAGAGAGAATTCGCAGGGAGTATTATAGAGGAGTGAGACTTGTCCTGCAGTCCGCTCTGAACTCGAGGAATAAAATATCAGCAATAGGTAGTTTGGCGGTGCCTGTAGCCGAATACAGTTTCGGACTAGTAGACTGGACTGAACAGGAAATTCGCATCATGGATCGAAAAACCAGAAAATTGCTTACAATGCATCATGTTGCCCACCCCCGAGCTGATGTACATAGACTTTATGTGTCACGTAAGGAAGGAGGAAGAGGCCTGAGACAAATTGAAGCCTCCTGGCACAATGCAATAACCGGGATGGGAAAGTATGTAGTCAGCCATCAAGATGACCCACTAATGAGGCAGGTCATGAAATCTGACCGAAGAATGGGAAACAGAGGCATTGTAAGTGTAGCAAGAAGCATTGCGAACAAGACTATGCAAGACAACCAGAATGACAGAGACACTGAACTTCTGATGCTACTTAACATGAAATTTGAGACACAAAAAATGTTAAAGAAATCGTGGAGAGACAAACCACTCCACGGACAATATCTAAAAAGAATGGACAAGGTGCAGATCAATAAGATCAATCATTTATGTGGCTTAAAAGGGGAAGAATGAAGCCAGAATCGGAAGCACTAGTAATAGCTGCCCAAGATCAGGCCTTGAGAACACGACATTATGATAAAGCGGTTCTCAAAATTTCCCAAGATGATAAATGTCGCATTTGTCAGGAACACGTAGAAACCATCGATCATATTGTCTCAGCTTGTCCAATCCTAGCAAAGACCAAATACTTGAAAAGACACGACAGGGTGTGTAGCTACTCCACTGGCAGATCTGTACCGCCCTCGAAGTTCCGAACACATGCCCCAAGTGGTACGAACACTCACCGAAACCGGGACGTCTGTTGGATTGTGTACGATATTGTACGGCCAACAAATTCAAACTGATCGCACGATAGCAGCAACAAACCGGATATAGTCATCCGGGATTTGGAGAAAAAATCGTGTTTACTTGTGGATGTTGCTGTACCTTGCGATCAAAACGTCGTTAACCAAGGAGGCAGATGAAACGTCTTAAATACAAGAGTTTGGAAATCGAGATCAGCCGAATGTGGGCGTAATGCACAGGTCGTCCCGATAGTTATCGGAGCTCTGGGATTTGTTCCGCAAAATTTGAATAAGAACTTGTCTAAACTCCCAGGTAATTCAAAAGACTGGGAAGTGCAAGAAATTGCTTTATTTGGAACAGCCCACATTTGCGTAAAGTATTGTAGAGGCACTGATAGTCCCTAGATCTGCTCCTTAGGTAGCTGGTTGCAACCTGGAGTAGATTTTATATTCAGCCGACTCATAACATCTTTAGTCGTGATGTAATGGAATAATAATAATTAGC
>JAHLJT010008446.1:242463202-242727664 GCA_031308135.1 Acheta domesticus | reverse complement strand
TGAAAACCTCCCCTCTCCATCTGGTCACAGTTTCCCCTCTTCACCCCTCCTTCTGCCCAGGTAGGGGTTCTTCTAACTTTCATCCCATTCAATTCTCAGACGTTCATACGTGTACATTCCGTTGTAATATTAAGGAGATGTGACTACAGATGTTTGAAGTCTGTTTATAATGCCTGTATAGTGTATAACCAAATCTATTGGTCTTCGACGTAACACTCTTAGTGAAAGAAGTCACAATTTATCATTTGGTCTTGAAACAATTATATAAGCTCTACATTTATATAAGAAGGTGAGCAACATGATCTGTGTTTCCTGCTTTCCTTTTTACAATATAATGAATATTATTTTTATAAAAATGTTCATTGACATGTTTTTAGAAATCTAAAAGTGTTATGCTTTTCATTTTATTCTAGCCATGTGTTTTTATTACCTGAGGATGAAGCCACAAATGACTCCTAAACATTGTTGTAATATTTAAAAGTGTTTGAGTAAATAAGTCTTTATGAAACGTTAATTTTCCACTTAATCAAGAATTGATTGTCTAAAAAACCAATGGAACCCATCTTGATTATACAATATTACAGACAATCAGAAACATAAATTAAATGACAAAAGAAAAATTGGTAATTTTGAATTTCATTTTTGTTCCCTTTTTTAAAAGGTGCTTAATTTTCGCTGTTTTGAAAAATCTGAAAATATTCCTGTGAATAAAGAAGAATTGAAAATGTGAGTTAACGGATATGTAAAGGCAGGCGCACAAGTTTTTAATAAACAATCCGGAAAATCATCTAAACCAGATGAATATTTATTTTTTAGTTTACTGACTGTTCTGAGGATTTCGTTGGATGAAATTTCGGAAATAAACAAGGTATCGGAAATGTTTTGGGAAGCGTATGATGTTGAATTTTGTGCTTTTAGTACCTTCGTTAAATCGGCCACAATTTTCGAAAAGTGTTCGTTGAAAAGATTTGCAACTTTTTCGGATTAGTTGCTTCTCTTTCATTGTCTTTTAAAACATTCTCTACAAGGTATCGAGATGATATGGTTGTATTTTTTATGATATGCCACATTGCTTTAGTTTGTTGCTGGCGTACATAATATCCTGACTATTTTCATTAGTTTTGCCTGAACTATTACTTTCCTTAAAATTCTTTTGTATTGTCGGAAGTATACGTGGAAACTGGGTGATACATTGTGATGTTTAGAAATAAAGTATAGCGTACGTTTGTTTTGACACGATGTTCTGATTCCTTGTGTGATCCAAGTATTATTTTTCCGTGAAATGTTTACTTTTGTCTTTTTAAGAGGAAAGCACGCGTTAAGGGGAAATGAAAGCTTTGAGAAAATAAATTATAATTTTCATTTGTGTCAACAGCGTTGCGAACAGCAGCCCATGATTCCTTTAATATTCCGTAAAAAATTTTATGTTAACTTGAGTAAATTCTCTACCTTTGCGTGTATTATTCATTGTCAGTGTTTGTGTTGTTAGTAATTGTAAGAATTTGTGCATCGTGGTCACTGTAACCCACATTATTCGTTATTTCATACGTATTTGTGGTTTGTTAGTTATCATTTGATCTAATGTCTTTTGCGATTTCAATGTATTCTGTGTAGGTACATTCACTGTAATATCTAAATTAAAAGAATGAAGTAAAATGAGAAACTGCTCTTTTTTGTGGGATTCGCTCAGAAAATCAGTATTGAAAGCTCCACCTATAAAAATGGATTTCAAACAAAGATTAATTTTGTTAGGAATTATCTTTAGATTTTCTAAGAAAGTAAAATAATCTAAATATCGGTTTCTTAGAGGTCTGTAAATGTAATGTATGATAATTTTGAGCGTAGTAAGATGTACGACTGTTGTTTCAAAAACTTTTTCAACTGTATATACATTGAATTCTGACAAGAAGGTAGAATCAATATCATTTCTTCCGTAAATACACAAAACTCCATAAGCATTGCCCTTATTTGATTCTCTCGTTTTACAATATGATCCTGCAAGGTAAAATCTAGGAATTTGGAGTGTGTTTATATAATTATGAGACAACCAATGTTCGGTAAAGCAAAACATCTATTTAACTTAGATCACATTGTAATGCTGCCTCGATAATGCGACGCCGGTGTCTCCGAACGCAGGTTGTGCAAGCCCGTTACGACGCAAATTGCCCCCTTCTTACCTGAGTCAAGGTGCTGGCTAGCTCAGGAAGCTGATGAGCTATATATATGGCTGATGGATAGACGTTACTACTTGAGGAAATGAGTTAAAACGAAAAATGTACTGAAGGAACATGAAATTTAATAAAAAATTAACAAAATTATGAATAAAAATTATTGTAAGTCCTGCGCGTGACCTTAAGGATAGTATCCAATTTCTCTAATTCTTAATTCTAGTACAAAAAATAATACGATAAAGTTTTAAAATTAAAGATTACACAGAAAATATTCAAAGTTAGTCATTAATACAAAAGTAGCCAATGCGCGGCCAACGCTTTCTGTAAGAACTACTTCAATTTCATTCTTTGTCAATCTAGAGTCTTTTAATTGAAAGTATGCCAGAGGGGCAGTGTGGAGGCCGATGCCTGGCGCTCCACTAACATTACCATTCAGTTGGGACGAGGGCGGCTCCAGCTGTGAAGAATTCACTTTCTTCGGACAATGCCCTCACTCTCCTCGAAAGAGACGCTCCAACGCTCCAGAAGGGACGCGGGTCTACGTGGTAGGGTCTTGGTAGGGTCCTTTCACTCCCGCCAGGCATGACGTTCGAAAGGCACGACAGCTCAGCACAGTTCCCGTCGACAGGTACCCGAATCGCGCGATACTGATCGGTTGGTAATCTTCCCGAAAGGATGACGATCACGCCACGATATGAATAGATGAGTGCAATACTGCCACGCGAACTAGTGTGGATAAATTTGCCACACGTCGTACTACGAACTGCGAGTAAGGAGAGAATTTTGTAACGAAATAATTTGCATGAAAGCGAACTCCGGGAGCACTCGCCCCTTGTAATCACGGTAGGCACTTCTCTCCCTCCTATTCTGACTTCTCTGCTCTCGATGGCAGACAGTCGCCCTAACGACGTATCCGCTCTAATGTCTCTATCGTCTCCCTGATCTAAACAGCGGAAACTCACCCAGTCTCTCTGATATCTTCTGGCACGGCGGGCCCTCGCAAGCTCACACAGAGCCTCTCCCCTCCCCTCCCCTCCCCACCAGTCGCTCAAAAGTTCTGAAAGGTTCCCTTAAAATTTTGCAAAGAGATGTGCGATTGGCCGAAGGTTCCTGCGTCGTACAAAAATCTCCTCCAATTACCCAGAGCGTTTTTCAACTGATTTTAGTAGAAATTTCCGTAATCAATCTCTCTTTTGCACTAAATGTAAATAGGGCGCTTGGGTGGCCCCTGGCGCCATGCAGTTCCTGTGTTCCTAGAAATTCCCTGGGGGGGTTGACCCGAAGGGTGCGTCTGCTAAACAGTCCCCCTTCGGCCGACGCCTGGCGCGGGAATTATATCCCCTGATCTAAAGGCATTCTTATGCACGACAAACAAGTGTGCATTTATAGATTCCCAGAGAAATCTGGGTTACTTTCATATACTTTCCAATAACATGTTAACAGGTCAAAAGTATATATACGAAAACTGAGCTCTCTCCAGCATTGTTCTTCGGAACATTGTTCATGTTCGTCGTCAGGATTCTAGAAATTTGGTGTACTGTTCTTCGAGAATAAATTATTCTTTTTAAAAACTGGAATTTTGATGTCAAGAATATAATTCGGGCGCTTGTGCCTGGCAGCTGTAAACACACAGTTTTACCACCCTGCTTGATCCCTTTGAAGCAAGTGAGACCTTGAAGACAGGCATAAAGCGGCGGCGCGCGGTGATTTCCGCGCTTCGACAGGCAGCAGGTCACGAAAGCTCTGAATACTAATTGTCGCAAAATCACTAGTTTTAATGCTACGTAGCACTTAAAAATTTATATTTATAGATTTTGAATAGTGTTGAACAAGGTGGTCAAATTTCATGTCAACCCGATTATCTAGCTCGGCGAATGGTGCGTGTAAGCGCTGCTGAGAAGTGGCAACGATGTTCTCCATAAGCGCTGTACTGCAATCAATTCCTTGGATGCACTATAGGCGTGGACGTTTCAGAGCACAATTTCCATTTACATGTATACCCCAGTACCGTTTTTTCAAAGTAAAGTAAGGAATTCCAGATGATTTTTCTTACATGATGTACTACACAGCTGTGTCTAGTTCATGCAAAGTCCACTTCGTCTTGTCTGTGGCCCGTGGTCTTTTTTGAGGCTTATAATGGAAACAAAATTAATCACATTGTAATGAGTTTAAGTTAAAATAACGAACTTGCAGGGAAAACAATATGAGGTTATCAGAGCTAGGCTTCAATTTCCCTTCCTAATGGCTCTCTGTAACTGTTTTTGTTTAAATTACAAAATGAAGGATAAAATAATTTTGCACTTCTATTTTAACTTGATTTCGTTTAACTACATGAATCATGCAATAAATACAATTTATTACTATCCCTGTATAAGCATGATAGCAAACTCTCCGGCTTAAGATAACAGCAGCAAAAATTACAGGCGGACGGCTGAAAACATACTGTGTCATCGTGTTAGGCAAACATAGTGCGACTGTCACTGCCAGTACTATGGGCGAATGGTGGACTCTAGAGAACCTTCTACGCAATACGCAGGCTCCCATTGCCCAGTTCTCCCCTATGCGCGTGACGCTTTTCGTAGCTGCCGAAAATAGAAATTGTTCGTTAACTAAAGTGATAAATTCGAAAATTAATTTTCGCTTTCTACTAAAACACTCGTAATTATCTTTCCCACACTCCCAAGATTAGCTGAAAAATAGTTAATTGCTATACTGACAATAAGTAAGTTTTGCTTGCTCCGAGGAATGCATTTCATACCATGCACATTTATATGAAGTATGTATGCACTCATGTATTCATATTAAAGATGTGTATTATTCATACTAAAATAACAAAGACTGGCCACAATTTGTAAAATGGAGATAAAAGAAATATACCGGGATAATCATTTTCAATAAGTGTTTTCCTTCGGCACAAAAGTTTAGGACGAATTTAATTCTCCTTCAAGATCAAATGTCAATGTATCTGCAAAACGTACGCCAACACGTAACGTCATGAGCAATTTTTACATTTTTTAAAAACAATGTTCTGCATTCTTTCGTATCCTTTCTTCTCTCAATGTTTTTTTCTTCAATTTTCGATCTCATCAAGAAACTCACTTTCATAACCACTCGTCTCGATCACATCTCACAGCTATCCTAATTGACAAGCAGGCTTTCTTTATTGACCGAAGACGTCATTCTCAATATCTCGCGGGAACCTTCAATCATGTCGCTCTCTGACAACGATTCGCGGGTAATTGGGTCAGGAGCGGAGCGCGGGCCGGATATCGGCGTGGGCGGCGTGGGCGGCGTGGGCGTGGCGAGGGCGCCGGAGCCCCGGGGCTTCGTCGAGGCAGGCACGCGCGGGCGACGAGGCGTAGATGCGGGCGCGGGGGCGAGAACCGAGCGCGGCTAGGGGCTCCGCGCTTCACGCATATGGAAGCGAGTGAGACGAACATTGGAAGCTGGAAGCACACGGGCAAACCTCTCGCCTGCCTCTCCCTGGATATAAATCTATCCGCTTCATACAACGAAAAAGAGTAGGTAGAATTGTCGCACCGCAGCTACCTGTTTCATTGTTTGCACGAGCGATTGATTAGAGATTCTGCGCATGTCAACTGCTAAGTTCATTAGTCCCGTACGTGTAGTACATATTTTTATCGCGGGAGGTAGCGCTGATCTTCCTCTGTCGAATGGCGAGATCCAGCACAGACCTACACGTCGACTTGCTGGATTTTCCCCCTAACCAGGTATCTCCCACCAACGGGGCACGTCCCCTAGCCGGTACAAGCTCTAAGCTCCCGATTTTTCTTCGTACATCTGTGTTAGTGTGGTACTTATGAGTGCAAATGTGTGTACGCAAAATGTGAGGATAGGACAAGGGAGAGAAGGAAAGATCGCGCAATTGTCTTTCGCCCATTTGTCAGGGTACTGCACCGGTAATTGCCTAGAGAAATCACGAAAATTAACGATCAGAGCAAGCAGCCGCTAGAATTCTCCTCCAGAGCGGTTGGATTAGACCTAGCATTTCGCCCTGAGGAAGGACGCAGAATGGCGGCCTAAACGTTGGCAACTGTGCCTAGGATACGGCGTCTCCCGGACAAATAATTAGTTACTAAATAAAAATATATTTAAAGACGAGGCCGGTGATAAACTCGGTGATACCTACTTAATATTTAACTTCATTATTTTAGGATGAATCAGCGAAACCGTAAAAACACCTGTTTCATTTTTATAGTTGGGAACAATGCTGTGCAAACAGAATTACAACTGGCGAAAGTCAGGCTTGCGAGTGCGTCTTGTGGTTTGGGGATGAGACAAAAGATAAGTGAATAAAATTAACATGTAAAGCCAGGCGCCCTCGGGCAAACCTTGCTTGATGAGGCTGCCTCGCTCCACTAGTAAGTCTGTCGCCACTGTTTTCCGCATCATAGTACAGTGGGAAATAATTCTGTGACGACAAATTTACAACCAGTGCAAGCCAATATCATGCCAGTAAAATAAGGCCAAAATAATGGAAAATTAATATGAATTGTCATAGTTAATAACTAGTAGGATGTGAAAAAACACATGCTTGAACATTCAGAATTCTATTTCTCCCAAAATCGAACAGAGTGATTTTATTCGTACTTATTAATACCTCCACCGCTAAGAACCTATTTCACTGATGCTAGCAAAAATATGGCTATTTAAAAAAAAGTAGTTACAGGTATCCAAGAGACAATTAGGGACTGTGTTTACCATTTGATCAAATCTTACGCGAGATCACAGGCCTAAGCTTAAATTTATGCAATACAAAGTTGCTTGCGAGACCATTTAGTACCAGCTGACGCAAGAAATGTACCCACTAAATATTAAAAAATGCATTTCTTAATACAATTATGAAATATTAGATTTTACGTTATAAAACTTTTCTTTAATTAATTGGAAACTCACCGCCGTAACTGAGTCAATGAAAGTCGCAAACTAATGCCATAATACTGAAATGCAACTCGAAATTTACTCGCCAATAGTATTCTTGAGATACATAGTTTTTATGTAAGAGTGCGCGTCAATTAAGTGTTCAGGCTCAATATAATAGCAATAGATGTGCAAAAAAAAATCCTTAGTGGTACATTCAGTTTCTTTCGTTCACTGTAAATACAACAAAAGTAACACACAAGGCTTGCGAACTCTTCATGTTACTGTAATTCAAGGTCCTTGGCAAAGTTTTGTTTTTAGACATTTGTATTTCTTGTGCTCATTATATCCGATGTGGAGAGTTCACTAAAACCGACTCATCTAGTGTATATTTGTAAATGATGTGGAATCGGACTAGTTACTTAGTTTCACTATAAGTTCGGAGTCAACTGTATTTTGTATACTGTGTTAAGTCCAAATAAAATGCTATGCAAATACATACAGAGAATGGTATTGCAATAAGAAATTAAAAGGGCCATAAAACAGACAAATTGTTTCTTAAATAAACCACAATATGTGGGTAGCTCGATTAGAAGCAAAAAACAATTGGCATTTAGTAAGAGCGATCATATACTTGAGGGGGGGGCGAATGCATAACACTGACTAAATTAATAAATGATTGTCCATAGATAGCGTGAAATATTAATTATTACACTAAATAAAATGCTTTAATTTCTTATCTAAAAAGCCTTTTACGTCAAGCCAGGCAGATCGAACTGCACCTGCACGACTACATACCCCCATGGGAAATCCGGCGCTCCCTTGAGCAAGAGTCACTTCCTTTGATTCCGCTCTCTATCCCCTCCAAATCCAAAATAATGGTGTTACAGAATGGCGCATTCTCTTAGGTCTGAAGTAGTTTCTCGGTTTTGCCCTACCCTCTTCCCAGCAGCCAGATATGCGCCCTAAAACATTTTTTTCACATTTTCTTAAATTTTAGATCCTCTGTTACTCGAATTGAAATGTGGCTCTGAAAATAATATGGAAAGTAAAAAATAAACCTATAAGTCAGAGATATACATGTTTAATGAAAATTGCAAAACAATTTTTCAGAAAACGTCGTTTCAGTTTTTGTGAAAATACTTTTGAGCTAATTTTTACATAAAACGTTTTAGATGTAGAGAAACTTTTTCTAGAAATTGAGTGAAGCACTTGTAATCACAAACACAAAAACGTGTAAAAATCACCCATAACATGATTATCGACGTGACGGAAGTATCTACAAAATTACATGTGTAATTTTGAAAAATCAAAAGAACATACCAAAATGTGGTTTCAGTTATGTTATTCAGTACATTAAGGGCTATCAATATGAAAAATTTCAAAGATAATTGTTGGCAGTTTTTAAGGAATTCTAGTATTTAATATTTCCCATATTTGATCCGAAATTACACAATAACTATAAACATTTTTTAAAAAGTACTTTATAGATAATAAAGAACCAAATATGGAGAACAAATTTAATTTGAAAAATAAAATCTATACCTTCAATATTGTAGTTGTAGTGTAACCGCCACCTAGCGTTTTCCTGAGTGCGTAGACAGGTACGAGATACAGTTACCAAAAGTTCAGAATAGAAAGCACCACGTCAGAATGAGCGTGCATCGCCCTTCCCTGCTCGAGTAAAAACAACCAATCAAGGAATTTCTCCGCATTCATCGGAATTTCGCCGATAACAAGACAAACGCGGTCATTTTTGTTCGAATCGCCTGGTAAGGAAAGTTGTTTCCAATGTTGCGGTCAACGTGTGGATTTGGTGTACCGATCATCTGGAAAAGCTTCATAAATGTAATGGATTCTTTTTGTAATGGAGTTTGATATCATTGCAAATGATTTAACTAGTGGTGCTTCCAACCCACATACTTCCTCGCACTGCTTCTAAACGGTCCTAAATGCTACTCCACTACTTCATAAACCAGCAAAAGTGTTTTCTACCAGAAAACTTTTTCCCTTCCGAGACCCGATGTCCGATCCTCAAAGTTAACGAACCGGCACTTATACCACTACGCCAAACTAGCACCGTATAAGTCGAACAGAGTTATAAAAGAATCGAACCGAGCTATAAAATGGTAAATGCATAATAAAGAATCAATTAATACGATGGTAAAATACGATTTACAAATCCAGACCGCAAATAATATTCAGACAGGTCTCAACGTTCATATGAAACAGAGCATTTTGTAAAGGATCTTAAGGTTTAATGTGCGTTTCAAATATTCATACTTGCATTGGAGATTATTGATGACTACTTTTGATTAAATAACTCTATCGTGATATTTCATGCTCTTCCATTTTATCCCTCTCATATTATTATTACTAAAAAAAATTAACTCATTTAGTCTAATATCACAATTCAAAGAACAATTTTAGAATATGGAAACAACTACGGCAAATAAACAGAACGTGAAGATTCAGAATTGGAGTGCCAATGCTATCATTAAAAAAACAGTGCTAATCCACTTGCAATATCATTATAAAATAGTCTAGTTTTTACTAAGGAAACCCGTCTAAACAATAACAAGCAATATGATCAAACAGACCACACAGTATACACACACGACAGAAGGAATAGTTTCGACATAAAGAAGTCTACATTACCTAGTCATTCTTATAACTCTTAGACTACAATCTAGTATCTCAAGTAGAGCTTTATTCAATAATTTAATCTTAAAACACATATCAGTCTTTCATTCTCGCTCAAGTAAAATATTATTCTTTAATATGCACGCGTTATTCAATACTCCTTGGCAATCTAAATGCATGCACACAAACTGGGGTTGCCTAATGGCGAACCAAGAAAAAGGAATCTTATCAAATGTAGTATACAATTAGTGCTAAGAATTCTTTCGTCCAGCAAATCGCCCGCTTATCCAAACCGAACATATCAGACATTGGACTAGCCAACTTAAATATAAACATGCACACTTTGACAGAACAAGAATTAAATTTGGACTATGTACCGGTCATTCTCTTCATACAAATAAAACCCCAACATGGAGTGAAACCACACAAATAAAGTAGAAACAATTTGCAGAAATCAACATGAATTCCTCAAATACAAATATTTAGAAAATAACTTCAGCTCGTCTCTAATAACTAATCCAACGAAAGCCGCCTTGCACCACTCATAACAGATCTCCAGAGTGTAGTGCTCACTAAAATAATTTGACAATGATCGAACTGTTCTGAAGGGCAAACGACAAAAAAACAAGAGACTCTAGAGAAAAGAACATCTGAGTGAAAGTCCAATCTAATAACCAAAAAGTGAAAAAACAATTATTAGATAAACTAAACAACAAAAATCTTTTAAAAAGGACCAACAAAAGTGCCCAGGACATGACATCAATATTTCAATTTAAAAAATACCACCGTATATAATAGCCTTCACTCTGCCGTTGGTAGAAGGGTTAGTCCCACAATCACCTTGATTCCAATTGTTTCTTTTAGAAGTTGTAACAATAGATTCTTGAAACTCCATCTATCTCTTCAAAATGAATTAGGAATGCGACAGTGAAGTATTGTTCCCAGCTAGCCGTTTGTTTTGTTGGTACTGTGGAAAAGTGAACGCTAAATTCGTCATTGACCATTGGCGTTATAAAATTAGTTTTGCAATGAAATGTTTAGTCATCAACATTAAACTAAACAGGGATATACTCTGTCTGCTTGTTATTAGTGAAACTAAATTGCTTTCATTCTGATTATTCGTATTTATTTATCTCTTTTGCGGTTTTTATAAAAAACTTAAATCACAGCCTTCTCTTTGTTTTTGGAAGATGTATCATTGCTAACGCACTTGTACAGGTTTAGTAATAATACAGCAATTTGGCTTTGGTGTACGTGGGATATCTAAACTACATTTACCTCAAAATAGGACATGGTATTATTTTTGTAGACGACTCTAAGGTAAAACCAAGTTCTTTATATACTATGCTCTTTTAGTATCAAATTTAACAGTAAATGTTTAGTGTCACAAATCACAGTGGTAATCGATTAAAGTTAATCTTCGGACAGAGAATGAGAATGGAAAAACACCTAACGGGCTTAGAGGTTACTTTTCCCGTTTTTTTAAAAATTTAATATATTATTTGCAATCCGTTGCATCATAACAAATGGTAAATCCGTCAACAAACACTTGTAATGGCATGTGAAGAAACTGTGCACTAACAGTCCTTCGTAGATTTTTAGTGATAAATAATTATCAATAACGTAATTATAAATATAACATCTTCAGCAGAAACTCAAAACCAAACAAATTAAATACAATAAATTTAAGACACGGCGCACTATCGTAACTCAAGTTTTCACCTATATATAATCATTTATATTTTCAAGAACATATTTACGTTTTAATAAATTTAACACAATACCTAATTGTTTTAATTAATAACAGTATACTTTTTCGATATTATCATTTGAAATTCATGTGGTCTTCGTTGTAAAGGTCCAAAGTATTTGTTAGAAACGAGGGATGAAATCTGCTTAGTATTCTTAAGGTTTGGCTATTTTCGAGTTAATTTAGTGCTAGGTAGTTTGGACGATTTTCTACTGGATTGAACTTTTTGGAATATTGTGGGTATGTGTAAATCATACTGAAATGTTTTATTTGGAACAAACAATGGAACACTGAAAAGAAATCTTAAAGTTTTTGCCTGAAATCGTTGTAGTATTTTTAGCTTTCAATTGGCCGATTACCTATATCCAGGCAGGGTTTAATATTGATTTGTAAATTAATAGATTGGTAATCAAAAAGACGAAGTTTTGCCTAGAAGCCAATAATATTGTTTGATTTTGATTTCGATAAATTTCATTTTATTTTTGATGTGTGTTTTTCTAGTTATTTTGTGGTCAAGATGTAAACAATTGGAAAGATGTAGACAAAGTTTAACATTATTTGCCTGTGGTATTTCTATTGCATATTTTAAAGGATGTATTTCATTGTTGCAGATTTGGAGGGCATGTATTTAGTCTGAGTGCGAGCGTCACATACGCAGCTTTGCAATGGATTGTTTTTTTACGCCACTATGTGTGGAAGCTATTAGACACGTCCTGTTTACATATCATTCATCACCCTTCACAGGCGAAACGGCATACGCGTTGTCGACGGAACGGCAGAAAAGACGAAAAAAACAAGTAATTTCCCGTCTTGCGCGTTCCTCGAAGTTGACTTTCAGTCCAGGGTAGTAGAGGTTAATTTTACTTTCTCGCGATGGAGTAAAGAGAAAGTTATGTAAAGCTGCACAAAAACGGCGAATATTTGGCAGAAAAAACTGTTAGTACAGAGCTCTGGTAACGGAAAAAGTGGATAAATCCAGTTGCTAAAGTTAGAAGAAGAAAAAACTAACACATGGTGTAGCCAGAATCCACGTCCCTTGTTACTGAAAAATCGAATGACAGCAAAACATACGTCCGCCTGTCCATCTGTCGCTGTAAAGGCAAACACATAATTTGAGAATTTAAAAAAGTATTCAGATAACAAACAATGTTTTCTTTCAATGTTTTAATTTTACATTGATTTTAAATTAATAAATATTTGTAAGGATAATTTAAAAATTACATTCGAACGATAAACCTTCGAAACAAGTGTTAATTTTTGACAAGACCATACGTGAACGTAGAGCTCTCTATCGACCGACAGCGTCCGTCTAGGAGGGGTCGACAAAGGGGAGAGTTAATGCAAACTTCTTATTTTTCAAATATTATTGATTCCGTGAGTGTCAACTACTGAGATCATGAGTTCCATATGTGCACTACACGTTTTATCCAGTGATGGTGTTCCTCCCACCTAGAAACGTGTTATCCAGTGCCAAACTACACGCCAGCTTTCTCGCCCTGGTATCTCCGCCGGCGGGGCACCGACCCAGCTGGGACAAACTGTAAGCATCCGACTGCCCTCCCGAGATGTGTAGTAGTGTAGTGTGTATTGGTGTGTCAGTAAGGAGAGGAGGAGAAAAAATATCACGAGTGATCCGCTTCCCGTTAGATTACTTTTCCGTAATTTTCCTGCTACCAATGATAAACTACCGATCAGAGCAGACGGCCGCTAGAATACACCTGGCAGTAGTTCTCTATGGAGTTAGTTTTAAGATTTTTATAAATTTAATGTCTTTTTATTGGATTACCGTCGTAGATGGGATAGTGCTTACTAAACTAACCTCATATACTAAACTTACAACCTACGGTCTCGGACCAAACGAACGCGGATGAAACTCGTAGGATAATGATGATGAGGGGTGAAGGGATAATCACAAATACAACAATGTTTAAGCAGGACTCAAACCACACGTCTCCTCCGCGCAGGCGACGGCTTCCGCAACCGTCTCTGCAACGGAGGCTTAATAATATGAAAGATGATAAATGCCGCATTTGCCAGGATCAAGTAAAAACCATTGATCATATTGTCTCAGCTTGTCCAAGCCTAGCAAAGACGGAATACCTGAAAAGACACGACAGGGTATGTAGCTACCTCCACTGGCAGATCTGTACCGCCCTCGAAGTTCCAAACACATGCTCCAAGTGGTACAAACACACACCGAAACCGGGGACGTGTGTTGGATTGTGTACGATATTGTGCGACCAACAAATTCAAACTGATCGCACGTTAGCGGCAAACAAATCGGATATAGTTATCCGGGATTTGGCGAAAAGATCGTGTTTACTTGTCGATGTTGCTGTACCTTGCGATCAACATGTCGTTACCAAGGAGGCAGAGAAACGTCTTAAATACAAGAGTTTGGAAATCGAGATCAGCCGAATGTGGGGTGTAAAAGCACAGGTCGTACCAATAGTTAACGGAGCTCTGGGATTTGTTCCGCAAAATTTGAGTAAGAACTTGTCTAAACTCCCCGGTAATTCAAAAGACTGCGAAGTACAAGAAATTTCTTTATTTGGAACAGCCCACATTTTGCGCAAAGTATTGTAGAGGCACTGACAGTCACCGGATCTGCACCTTAGGTAGCTGGTTACAACCTGGAGTAGATTTTATATTCAGCCGACTCATAACATCTTTAGTCGTAATGTAGTGGGAAAATAATAATAATATGGAATTATAACCCCTTCTGCTAATTGTTGAAACGTTTTCAAAAGATGTATAGAATTTGGAATGAACAAATGTCGGACAATTAAAATAATGAAAGTTAAAATCCATGAATTTCAGCTAGAAAATGGACAGCCTATAAGAGCAATGCCTGCAGATAAAACCTACAAATACTTAGGTGTCAAACAAGCTAGATGTGTAGATCATTCGATTAAAGATGAACCGTCAACAGTTTGGAGGAAGAATCAGACAAATTCTGAAGACATCACTCAATAGCAGGAATATGATCAAAGCAGTCAACATATATGCTGTCCTTGTGCTTGAGTACTCTTTTGCGGTTAAAATGGAGTACAACGAAAATCAAAGGCATCGAAAAAGACTGCGCACAGTGATGACGAAAGAACGCAAGCACCATCCAAACTCAGCAGTCTTTCGACTGCTGTGCATCCAACTCAGCAGTCGTTGCCACGTCATTTGGGTGGTCGAGGTGTAATGGCATAGGCAACCAACAGTCTCAACATATAATATCTCTCAGGCGCGGCTCTTCATTAATGGCTGTAGGGCGGAGTCTCTCCTAGAGAAATCGCCATCCAAAAGAAATTTAAAAATATGTTTGCAAATGTATTTATTAATTAATAATGGAATTCTGAGTTGTATTATGTTACAATCATATCAACATTTTTCTTCGTCGGTTCGTTAACGGCCGTCCGTAACGCATTTAAAGCTGTTGACAGAGAAGAGAGAAGCGTTAGGCTCCCACTTTATTCTCCCATAAGGCCTGTACAAAACGAGGAGGCGTGACGTCATGCATTCACTGCAGACGCTTACCAGCGGACGAAGGGTGCGGCGAGACAGCCTTCGGTGGAGCCTAGGGTCTGAAGAACGGCGGGCTCACCAGTTAGCATTACTGTGCAGATCCGCAAGTAACATTGCGCTTCAACTAGTTTTCCCAGTATGCGGTTGGAGCGCTATACTTGGGTTTTTCTTTCTTAGTGGATGAGGTCTTATCTTTTGGGGCCGGGCAAAATCGTTGTGAAACAGAACTTACGAGTACTTTTGATTACCAGTACTAGTAGCTTGTAACTTGTAACCTTTGTGAAACGGGCCCCATGATGGAATATCTCACGGTATTTCGCGTCGTTCTCAATCGTCTGTATCAAACGTATTAATAGAAATACAATGCAGGCAGTGCAATGCACTGCACTGTAATGTAATGCAATGCAATGCAATGCATTGCATTTGCAGTCTTCCCCATTTATAAAACCACGAGCCGCGACTGATATCTCTAAAAGAATACTTTTACAATGGAAGGATAAATATCTAAACTACATCGTGCCGTCTGTTTAGCAGATAGATCCACGCTGTTGGAGTTAAGTCATCAAGAATACAACGGAAATTATTATAGAGAATAGCAAAAACTGTAAACGTGGATGATCAAGCCTCTGCATGAAAAGCATCTGTGTGGAATTAGTCAAGATCATGTCGACATGAGAGCGTCCAAGTACTGGGTAATGATAGGTCAGATGTTCCCAGACACGGAAGTCACTGTGCTGGCAATACAATATCAAGTCATACCCACCAGAAGTTATCTGAAATCAGTAGTAAGAGATCCTGAGGTACAAGATGACATATGTCGATATGGATGCCAGACACCGAAAAACATCTTTTATATTTCTGGATGCACACATTTCTCGGGAACTGATTATAATCAACATCATGATGCAGTTGAAAATATTGTGCATCAAGAGATTGCTTCCCAACACCAGCTTGAAGAATTCAAGGAACTCTACTATAAATACGTACCTAACAATGTTCTCGAAAATGATAAATACCAACTTTATTGGGGCAGAACAATGTGAATCTCTCTTGTAAGTTTTCTCAAAAATATTAGAGAGACTTTCCTACACGCAAATGGAAACTTTTCTCAGGTAAAACGAAGCGTTTTCAGACTCACAACACGGATTTAGAAAATTAAAATCTAGAGAAACTGACATTTTTTCTTTTTCTTAAGATATTGCTTCATCAATGGACCAAAATGAAGCACCCATTGAAATATTTTTAGATCTTTCGAAAGCTTTTGATGTTATTGACCATGCCATGTTGCTCTCAAAAGTATCTTCATATGGAATTCGTGGTATTTCCCTAGATTCGATAACTTCCTACCTTAAACATCGGACTCAAGAGTAGAAATACCGTACTGGCACGAAAGGACATTATTTACTTCTCTTTCCAATTCTTTGCCAATTGAGCATGGTGTCCCTTGTGCTCAATTGGACATGGATTACTGACAAATTCACTACATGGATTACTGACAAATTCGACATCTTTGAACCAGTATGGTGGATAGAGACGTCGCAGCGGAATGGCGTGGTCATAATCGGCAATGAAAAAAAATTCTACCTCTAGACCACAAAAATAGCTTTGATCTCGTAATCCAAGCGGACATAAAGTAATAACAAGTTCAATTCAGTATGGCGGACAGTTCGAGACGGCCGCTTTGGTATGGCATACAACTCCCTCTCATTTTGGCTATCTAACGAACAATATATTACTAGAATTCACTGTGTATTCATTACCTAATGGCCTAGTTTTTTTGACATATTTAAAAAATTGCGCAGCGCAACGACGACACCTACAGGCCGCTATACTTGCGTTTCATTGTTCATCACACTGGTAACTTCTCAAAAAATTTTAGCTTTGAGCTTATCATATGTCGATTTTCTTGATGGCTCCCGGTCTATTAAAACAGCTAAACTGTGTTGTTAGTATTGAATAAGTTTACTACGGCTCCCATTGCCCTGTGGGGGGATGGGCTCCCATTATCCAGGCGATCGGGTAATAAGAGCCATTGAGTCAGATTTTGTAGTCTTAATAGAAGTGTCTGTTTTTTGCTTTAGATATTTTATGGATCAAAGAACAGAACGTAGATTAACAATATTAACAAAAATCGTTCCTAGGGCATTCGTATTTTACTTTTTCCTTAATAGTTTCCCATTCCCCAGTTTTTCCCCCATATATCTACTTCGTGTTAAACGAACGATAAACAATTTTGATAAAATCATGAATCTCATATGAGCAGCAGCACTATTAAAAATGAATGACGTGTAGTTGAATGATATTACAATTATAAAAATATTTCGTTGCAGTTAAATCTCAAATGGAACTCGCGTATGAATGAATTGAATCCAAAATTAAATTCATTGTTTTGGATTTTTAATCATATCAAATTCAATTTGCCTGCATACAAATCGGAGCATATACTTTGCGAATGTACTAGTATATCTCAGTTGAATTATGACATATCTGGGAGTAATCCATCAAAAATGACGGGACAAAATGTTGCGATATTTAAAAAATGCAGTGCGAAGGTTTTTTTTATTCAAATTAAATTAAATCAAATCATCCATAGTTGGGCAAGACCTCCCACTCTTTAGATGTGAATAGCTCATTAAATTTCACCACCAGGGGAGCTGGGTCTGATGAGACTTTCAAGCCTTAGAATTAGATCTTATTTAACAACGGTTACCTCTTTTAAACTTAATTACTAATGACAATGTTTATTTTTCTATTAACTCGTCACTGCACATTATTTACCTGTCACATAATTTAATAATTTCTAAATTTAAAGAATCACAGTCCCTTTGGAGAAATTCATCTGTATATCTCACTCCCAGAGAACTCCCAATATACTTTACGATTCGCCGTTTTTGACCATACGTTTGTAGCTGAGGTTCTAAAAGCGTCGCACCAGAGTGAATTTTTGTTTCCCTATCTGGACTTCCAAAGCATAGTACGGATGTCCATATTTGCGGCCTGGTCAGCCCTTTGACATGGCCTGACCAACTTCATTTTATTTTGTTGGTTTTCTTGCTAGCATCCTTTATTTTTGTTCTCTCGGATGTTTTCATACCTGATTATATCTTTGAGCACAACGTTGAACAAGTTGGTTTCTACCTTCCTTGGCCAAACATCGATGTTATTGTTGTTTGGCGTTGAGGGACCCTGACTGGGCTCCACATAGGATGACCTGGAGTAAGCAGGACTGGAAAACTTTCTTAATTGTCATTGTTTCTTTTTATTGTTTAATGTGAAATTTAGATTCTAGGATTTTTTATCTGCTTCGAATATTCTAGTTGCATACTCGTTCTCTTGCCTGTTCTGGAATGAGATTACCCGTTAGTACATACAGTGCAATCACATTCGCTATACCAAATTATAGTCAACACAGCCACAAGATTGTTTCACTTTGCCCGCAAAGGGTAAATTATTGAATTATTACGTCTACATTATTGTATTAATAACATGATTTTTTATTTAATAGTATCTTAGAGGTGCACTCCACAAAAATGTAGAATTTGCTATTCTTTTCTATACTGTTTTTGAAACAATTAGCCATACATTTTATCGGGCGCTTTTCAACCAAGACAATTGCAACACACTCACGCGAGAGCGACATTTTTTATTTTTATTTTTTCCCTGAATTCAAATTTATTGCAGCCGAAGATAATTCACGGAGGTAGGTAGAGATTTATATTACATTGCCTATTTTTCAATGTGTCCAATTAACAACCCACAATATTGAAATCGCATTTTAATATATAGGAAGGTGCCCAGATTGTTGCCTGCCCAGATAGTTTGATGAGCTGAAGAAAAATGTCGAATATCAGGACTGCGCGTGGAGTCCTAGTCCACTACGTCAGCGCCTCATTCCTCACGGACAAAAAAATTACTGAGTTTCTGACAGAATCAAAGGTTAAAACTATGTCACTTTATATTGAGCGTTTTGAGTTTTTAGTTTGTATTTGTTTCTTATGATTTTCAGTTTTTCTGATCAAGGGAGTATCTTTACCCTTATTATCACTTTTGGTGCGTATTTGGTGCGTATCACTTTTGGTGCCCTATATCGGATTCATCTTGGAAGTATGTTTCTGACCCCATGGTCCTAAGAGAAAACTATCTCCTATCTCGAACTGCAATTACTGAACTGATACTTTCTAGGCATTACAGACTAGTGGTGTAGCGCATCAATCTGGCGAAAGAATTTCGGCTGGGGGTAGATATGTTCTTTGACAATGCTCAACTTTTTATGAATTTATCAGTTAAGTCTCTCATTGTCCTGGAAAAACAAGTATGATGTCATAGTGACTCGCTCAAAGTTCAGTTTCAATTTGTGTTTATGTATGAGAGATTCGTAGATTGCAAAAAAAACGAGATAGTTTGGGAAGAAATTTACTAAGATATCGGTTAACAGATCTGAGTATCGGACTACGATTGTGAAGCTGGTGAAAAAATAAGTAACGCATCGAAGCCAAAACCGATCAGATACGCCATCTACTGTAATGTGATTACAGTAATTTAAACTTGTAAACATTTGCATTTTGTCCTTGATACATGAGCTTATCTAATTTTAAAATAATGATATTTCATTACTTTCATTTGGTTTGTAACGTTTTAATACTTAATCTTTGACCTCTCCTCATACGTTTGAGTTTTGCTCAGTTTCCCTTGTTTCGTTATGCAAAAACAGAAATAGTCGCTTCATTTGCTTCTGGGTAGTAAATATATCTTTTCTTTTGTGTAATATTATCACTGATTTTTCTTATCTCTGTACGGTGTTTGATGTCCAATAAATAATATTTTTATTATCTTTAATTTGTGAAAGTGGCATCTCATGTTAGCGTAGAAACTCCTAGCTTATTTTTCTTTTTATATTACATCAAAAGATCGCGGCTTATGTTCAAGGAAGACTGTATAATAATACTCAATCTCCAACTTCATTTTCCGTAGTTCGGCATTTGAAATATGAAGATTAACAACATCGGCGAGACGAGAAAGTTGTCGGGAAATAGTCTGTTCGTTTAGCAGCAGCGAGGAACTTTTTAGTTGTCCTGGAGGGGCAAAAGACTTAATCCGCTTCCCGGCAAGTCCACGATCCCTCCGCTCATTGGTTGCCGCGCCGCCGCCGCCGCCGCTGCCGCCTCCGCCTTCGCCGGCCTGAAGAGACCCGGTCATCGGAAGAACTTCATTCTTCCTCGCCTCTCTCTTTCGCCTCGCCTCCTCCGTCTCACTCGCCGCTCCGCCTGAGGCACTCTGTTCCCCTGCCGCCCTCTTTTCGCCCTTTCTCTGCTCGGTCAGCCGCGCTCTGCTTTCAATCCGATTGGTCTTATTGATTAAGCGTTCTGATCGTCCGCAAGTCTTTTGTGCCTAGTGAGGATAGTGGGTGCGGATTACAAATGCTTCCTTTCTACTCGCTTGAATATGTTTGGCACCAGCAAGTCGGTTGGCCTCTGCTAATGTACCACGATCTTGTCATTCGTTGTCTTTACTCAGGCACTATCCGAATCATCGATTACTCTTTGTTTACTTTGAGTTTTGGCGACTAGGTAGTGGAACTGAGAACAGTAACATCAATTGCCAGCATGAACACTATCGTCTTCAATACCAAATTTGATGTGAGAAATTTTAGTTCATTATTTCATCATATCAATTTCAATGCAATAGGAGGCGCTTGATACTTTCGTACAAAACAACAAAAAACAAAAATAACTGTCAACACAACATTTACGGACGTTAAAGTCGGTGAAATAAAAATTATTATTTTTGTGAAGTTCTGATATATCTATACATTCGATTATTTGTCAGTCTGTCATTTATTTATTATTTCGTAAGTTTTTCGTCAAAAATTGTTTATACAGTCGTTTGTCGTAACAATAATTGATAACAGACATATTTCATTAAAGACTTAAAACTTGTTTCAAAAATTGTTAATTAAAATCATATTATTTCCTCTTAATTTAGTTTAATCCACATTTGTTGAAGTATTATATTAATTTTAAAGCTTTCCATCCGTCTCAACGTTTTGATGTGCTTCTTTTCCTCATTTTCAAGGGTAATTTTGTCTAAATGTAAGAAAAATAATTAACTGTTAAAACATAGACAAACTTTAAGACGTTCTATCTGCATAAATTATGTTGAATGTTACATTTTCTAACTTAAAAACATTTATATAACTTTATTGAACTTACTTAGAGAAATTGAAATTATCTCTAAGCCAGGTGCAAATGAACTAACTTCAGAATATAGTTTTTCGTTTTCAAAGTACATTTCTTTTTCATTTCAGAGTAAATCACATAATTCCAAATTTGTTTCGAGAAAGCCTGTTCTCCGTTCCGTGGAGTCAGAAGCCACAGAGAACACAGATTTGAAATATGAAACGAGACAATTGTATGAGCTGGGAAAGGAAATATAGGAAGAGGAAGCGAGATATAGAAAGACTTTGGAAATTAATATAATTCTTTAAAAATAATAGACTAAAATAAGAGAAAATATTATGTGTTTAATTAACAATTTTTCAAACAAGTTTGAAGACTATTTTGTGGTGTGTGTATTTAATTATTAAAGTAGTAACTGTTTCTAAAACAATTTTGGACGAAAACCCCATGAAATATCTATACATTCCTGATACATAAACCAGTCTTATTTCATAATAAATCGTACTGTTCTTAAAATGATATAAGTTTAATTATATGGCACCCCGATATCTTCTCAAGAACTGCCCAAATAGAGTATGTTCCGTCTGGCCCGCCGTAGAACAACACCAACGTCTCTACAATGCAAGTGGTTTTCCCATAAATGAATATACCCCTATCGATTTGGCTGAACTGGAAACTATGCGAATTTGAGATGCATCTTTGAATTTTGCAGAAATTTCACATGAAGCCACTATAGAATGTTAAACTTTTTTCAAAATGTCTCAAAATTGTTCAATTTTGTGCTCGAATGCGGGAAAGTGGGCTTAAAAATATGACATAGTTGCGAATTTCAACGTTAGTATCTGAACTTTCAAAAATTGATACATTTCATGTTTTTAAATCTGTCCACGTTCAATATTAACAATATTGACTTCTTTTTGAACGCAATGTACTCTGCGATATTATAGGTACAATTTTTTCGAATTATTAGCCATTTTTGCATGATTTTTAGACTTTTCATTGTCTCACAATCAGTTGCTTTGAGGTTGTCCACGGAAACACGTGTAAAGTAAGGAAAAGCCCATGAGTTGTGATGGCGTTTTTCGGAGCGAGGACGGGCAACAAGGCTGGGCATCTACGTGCTTTCCGCAACGCACAGATACGAGCGACGGTGACCGTTATTTCGAGCAAGGATGTGGTTGTCTTACGTGAGTTTTTGTTACAGGTAGCCGAACTCCTTACCTACATTCCGTGACGTCATGAGATTAAGCAGCTCGAGTCACCGCAAGTCCCAGCATGAGGGACTGTCTGGGAACTCCGGATACTAAAGGCGCCGAACCCCTGCTTGATAGGGAATAAAATGCAATGAAATAGCAAATTCTACCATGACAGACTACATTTAGAAGGAGATTATTTAGTGTTCACCCCCTTAAAGTATTGGAATACTGTTAAGATAGTAAAAGAATTGGCCACTCTTCTTGAAATCGCAAAATGGAGCAAACTTCTGGCCATGGTGTTGAATCGTTGACACTCACGTGCACCAATTGCGGCAGAAGCGAAAGAGGTTGAACCTCGAGTCATAATTAGTGCAAGCTCAGCAAACATTCACCGAAATGAGCTGAAAAAATCATCAACAGTGTGTGCAGGAGCGGACAGCACACCGCAGCAACTAGCGGAAACAATTATCAACACTGCACATTATGAAGACCATTATGGGAATGTGCAAAAAGTGCTCGACGATTCAATGTTTTGCGAGAGTGGCGGCGCGTACAAGGAGAAAGAAGACGCGTTTCGTTTTTCCTAGTATTGGTATTGAGAAAATGCAGTTGGTTGTGTAAAAGTCGGAAGAGAATGAACTGGGAATCGAGATGATTGCTGCGATGGACCTGGGCATCGGGATGAGTTTGGCGATGGAGCTAGCCTTCGGGATGACTAAAGGGATTGTATACCGGTTGCCGTATTGGTATATTACACCCACGTTTGTAAGTTCAAACCCGATCAAATCCGTGGATTTTTAAGGGCGAAAAAATCCTTCGTAAGCTTTCCTTCGGAGACGGAGTAAAGCCAGCTTTCCAAGTTGTAGATTTAATACCTATTAAAGTTCATCAAGGCTAAAAGAAGCTTCTGTGTTAAATTAAAAATCGCCTGGTTCATCGCACGAGTAATATCTTCTTTTCACCGCTACAAAGGGTCAAAGGAGCGCAGTGAAATTTGCGTAGTCAGACGGAGGAGCGGTCCTAATCACCCACGTCTAGCCACGTAAAATAAGACAACTAATTAACTATAGCGTTGGAGTTGGAGTGGGGAATCGGGAGGTTTGCGGCGATGTAGCTGGACATCGGAATGATTGGAGTGATGGTACTGCCGGGCGGCATTTGAAAGGATGGAGGAACTAGGTCTCTGGGTGTCTGCCGCGATGAAAGAGGACTCGGAGTGACTGCTGCGATGGAAGGGATAAATATCGATACGACTGCCGCGATGCAGAGGCAGTCAACGGGGCGACTACAGCGAAGAATAGAAATTGACAGGTGAAGAACAGTTTCAGATAGCTGCAGGTATACTGTTAAAGTACATCACATAAAAATATAATTTTAGAATTTGATTCTTGAGGACTCAATACTGTGACATAAACAAGTTTTTCTTTGCGTAATGACATCTATCAATGTTAGGAATATTTGGATAGAAAACTATTTCGGAATGCAATGTTTGGAAATTGATGTATTATATTGATGCATATATTGTATTGTATGTATTGTATGTATGTATTATATTGATGTATTATGGCCAGTGAAAATAATTGTATATTTTCAATCGCCGAACGACAGTTGCGAAATTTTGAAAGCAGTCGTACACAGGACAGAAAGTAGGCACGGTGATCCTGTTGTCATCCCTGGCGATCTTTATCTTCGAAAAGTAAACTGAAAAGAAGAGGTGTGCAAAAGGAAAGTCAAGAACTTGCTCAGTTGGCTGGTATGTCGTATCGAATTATCTTAGGAAGTAGGTCAACCGACACGGCAGAACGCGGCGGTGCTAATGTTTTCCAGGCGAACCCAGCAAAAATGTTATATTAATGCAACATGCTTCAAGGCATTAGTGACCCCAAATCTGTCTTGTTAGTGTTGCTTGTTGACTTATAATTAAGAGAGGAAACGCAAAACAAAGAACATTGCAATACAAGAAAACATATTGTGGGGGTTCACCGATACTTAAAGGAAGAATACTCAGATTTTGTAAAAACAGAAAGAAAAATATTAAAGGCTATGAGCAGCGTTTAAATCAATAGTTAAAACCGTAGAAAAATTGGTCCCGTTCAAGTTTTGTGAAAAGTTAGGAATATTTCATTCCAAAAATAAGACGCTTAAAAAGTAAAATAGGGAAACTTTTAGTCACAGGCAACGCAGCACCGCCCTTATAATACTTTTCAACAATCTATCTCGATAATTGGAAACTGGGAAGAAAAAGTGGATTAAGGCGGTAATTATTTTTGCAAAACATCCTCGTGTCTGATTAAAAATATATGGTCGGGTTTGTACACTTATGCCAGTAAACACAAAGGAAAAAAGAGTAAATTCTAAGAATTCGAGATATGAACAAGTATCTGCTCACCGCAGTTCACTGAAGTCCGGGGCGACACGTTAAAATATATATTTCGTATCGGTACTTTAAACTGGATACTTACATGTTAAAATATTTCATTTGTCTATAGTTAACACAGGAACACAAAAAGAAGTTATCAGACCCAAAGACATGTGTTTCTCTATGTATGTCGACGCTCTGAATCCAAACGTGAAGCCAGATTTGCGCCATGACTATCCAGTTTTGTACTCCAGTGTGCTCAATGTTTTTACAGGGAACTCCAAACGGCTTGAGTCCACGCCAAGTCAAGTTCCTGCACTTCGCCGGCAGAAGGAGATCCGTCATGATATTAGGAGGTATCCTTTGACTTTTGTCACCTCAGTGTATTATACGAATATACACGATGGAAATGGGAACTAGAAATTGGATTTTTCATGGTGAATGTGGTTTAGAAATGGATTCTCTTGATAAATTCTAGTTGTTTCCCTCTTTCAGGAGCTGTATGACGCAGTTGACTTACGGGAAATGATACATGATGTCATACGTAAACGGAGGTTTTCGCGGCTAAAGTCCATGTTTTTGTGACTGCATGGACATGGCGTTAATCGAACAGCTAAGAAGGGATGTGTCGTAGTTGATTTGGCATAGCATAGGATATTGTACAGCTTAAAGTACTTACTGGAAAACTTACGATGTCGAGATTACAAACAAGGTAGTGAAAATGAGTAAAGACTTCAAATTTATGATACAGACTGTGCTACTTTTTGAAGTTGTGGCAATGTTTGACCCATGGCAATGTAACCCGTCGTTACCTTACTTGCAGACATGAAGCAAATCTGGGGAGAACTCGAAAGAAAGCTTTCACGTTTACGAACGGGAAAACGCGTTAAAACAATCATGGGAATCGCAAGAAATATCCTAGAAAGACCAACGAGTTTTGTTAGAGGACAAAAATAGAGAAAATACATAGGACATTTTCATTCGTCAATAGATCTCTAAGAAATTGGAACAATTTGCTTCAGCAGTTTTCAAAACGACTTCTTGCAATGTCCGTTAAAAATTTGCAAGAATGATTACCAATAAAATATTAAACTACGGAATTTAATTACTCATAGTAAGATAAAACTTACACAACGTAGTGTGGGGCATTTGTATGAAGTGTTATGGTGTTAAAGGGTGTTGAAATGTAGGAAAAGACAGGGTAGTGCAGTCTGCGCATGTTTTTATTATTAATTACGTTGTTGTAGATCCTCCAAGATTTCTTAAACCACCTCAACAGCACCAACACACTGTAGCAAAGATCGGCGTCCTGAAAACTCTCGGCATCCGAGCAACCAGAGACCGGCTTCCCTTCTGAGCGGGACATTCTTCTTACAGAGACATTCGCAGCCAATGTATACAATTGACACACAATCCACAGGACCTTACAACCCACGCACGACCCGGCAGCATCCAGAGAAACCAGCACCACGGAAACTGAAACCAAGGCAACAGTTGCGCTCCCTTACATTCGTGAAATCACAGATATTGGAAAGCGGCTGAAACGGTTCTGGTTAAATAATAATAAAACTTATCCTATTTCATTATTAAGAAACATACACTGACAATCAGGAACAATTTTACAATTTTTCAATTAGTCTACAAGGTTCTGGTTAAACCCGATCTACTGGACCCACCAGAGGCTCGACCACTCTGAAGTGCAGGTCAAGGGTGAGTTTTTGACACTCCAAACAGCAGGAGTACACGTCGTACCATGCAGCTGTGATCCCAATTACATCGGTAACAAAGTTACAACTGTAGAAGAAAGGGTTATTTCGTGCGTATTCTCCATACTACAAGATATACATAGTATTCGCTATACTACGAGCGTATTCGCCATCTCAGACACAAGAAAGTTCAAGGCTCCACTGTCACCCAACACACATGAACACGACTTTCTTTGAAGACATGAGGACGCTCGCCAGAGAGGATCGACGGTGTCCCAGACGGATTAAGGAAGCTATGGAAATTACGACTTCAATTTGTTTTAGACGGTAAATATATTTTAAATGCGATTACATTTGAAATATTTTATCTTTTCTTATTCTTCCCCTGATGACTCTCTACGTCGATTTAGCCATTTGTAGGATTCCTTTTTGTCTTGTGCCTTGCGCTCCACCTGTTCTAGTGTAGCTACGCTCCTTTGGCATGTATCCTGTATATATGTGTCCCACGTCCCCCTTGGCCTTCTAGGTGATCTCTTCCCTCTGGCCTGGCCTCGAGCATTTGTTTCAGCTTTCTATTCTCTGCATGACATCCTGCATGACATACTATTAACATGACCATACCACTGCAGAGCCTTGTTTTCCATTTCTTTGAGTAGCGTTGTAACGTTTAGATCCTCTCTAATAGTATTGTTTTTTATCCGATCTCTTTTTGTTTTATCTACTATCCTGCGCAGGAATTTCATTTCAACTGTTGTTATTCTACTTCCTGTTTTCGAATTATATGGCATACTTTTAGTTCCATATATAAATGTTTCTATATATACAGACTTATAAATTTGAAGCTTTGCTTTAGTGCCTACTTTCATTCTTAGTTAGTTCTTATTTATTTCATAATACACCGAGTTTGCTTTCTTCAATCTATTATTCAGTTACTCCTCATATTTTCCGTCTTCCGAAATTATTGTCCCTAGATACTCATAACTTGTTACTTGCTCCATATTTTCCGCTCTCCACTTAATGTTCATTTCCTCCTTTTC
The DNA here is from genome assembly GCA_031308135.1 of Acheta domesticus. Lineage (NCBI taxonomy): Eukaryota > Metazoa > Arthropoda > Insecta > Orthoptera > Gryllidae > Acheta > Acheta domesticus. Next base: position 242,700,229 of record JAHLJT010008446.1, on the reverse strand, counting down.
TTTACCTACACTTATAATCTTACTTTTATTGATGTTTATCTTCATATTCCTATCCTCCGGTGCAAACCCCTCCTGGAAATCTATTGGGTTTTTGGAAAACAATAAAATATCTTCCGCATACACCAAGGCTTCCATTCATACCGGTCTCATTTTCATATTTTACATTTCTTAGCACACCTTTGGTTTCTTTGATAACCTGATCCATTAAGATTATAAATAATAGAGGGCTCTAAATTTCCCACTAAGTTGTCCATCCAGCCTTACAGTACCACACACATTTTTATACATGCTTTTAATTACCCTCATCATTTTGCTTGAAACCTTTGCTTTCTCCAGTGGGTTCCACAGTTCTTTCCTGTGTACTGTATCGAATGCTGACTTTAAATCTATGAAAACAATGCGTATTATTTTCCCCCCTACTCAATGTCTTTTCAATTATGGTTCTTCTTTTCTTTTTTCAGTTTATATATTCTAATAATGAACATTTCAAACAGCGTTGTCGACCAATTTTTCCCAATTTACTTCAGTTCCTGGTCTGAAACTGAAACATGAACATTGATGTATTGCTTTGATGAACCAAAACTTTCGTTTAAAAATGAAACTTTGTGGAATTCCAGTTTTAGAGCCCTATTGACGGACCCAAACTTTTTCAAGTACAACGGTCCAAGGTTGCAATAGAGGCAATTTTTCACAATTAAGTTTCGGCCCGAGGATCGGAACAGAAACCCTTGTACATGCCTGGTTTAAGGTATTATTTCGTCTTAGCGCCGGTGATGAATATTCAGGAAGACGGGAAACAAAAATATTTGACCTGGTAAACAGTGGAATATGTTTGTTGATTTGTACCCCGTCTACATTTACGTGTATGCCGTATGTCTGTAACGGAGCATAGTGTTTCCCGAAGCTAAATACTAATGCTAAAGATTAAAATTTTAGTATAGAAATATCGCTGTCTCAGGGTTTTCCCGCTAGTTTTAATATAATGTTCATGCATGCTATCATATTTTGTCATGTTTTGTAGGTGGTTCTTGAATTTTAAAGTCCCATCTAACTTTATGAACAAAGACCCCGGTGTTGCTATAGGTTCTTGATGGCCCGCCAATATTTACTTCGGATACACGAAGGAAAATATAGTTCAAGTTCAGATTCAAGTTTATTACATTGTGCTCACGGAGGTATATTTTCGAAGAAGAAATAATCGTATTTTTCTATTAATCACTATACTGAAAAATGCAATTATCTTCAACACAAAAAACTTACTCAGTAGAAAGGTTAGCGGAAGATGTAATGCAATATGATGCATGTATTGTCGTCAGAAACAAAAGAATGCAACTGGCGCACTCAGGGAGCCAGCGCGAGTAATTAATACAAAGCTCCAGAATGTCGGAAAATGTTCCAAAACTTATGTCAATTTTGGGATTGGATGCCTCATATGTAATACTCTTCTGCAGCCACAATAATAAATAATAGTTCATTTGATATGAATGTAATCGAAGTCTTGTTAAGAATGAAATTATTCAAATATATTTATTTTGAATTACCGAATAATAATTATGAATAACCGAAATTTTGAATTCAAATATATTTATTTGAATTACCGAATAATGCTGTCTATTAGAGTAGATTTTTCCACCCTTTTAAACACACTCACTAAAAGTTAATTCCAGGAAGCAATCGAATCGCACTAGCCACTTCATTATATGATTCCCACGTATTTGTCGGAACGAATTAGAGCTCATTAGCTACAATTTATGATAGAGTGGGCGCCCTCGACCACAACATACTTTAACCACACAACGCACATAAAAATTAACACATATTGATACACGCAAAAGTCACTGATGTATTACGTATGTGTGCATCAAATTATTAAATCGGAAAACTATGATAGACGCAATAAACAATTTACACATGATTTTTTAATCAATCACTGAACTTACTCTCTTTCTGTTCATACAATTTTATTGTCCAAAAAATCTCGTAAATGTTAAAGAAAAATTGGTTGTTAAATTCAGTAAACTGTAAAATTAATTACAGAAGTACTTGATTTTATTTGATTTATTCGGTCAAAAAACAGTAAAAACTGTATGTGACGTATGGGGAAGGAGTTTATTTGCGCACCTTTTCTTGAGATACAGAATGAATATAGCGCAAGATTAGCAACATTTGAAAAAGTAAACATTCTCGTTGCCGAGTTACAGAAAAAATAATTGCAATGGTAAACGATTTGCTGATTTGATTTTTCTGCATTGCTAAAAAAGAGTAACTCACTCTTAACTCTACTGATACCACTACAAGCAAAAGGAGTTCTCAAAAAAACGTGCGCATAGTGAAGCTACATTTACGTCCAGGAGCAAACCAAGGGGCCATCTCAGGATTTGCTCAGGAAATGCATCTCAGCATTTGCTCAGGGGGCATCTCTCTCAGCATGGATCAGGAAAACTGGACAATAACTTGATCGAGATGGGGATCATTGGCCTGGAAGCTTGTTACAGTCGTATTAAGTTCTTTTTTAATTTCTTGCCTTACGAATACTTTGTAAGAAGAGAAAGTTATCTAATCGTGCGCCGGAAAACGGCCAATTTTCGCCAGAAAAACTCTTATAGCTGGAGTCTGGTGAGAAACAATTGGATAAAACCTGTTGCTTAATTTAGGGAAAAATCCTGTACCTCGTGGTGTTGTCAAAATTCATGTTTTGTTGCTTCTTGATGGGGTAAAATCGACTGACGGCAAAAAGTACTTTCCGTCTGTGATCAACGCTAGCGCCTACACTGTTCAGCCGATTTTCTTCAAAATTGATATTCCCCAATCACTTTACTGATGTCAAGGCTCCTGGATTTTGAAACTGATATTTTAATTTTTGGAGGTACTTTCTGAAGCCCGTCGGAGATTTTCTAAGTTAACAGAAAATGGCTCCAAATTTTTTTGATTAAATTTTGTTGCTGAATAGTGCGAAGGACGTTTAATGGAATGATGAAGGTATCGTTTTCGGTGATATTCAATTTTTCGAAAATATCAAAAAAATATTTAAAAACTGCAAAATTTAAGATAGAGATTTTTGCCTTAGACAAATTTGGCTGTACAAAATTAGCACTTTCAATGAGGCTATGCACAATTTTTTTGAAAAACGAATAGTTTTTTCGTAAATTGCGCTTCATATTTAGAAACAAAATTTCTCAAAAACCGCTCAAAATTTTTTCTTTAAATTTACTTCGCTTATGTAATGAGGGAAGATAAAAAATATGGCCTTAGTCCTACTTCTGGAAAATACTTGGTTTTTTTGAAAATTGCAAAACAATATTTTTTAAACTACAAAATTGTAAATAGCGATTTTTACCTCATAGTCTCTTGTAAAAAATTAGCTGTTTAAAAAAGGTTATGTAGAATTTTCTGGAAAAACTAATTGTTTTTGCGTAATCCTTGCTTCAAATTTACAGAACTAAATTTCTCAAAACCCTCTCCATATGTTTTCTTTAAATTTTCTCCACGTGTGTAAAAAGGGACGGTAAATAAATAAATAAACTAATGGTGCTATAGAATGGACATACTTTCTCGCAGTAGTTATTTTTCTGATCTCGTTAGTCGGAAATAAAATTTGGAGTAAGCAGTTCACCGCTGCCTTTCTTTGTCACCCAAAAGGCATGTTTTTCGCATGTTGACAGTTACCGGCTTCCTAATGATAGAGCTGATAAAATTACGTTTTGACTGATATATAAGTCTTCACTCCGCAACTCGCTCCAACCGCCACGCTTGTTAAGGCGCTCTGGGTCTGCGTAGTTTACTTGTAAAGATACCAGGTTCGAATCCCAGACAGGGATTTTAATTTGATGAATGTGTAGTTTTTATTTATTTATTTAGTCAAAAAAACAGTAAAAACTGTATATGACGTGTGGGGAAAGAAATTTATCTGCGCACATTTTCTTGAGGGCCAGAATTTTATAATTAAAAAAAAAACGAAAACGAAAAAATTAATTTAGAAAATAATTATTTTAGAAAAATAAAGATATTTGAAAAATGTTTTTTCCCGAGTTATAGAAAATAAATTTCAACTGTAAATGAACTACAAGCAAAAGGAGTGCTCAACAAAACGTGCGCACAGTGAAGCTACATTTACGTCCAGAAGCAAAACAAGGGGCCATCTCAGCATTTGCTCTATGGATCAGGGAAACTGGACAAAAACCTGATCGAGATGGGGGTCATTGACCCGGAAGCTGAAGTACATTACTTGTTACAGGCGTATTAAATATTTTTTTAAATGTATACAATGCAAACATAAACTAATTCATTATATATCTTTGTTTTGTTACATTAAACACTATTTTTCTTTTTCACGATCAGTATAGTCTCTAATTGTATAGAAACAGTTTTGCAGCAGAAAAGATTTTACTTTTAACTTAAATTTGTATACCGACTTTAATTGTTTTATGTTATCTGGCAATGCGTTGTAAAGTAACGTACATGTATTGTATGTTGATTTCTTGTACTGAGCTGTTGATACTGACACTTGATGCACGTGATTTCTACGGCGTGTGTTGTAATTATAAATATCAATATTGCATGAAAATATGTTCCCTCCGTTAAGTAGGTCATTTTTGACAAATATTACAGATTCGTAAATAAATACACAAGGCAATGGTAGGATTCCCAGCTCAATGAAAAGAGGCTTGCAAGAATCACGTGGAAGGCATTTTTTCATTATTCGAATAATTTTCTTTTGCAATCTGAACGTCTGAATACTACAGGATGAGCTTCCCTAGAATATTATGCCATATCTCAGGCGGGAATGCACATTTGCAAAATAAACGCAACGAGCTGCATGAAGGCTGACAGAATTTGAAAGAATTCTGAATGCGTAGCATAATGAACTTAATTTAGTGTTTAATTCTGTTATATGTACATTCCATTTGAGGTTTGATTGAATTGAAAGACCTAAAAATTTTGTTGCCTCAACATCAGCTAATTGCATATTGTTCATTTTCAATGGAACATGCGATTTCCGATTTGAGATGCAAAAATGCATTGAAACAGTTTTTCTTTCGTTAACAATTAATTTGTTATTATTAAACCAATTTGAAACTTCTGAAATTGTACTATTTACTGCTTCTTTTTTGCAAAGAACATTCGTGTCATCAGCAAACAGAACCGTTCTTCCATTTTTAATAGACGAGGGCATATCGTTTACATATAACAGAAAGAGAATAGGACCTAAGATCGAACCTTGCGGGACCCCATGCACAATTGGCAAAGAATTGGAAATATAAGTATGTAATGTCCTTTCCTGCCAGTATGGTATTTCTACTCTTTGAGTCCGATGTTTAAGGTAAGAAGTTATCCAATCTAGGGCAATACCACGAATTCCATACGAAGGTAATTTTGAGAGCAAGATCTTATGGTCAATAATGTCAAAAGCTTTCGAGAGATCTAAAATATTCCAATGAGTATTTCATTTTGGTCTATTGATGAAGCAACATCTTTGAGAAAAGAAAAAATGGCAGTTTCCGTAGATTTTGATTTTCTAAAACCGTGTTGTGAGTCTGAAAACGCTCTGTTTTTCCTGAGAAATGATTCCATTCGTAAGTAGAAAAGCCTTTCTAATATTTTTGAGAAAACTGACAAAAGAGAAATTGGCCGGTAATTTTGAATATCATTTTTGTTCCCTTTTTTAAAAAGTGGCTTAATTTTTGCTGTTTTGAAAATATCTGGAAATATTCCTGTACATAAAGAAGCATTGAAAATGTGAGTTAACGGATGTATAAAGGCAGGTGCACAAGTTTTTAATAAACAATCCGGAAATTCATCTAAACCAGATGAATATTTATTTTTTAGTTTACTGACTATTCTGAGGATTTCGTTGGGAGAAGTTTCGGGAATAAACATCGTATCTGAAATTTTTTGGGAAGTGTAAAATGTTGAATTTTGTGATTGTAGTCCCTTAGTGAGATCAGACGCAATTCTGGAAAAGTGTTTGTTGAAGAGATTGGCAACTTTTTCCGGATTACTCGTTTCTCTTTCATTATCCTTTAAAATAACATTCTCTACAAGGTATCGAGATGATGTGGTTGTATTTTTTACGATATCCCCCATTGCTTTAGTTTTGTTACTAGCGCTCAAAATGTCCTGACTATTTTTCATTATTTTTGCCTGAACTATTACTTTTCGTAAAATTCTTTTATATTCTCGGAAGTATATATGGAAACCGGGTGATACGTTATGATGTTTAGAAATGAAGTAAAGCGTACGTTTGTTTTTACACGATGTTCTAATTCCTTGTGTGATCCAAGTATTACTTTTGCTTGAAATGTTTAATTTTCTCTTTTTAAGAGGAAAGCACGCGTTAAAATGAATTGAAAGCTTGGAGAAAAATAAATTATATTTTTCATTTGTGTCAACAGCGTTATAAACTTCGTCCCATGATTCCTTCATCAAGTAGTCCGTAAATAATTTTATATTAACTTTAGTGAATGCTCTGCACATGCGTGTATTATTTATTGTGTCAGTGTTTATGTTCTTAGTAATTGTAAGAATTTGTGCATCGTGGTCACTGTATCCTAGATTATTCGTTATTATTTCATATGTAGTTGTGGTTTTGTTAATTATAATTTGATCTAATGCTTTTTGTGATTTAAGCGTATTCCGTGTAGGTACATTCACTGTAATGTCTAAATTAAAAGAATGAAGTAAATTGAGAAACTGCTCTTTTTCGTGGGATTCGCTCAGAAAATCAATATTGAAATCTCCACATACAACAATGGATTTACAAGAGAGTTTACTAATTTTGTTCAGAATTATCTCTAGATTTTCCAAGAAAGTGAAATAATCTGAAGCTCGCTTTGTTGGAGGTCTGTAAATGCAAAGTAAGATAATTTTGAGCGTAGTAAGATGTACTACTGTTGTTTCAAAAACTTTTTCAACTGCATATAAATTGAATTCTGACAAGAAGGTAGAATCAATATAATTTCTTATGTAAATACACGAACCTCCGTAAGCAGGGCCCTTATTTGATTCCCTCGCCCTACAATACGATCCTGCAAGGTAAAAGCTAGGAATTTGGAGTGTATTTATATCATTTTGAGACAACCAATGTTCTGTAAAGCAAAAAACATCTATTTGTCTTAGATCACATTGTAATGCTGCCTCGATAAATTCAATTTTATTTGAAAGAGATTGCACATTATGATGCATTATTCGAATCTTTTGCATGTATCTACACGGATGTTTTTCTGCTGCATCTGACTGTAGTTGCTATTTATTTATTTCATTTTTACCTCGAGTGCGTGGTCGAAGGAAGTATCGTGTCCCAGCAGTGACAAGAGGTGAGGGAGGAGGGGGTGACAGATGTAGAGGAATGAATAGTGGGAAAGGTAATACACGGATTAGGTTCAGGGGATAAGGTAATTGGGTCCAAAGGGGTCCCAGGGGATGGAAGAGAACTAGGAGGTGTGGGTGGGGATGGGTCTTGGGCAGGACACTGCCAAGTTTGTGAAATGATGTGTTTTGCAAGCTCACTACCGAGTGCATGTTTTCCGACAAGGTTCAGGTGAAGACCATGTCGGGTGAAGTGTTTTTCTGAGAGAAAGTTTAGCTCAAACAATTTAACATGTGTGTCTCTCAGATGCAGTTTCAATTGGTTGTTTGCGTGACTAATTTCTTTGCATAGTGTGGGCTTGTTGTACCAGAAGGGCAGAGTCGAGACTACAATGTTCGTGTTTTGGGCGGCACGTTGTAATTTGTCAACATGTTCTTCAGGTGTAAAGTGACCACCCAAATTATATACAGAAATTACCCTAATTATATATTACCCTACCCAAATTATATATTACCTTATATATTACCTTACCCTACCCAAATTATATATTATTGCAGAAACAAATTATGGAAGAGTGTAGAAACTTTAGTGAATATCATTTCTAGTACTTCTGCTCACTAATAGAATTTATGCAGATCAATATACAGGACTTGTTTCTGTTTTCACAAATTGCATCTTTTAAACATTTTTTTCAACTGTTATTCGATTTCTGAAATGTGTGTCATGTCATATCAATCGTTGCCTTGTGTGCATCAATATAAACCGATTTAAGTAAAATTTTTCCAAGTTTTTCAACATTAAAATGAAATACAATTTAACCAGAACACATGCGATTAACTTACATACCCCTAACGGTTCCGAAATTATTAATATTTTCACGCCTTACGAATAATTCGGAAGACTTCATTTGACTAATATATAAGTACTCAGTCCGCATCTCACTTCAATGGTGAAGGCGGGTTAAAGCGTTTGGAGCTCGGCGCCTAACTTCGAAAGATGCCGGGTTTGAATCCCAGATAGATATTTTAATTTGATGACTGTGTTGCTGAAAATAACTATTGTAGAGTGTAGAAACTTTATTGAAAATCATTTGAAGTACTTCTACTCACGAATATAATTAATGCAAATAAGTATACAGGACTTTTCTGTGTTTTCCCAAATTGCATCCTTTAAACTTTAATTGTTTCAACTCTGTTATTCGTTTTCTGGAACGTATATCATATCAAATCAATCGTTGTTCTGTGTATACCTTTACGAACCAGTTTGAATAAAATTCTGAGTATTTCAACATTAAATTGAAATGCAATATATCCAGAACGCATGCCATCAACTTACATACCCCTAACCTGTCTCAAAATTATTATTACTTTCTCGTCTTACGAATACTTTGTAAGAAGAGAAAGTTATGTAATCATGCGCCGGAAAACGGGAAATTTTTGCCAGGAAAACTCTTATAGCTGGGGCCTGGTAACAAAAAGTGGATAAAACCTGTTGCTAAATTTAGAAAAACTAGCGGTGCTATAGAATGGCACAGACGTTTTCGCAGAACGTAGTTTTCTAATCTCTAAATTGAACTAATTTTACTGTTATGAATGATGATCTACCCAGATACCTTCTTTGAGCGCCCAAGAGACTTTTTTTTCTCTGGATATTTCGGCTTCCTAATACGAGAACTGAAACCACCATGTACTTATTACTATTGTATAAGTGTTAATGTCATGCATAGCTATTGTGGTTCCAATCGTTATTCGGCGAGCATTGGCACAGTTCTTTTGAGGGAAGCTTCGCCGTTTCGAGCCCTGGTCGGGGAAAATTATTTGTCAAAATTATCTGTTGTCACAGGAAATAATTGAGAAATCTAGAAACTTTATTGAGAACCATGTGAAGCTGTTTGAATTACAAATATTGCAATAATTACGATAATGAACTGGAAGTGTCTGTATATATTTTTTCGAATTTTTAACTTTTAACATTTTTTCACGTCTCTTCATGGATTTGTAAAGCGTATGTACCATCGTATCAATTGTTTCTTTATCATGCATTTACCATTTTATAGCTCGGTTCGATTCTTTATATGGCTCTGTACGACCGACCGATACGGTGCTTGTGTGGCGTAGTGGTATATGTGCCGGTTCGTTAACTTTGAGGATCGGATTTCGGGTCTCGGAACGGAAAAAGTTTGCTGGTAGAAAACACTTTTGCTGGTTTATGAAGTAGTGGAATAGCATTTTAGGACCATGTGCTTCCAAAGTATGTGCGTTGCAAGCAACACTAGTTAAAATTATACAATACAAATGTAAACAAATTCATTATATATCATAGTTTTGTTGAAATAAACATTATTTTTCTTTTTGATGATCAGTACAGTCTCTAATTGTATAGGAACAGTTATGCAGGAGGAAAGATTTTAGTTTTAACTTAAATTCGTTTACTGACTTTAATTGTTTAATTTGATCTGGCAAGGGGTTGTCAAGTTACGAACATGTATTATATGTGGATTTCTTGTAGTGAGCTGTTAATACTGACATTTGATGAACGTGATTTCTACGACGTGTGTTGTACAAATCACGTTCGTCAAGTGTCAGAATGAACAGCTCACTACAAGAAATCCACAAACAATACATATTTGTTATTTTACAACGCATTGCCAGATAACATTAAACAATTAAATTTGGTTCACAAGTGTGATATAAATCATTTACAATACGTTGACATTATGAGAAGGGTCAGCAAGGTGATCTAATCTTACTACTTTCTAAAGAAAGAAAACTATGCAGATTCCGGCGACATGAGAGATATCCATGGTTTTGTTATACACAAAGAAATTAGGGAAAAATACAAACGTCTATTATTATTATTATTATTATTATTATTATTATTATTATTATTATTATTATTATTATTATTATTATTATTATTATTATTTCCAAATATCGCAGGAATTGAAAGAAAAGTTTGCAGCTTCCGGCGTTTGAGAGTTGTTATTAGGAGTAACCCTCCTTTACCTGCATGTATTCACTATTAACACTAGGAGTAATCCTAATGGTACATTAGTTATGTTTATAGTTTCGTTTGGTAACCAGGAACTAGGGAAGAATCGAAAACCAATAAAACAGTTCCCTACAATTACAAATAATTTATGGTGTTATTCCGTATATTCTCATACTGCACCTACCGATAGAATTCTCATTTTCTGTGCGTCACTTCTGTCACACACGGAATGATGTCATATGGCAGCAGGGTTCCAAGCAAGAGGCGAAGAGGACGCCAGCCAATAAGTATTGGCTTTTTACGTGTTGCCAATAGAAAACTTATATTCTTAGTATGTAAAGGACTGCGAATATTCCAGTTAGCATAGTTTACAACATCTAACTTACTTTATTGTAGTATTCGTGAAGACTATGTTAAAATATTTAATTTATTGCAGTGTTATAAGAGAGTATTTCATTCATTTTCCTTGAGCAATGTGCGTGCTATTTTCTAGAAAACCATTTGTGTAGTTTTGGTCAGCACAATGTTCGCTGCCGTTTGCCACTACATTTGGTATTATATCTAGAGTATAATTTCATTTTCAGAAATAGGAGATTGCGTGTAATAATAAATAGGTGACTGAAAAGTAACTGGAAACACATATTAAAAAATTATTACCGGTCTTGGCATGTGTAGAAAATACTTGCCACCAGATCGCAGAAAAAATCACCATAACGATAAATTTATGTCATTCATTGTGCTGGTTAGAGAGTCACAGAATGAGAGCTGCAAAATAAGAGAATGCCGAAAACTGATCGTACTGTAGTGATCTCTTCTTGGTCCGCTGCATTTAACACATGACGGGTGCTCACTATGAGGTGATTGAATTCAAACCACGCACACACAATGTTGAGCTCGGAGTGACGTGACGGCGTTGAACTTGTTACATCTGCTATAGACATCTCGGGGATATGGGCAGATCTGGGTCGGAGACGTGACTATGTTCAGACATAAACAATCAGACACATTTTTTTGCAGGTTAATTGCCTGATGGATAAATACTTATTCATTGAACTCCAACTCGCTTTACATAATATTATGAATGTACAGTCATTTCCATTCTTAAATATCTATTATGGTTTCCAATTTGACTACGGTGAGCAATGAAAATGCCAATTGTCGTCTATTTCGTTGTTATTTAGGGACTAACAATGGCTTTCTGATTCTAGTTCCGGATACGAATGGCATCAGACTACGACCAAGGGCACACAGACGTTGTACTACCACTAATGTGACAGACCCAGCCGTAGGATCTCCGATAGCACAAATCGGCTGTGGATTTGCGGACGCATCTGGATTGCAGTGCGTGGCGCCGCAAAACCCAAATTGCCGCAGGATACACCTCGGTCGAACGACTCGAATGCTTGGCTGTGCCGCCTCGTCCAGTTGGGGAGCATATAATTCATAACTGAAGTCCCGTTCACGTATCTTTTTTTGAGTCCACGGATTCGAGCAACTCGCTCGCATTTTCGTCCGCAGTTCAAACGCCATCGGCGCGAGCTGGCGACATTTATAAATTGTCGTGGCAGTCACGCGAAATGTGCGTTGAGTGAAATGAGTTCGTTCACTCTTAACACAGTGGGCAACACGCACCTCCAAGTCTATTCCTGGCACATGTACTACTTAATCTGTCCTATACATAGCATATTTCAAAAACGTTTTAACTGCCTGTTGCCCTCGCGTAGCAAAATATTTCTCTGTGTTGTCCTAGGTTTCTGGTGCGCACACTGTAGTTTTCTGATTAAATTGTCTGCAGCAATATCAGATCGGCAACTATTGCATAAGAAAAAAATAATGATTTTGTCGTTTTTACTTTCTCGCACTTCGTGAGAGGAGAAAATATTTTAATCGTGCGGCGGAACACGGTTGTTGGCGCCGAAACATTGATTTCGGCATCTTATTACAACTACAATATTGAAAATAACAGTCTTTTCTGAATGAAATCTGTTCTTTGAAGTTAAATCTTGAAAGAAGATCAGTACAATTCTTCAAAAATAGGAGGTTTTTGCGTAATTTTGCGTGAAATATAGGCAATTTTCAATTTCTTACAACCCATTTGTCAATAATGGCTCTAATTTTTTCTTCAAGTTTTCCCCTTGTATGCATCAAAATACGACCAAAAATGCTACTCTCATTTCCGGCGAACTCAAGTAATATATTTTCTTGATTTTTTAAATCTTGAATTTATTGAATATTTTCTTGATTTCCAAGTCCCAAGTAAACTATTTTCTGCTGCATAACTTTTTATAAATTTAGAAACTATACCGAGTGTCAGAGAGAAGTAATATTAATTTTAAAAATGATATTTAACCTATTATTTTTTGGACAGTATAATTCTAAAGAATATCTAACAAGTATTATACCTCAAATTTCTGGGTTAATAACCCCCACCTCGATAAGGTTTACGCTCAGTTACCTTGATGCTTTAAGCAAATGCTGAGAATGACGCAAGATTTGCTTCTTGACGTAAATGTAACTTCACTATTTGGAGAACTTCATTGGCCTTTGTGATGGTGAAGCAGAGGGGGTCAAACGCAAGACAGAAACTTTACCTCGTGTAGGGGCTCTGGTCGAACACTCTCGAAATCAGCAGCGCCCTTCAATTTTCACCAATTTTGGGGAATGGAATCGAATTTACAGCCTCCGTGAAATGCTAACAGATAAGTAACCGTGAAATGTGGGTGGCGAGTGCAAGAGAACGAGAAAAATTTATTATATTTAAGATTTTGAAATTTAATGTATTCCACACTGTAGTTGCATTGAGCATTGAGCAAGTACATAAATTATAACCCTTGAGCGCAATTGAATGTTCAAACTTATATTAAAACAAAACATATGAATTAGTTGTTTTCATATGAATTAGTTAGACAGTTTTTGAATGCGCATGAATAGTATAACTTACATTGACAGGAAGACACACGAAACATAACGTCTTGTTTAAGCACTATTAATGACCACAGACGGATACACGGACATACCGAATGGCAAACGGACGTTTCGCCATCAAATGATTTTTCGTTATCAAGGATCCACAAAACTTCACAACCTGCTAGAGGAAGTCATTTACACAAACAGCAACAAGATATCCACGGCCCTACTACACGAGGTTTTCTGTCAAAAAATCGCCCATTTCGGCAGTGACATAACACTTTCTCTTTTCTACGTAAGTAGGTTGTAAGTTAGAAAGGCAAAACTCCCCATGAGAAAATAGAAACGTCTCTAAATTTCACCTGACGCGAATGTGTTGGAAACTAATCGAATTCTTTGCCAAGTGCGTTTCAATGCCATTGATTGAATAAGAAAATGTTTCGAATTTTGGTTTTCGAAAAACATTTGGTATGTTAGTAGTTATTGAGTCACACTTTCATGAGAACCAGAACCCCTCTGGTAGGGAAAATCCATTTAGCTGGAAATGACTATCTGAAACCTGTGTTTCTTTCCATATTGTGCTGTCACATTCCATAACTTCATTGGGCGGTTACGCTATTCCCTTATGTGTTGTAGTGCCAATACGATAACGACCAAGTCGTGCTCTAGTGTGGCGTCTTCATCCTTTCAGTACAGTTGGAGATGCGCAATCCGAGATGTTCATGTTGAGAATGCAATAATGTTTGTCTCAGTGTGTACTGAAATTACTTTGATTTGGCCTAAAGGTTACGTGTTTAGCCGGAATTTTAATATACAGTAACACACATTCTCCTGTAAATCGCTGTTGCTCAGGAGCCAGTAAACGCAATGTTTGTTATTGCGGTAACCTTTAAAGACGCTCCTTTCCGGTCACCGGTAAATTTGGTTAGGTAGATTTTAAGAAAATAGTCCGGAGAGAATACCATGGTGACATAGGTGAGTGGGAATTGACGCGGTATAATGCATGCAAACATGCATTACATTGTGTTATTATATTGTATCATGCTCAAAAGCCCTGATATCGGTGTTGCTTGCTCAGAAGAAAAACACTCCACACAAGCGCTAAAGAAATACTGTTGCGAATTTTCAGAAACTTGCATTTAGGGTTGTATTTAATGTGTGACGCCTATAGTTGTGTATTGAATTGTATGGTATTGTACTGTATTGTTTGGTAAGACTTGGACTGGAAACGATATAAAGAGGTAAACCACGTACGCGATCGGGTACGGAATTCATAAGGCCTTGCCTCTCTTGATTTTTGGCGCAGGAGAGAATCGACGAGCAAAACCTCATTTTCCGAATGGGAGGCCGCTTCTGGGCCGTGGCTCTGCCACGCTGCGTCCCGCTCATCTCGCCCTCTTTTCTCCTCAGGTTATTATTTTGCTGAATCTGAGCGGTGGCTGCAGCGGCGGCTCCGGCAAAGTAAGGCGTGATCGAAAGAGGAGCCCGCGTAATTAGTGATGAGGCCGATAATCCCTCGGTTTGGGCGCTGGACGTCGATTGTTCTCGTGGTTTTCACAGAGGGCGATCCGCCGCCCGCAAACTTTTCAGCCGTTACTCGTTATGCGTACCAACCAAATGATGCTACGAACAATGCATTTGGAATAGTGATTTCAATAGATGACTATACCCATTTCACGCGCGATTTGAGGTGTGTAGCGATTGTGTACAAGCACACACAGCGGTTTCCAATTCTGTATTGTAGACGAATTGTTTGAAGTAATTGTTGCATTAAATTATGCACTGCGTTGTTTTGTTAACCAAGCGAATATGCGCTTATTCTGTGAGTTTTCAAACCATATTGACTGAAACAGGGTATATTCATTGAGTAGCATTTGTATTCTCTTCAAATGTAGTCGATCCTAATCACCTTATTCATCGTTAGGGGATTTTTATAATTTTTTGCAAATAAAGCTGAAGTCGGAAGCCGAAATCATTGATATACCAGTATGATGTTATCTATTCTTTTTACTTCGTGTTCAAACAACACTCTTTCAGAGATAACAATGTTGAAAGAAGTATGAAAACATGGGTCAGATTTTGCCTCGGGACGTCCGCACTTTCAATTTTCGAACCCTTTGCCTTACATTGTTGACTGTTTAGAGTAATAAATTAATTCAATTTTCATCAAACAATAGTACAATTAGTACCTATGTTGATAGCATATCCAAACGAAAGGAAAACTCTGGGTGGATAAGACTATTTTGTGATTATGACATCAAATATTCCTCTTAAGGAGAATATATTCAATGAAAGAGAGATTAAACCTGCACCGCGCGCGCGGACGGTGTTTGGACCGCCCTCCGAACACATTTCTTGCAAAATCTAACAAAAGTGTAACGAGTCAGTGAGAGGTCGAGTATTTCTTAGGGAAGTGTTTACTAATAATATAGTGCTGCGTAGGTGTTTTTAGAGCGCGTGTATGGGTTGTAAGTTAGTTGAAGAGTGAACTACTTGCAGGAGCAGTCTTATCGCCGCTGCGCGTTTATTTCCTAAAATGAACTCTTGCCGCCGAAACAAAATGAAAGTATTTTTGCATATTCCGATATTTCACCTAATCACAATTTTTTAAAATTTAATCAAATTTATAATATATTTATTAACTTACGTATATTTAATTATTTATTATTATTATTATTATTATTACGATTATTATTATTATTATTATTGTTATTACGATTATTATTATTATTACGTTTATTATTATTATTACGATTATTATTATTGTTATTATTATTATTTGCCTGTGATTAAATATTTAAATTTTACGAAACTGTCACCATTCCAAGGATACGTTACGTTGCTTGAAAGATTATAGTGTTTCCTGTAAAACCTGTCAACAGAATAGGTGCGAAAATCATGGTTAACGAAGAATTACGTGTAATTTGTTTTAAACTTGGCTGTAAAAATGAAAACTAAAAATCTTGGACAACCTCGTAAGATTTATTTTTTCATGTTCTGAATGTTAAGCGTTATTTTTATTTCTTCTGTTCTTTTTTAAGAAAAACTATTATTTTAAATGTTTTGGTTTTATTGCATAAATACAGTACATAAAATACATTACATATACATACATATACATTACATAAAAGATTACTGAAATAAAAATCTTAAAATAACAAAGGAACAAAACTGAATGCACGGGAATGTATTATAAACAGACGCTCTGATAAGTATGTCGAAATATTTCGTTATAGCTCCGATGTAAGAAAATATTTACGCCAGGACGCGCCGCTTTCATCAGAGCCTTGGCAGATCCTTTTCTTTCTCAAAACTGATAAGAACGGCAGAAGGATGCAGAACTGACTCATGTAAGAAGCATGCCAAAGATTTCTCTTTCATATTACGTAAATATTACTGAAATAAATGTAGAATTGTTAGATATAATTTGGTAGCACCTTCATGCGCGCCTACGAATATACCTGATTTTTACATATTTTGATTGTTTCACGTTAGCTTCAGTACTTTATGGATTTAGTTTTTGACTCCTAACAGATAATTTAAAGCTAAATAACATCAAGACATAATAATCTTGCTCACGTTGGATAAAATGTTGTAGAAAACTAAAACAAGATGAATATCCAAACACGGCTACGCGCGCCCTGAATCATTATGACACCTTGGGCGCGCATTATTCGTAATGGTGGCTGAAAATTTGTTCGACATTTACGATAGCTCAACATCACAAACTGAAGGCACATTATGTCCGTAAGTGAATACTAACGATAGAGTTGCAGTAAAAACTCGCTGCAATGGACGTGCCCTAGCCCCGAATGGAGAAATTCCCACTTCATGTAGTTGCCTGTGCGCTCCACGAGGTGAAGAAAGCTCCCGTTGAACAAGTTCCACCGCCCCCGCAATGAAAGCCGAGCGCAGTGCTGCAAGGCTCCGCATCCCCAGAGCCCGCCGGCGCAATCAGTGACTCGCTTGCCAGTTATTGGGGCGGACACTCTGCGCGCGTACTGTCCAGTTAACTGCAAGTCCATCTCCTTGTTCACTCCCGCTCCGCCCTCGCTCGCTCTGTTCTCGCCTGGCTCATTCGACTCTGCCTTACCTGTCTCCCTCCATCGCTCATTCCATCGCACAACTCAACGCGCCCTCCAACGATTCCATTCTCGTCCCCCCCCCAGGTTTCACTTACACTCTCTTTTTCACACCCTCTGTTTCTCGCTCCCTCCCGTTCCCGCTCCCTCCCGTTTCCGCTCCCTCCCGTTTCCGCTCCCTCCCGTTCCCGCTCCCTTCCGTTCCCGCTCCCTCCCATTCCCGCTCCCTCCCTTCCTCTCTTCCATCCCCACGTTCTTGCTCTATTTCCTGCTTCATCCATTTTTCACTCCCTCAATTTCTCGCTCGCTCTCTTCCCCCCTCGCTCTCTTTCCCACTTGCTCTCTTTCCCGCTCGCTCTCTTTCTCGCGCGCTGTGTCACTCTCTTCTTCTAAATTACTTTCTTTAACACGTTACTTAGGGACCACATTTTAAGGGTCGTTGATCCTGGTCAATCTTAAAACAACGGTATACTTCTAGTCTCCCACGGACGCCTCCGCTGACCCCCCTCCCCGTCTGTCATGCACCCGACGCGCACAGACACACTTGTCAATAGCTGAACTGTTCCCACGGAAACGCATCTCCAATCACGTTAACACACACAAGGACACAAATATTACGGCAGTTTTTTGCCGGCCCCCAGCCCCGTTTTTTTACACAATAAGCGATCACCACTCACTTTAAAACTATCGTGGACGCCGGATTGCTGTTAGCGGAAGCACTTCTCATGAGCTGCTATGAATATTGAACAAATTGCGACGTTCTTACACTGCAATCTGTTATAAACTAATTGCGACGTTCTTATATGTGCAATATTCTATAATAGAATTGTGAACGTGCGCAAATGGCAATCAACAGTACTGGGATGCATAACAATATGAACTTTGGAGCAGTGGCGTAGCGTCAGAGGACGCTATGATACTGAGAATCCCCACGTAAAATATTAATCAAAGAAGCCTAAATATTGTATTGATAATCTTCCAAGTGAGTGAAACACACAGAGCGAAACACGTTTTGTATTAATTTTAAAGTGATTTCTTATGATTGAATTCCGCGCGTTTTTAGAAGCCGGCCTCTGATTGCTTGGACGCTAAAATGCTTCTAGAGTCTGCCGCGAGATTGCGACGAGCAATGACGCATGCGCAGACGGTGAGGTTCTTCCCCCCCTCTTCACCCCTGCTCTTAGATTCTCGAGTCCCGAAAAGCTAGCATACGGCCGGCATTCGGCTGAGAAAAGGCTTGACCAAGTTGTTCGTTTGTGCACGAGAGCGCAGCACACTTGAGTTTGTCAAAGAAATATTTTTCTTTCTCACTCGTGATTCTCACTTGTGCTTGGTCATGGGCACAAAGAGTAGATATGGTGCTTGCCTACTAATTCTCAATTCATATCTAAGAAGTTGAATTCTTACTTCGTATATTACATTTTATTTTGGTTCGAAATATATCAATTCACAAATGATCTCATCAATCGCGCATGAGAACTAAAGCTGAGCTATTTCATAATTTGCTTTTAAGAAGTCTCCTGTCATAAATCTGTTGAAGTATTGTATCATTTGTTTCAATAACATAGATTCTAGAGAACATTAAGAATCATGTCTTCATTTCGCGTTATTGTTGAGCATTCCAAAACGCACGAGTCACGCTACGCCACTGCTTTGGAATTCTACACGACTATTGACAACAACCAACTTCGAGTATCTTCGTAGAACATCTAGACCTATAGTATCTGCGTAGTGCTGCTCACTCGTCTAGTATCACCGTAGATTTGTATACGCCTCATCCAGAATTTGCTGCGAATGCCACTCCAAGCATTCAAGCTCATGACCTTTAAGTAAAGAACGACTGCTGTTATCTTGACTGCATAGATGAGTAACAAAAAACAACTTTTTTAACTGAACATGTGGTGAACGTTCAAAAATTGAATTTCTCACAGCAGTATAATTTGGATTGCAGATTTCAAATAACTAATATTGTTCAAGTAATAATTGCACCATAACCAAATATCTCTATCAACAAACAATTTCATTGGTGCAAATAAAATAACTAAATCTCAGCTATCTTTATTTGTTCTTGATTCATTGTATATTATCAACTGCTGCTCTTCATTCATCCTCCTCTAATTGTAAGTTACCTATAAGTTTTATTATTGTATTGTTTTGCATTTCAATCCATTAAACGAGTGAAAAGATTTCAATCTATTTCTGAGCTACCAGTATCCATTCGCTCATCCGCCTGCAACGAGGCCCGCTGAGCAGAATCAGCTGCCCAGGATAAAACAGATCCTGAAAATTGATTACGGCAAAATGTCCGTCCGTTAGTCTTTGGTTGATACAAGGGCCTAAAAGTCCAGACCTTTTTTTTCAAAATTGACATTCACCGATCGGTTTGGTTGAATAAAAACCCTGTGAAATTGAAATGGATATTTTGATTTTGAGAATACTTTTCAAGAGCTTTAACATTTTTAACTTTTCTCACAAATGATTCCAAATGCTTAAATTAATTCTTTTCGGGAAGAAAAAAGGAGTCTTAAAAATGGAACTGTAATCAATTTTGTTGAACTCTCTGAATTTTTCGATACTTGCAAATGTTAAAAAAAATTGGCTTCTACAACTACAATATTAAAGGTGAAGTTTTTTACTTTATAAAATATGTTTTTAGTACAGAGACTTCAGTCTGATTCAGTTTCAGTGACTTCATTTTCTCTCGAATAGAGATATACGCGTATAGTAATGATGCACTGTCCATTTTCGTTGAGCTCCCTTAATTTTCGAAATTGAAAAAGTTACAAAAGTAAGAGAAAGTATGTGCTTTTCTCTTACAACCACTTTTTTTTCAACTTTTGCGATTTTTCGCATTATGTGCTTTCTGTAATCTTAAAATTGATTCGCATATTTCTCGTACTTCCTGAGTTATACCTTTGTTAAAGTGACGATTAGGTAATTAGCGATTCCCCATATTCTAATATTTTCCGTGTATACATTTACGTTACGTTGCAAATTCGGAAAAATTACTACCATTTTCCTTCCTAAAATAAATCTCTCTCTTTCTAGCGAAAAGAAACTTCAAAGACGCCGTCGTGCCATCGTTTATTTGAAATTTTAAACATTGAATAAACCTGTGGCTCTACGTTCCAATGCCCAGAAACGTCCAACCCCTCATTCAGTCGTGCCAACTCTGAGACGTCGTTTTTGCCCTAGATATTCCCAGCCATGCTTGTAGAGCAATATTGTGTTAGTCCAGGAGTTCCGAGACTTATCTTGAAAGAACCGAACCTTGTGGGACCCCTGCGAGAATTGGATGAAGCGGTGATATAGCATCATTTACTTTCACTTGAAAATATCTGTCTGTAAGAAAGCTTCGGATTAGTTTCTGCAGATAATCAGGTGTACCAATTTCTCGTAGTTTGTACGTTAGTCCTTGATGCCTTATTCTGTCAAATGCCTGGGAAATGTCTAAAAAGGGAGCTACTATCTGTTTTTTGTCGTTAAAACCGTTTACAATATGTTCGACAAGTCGCAGCAGTTGATGGGTAGTAGCATGATTAGGTCTAAAACCGAACTGGGTGTTGGGAATTGCATTGGTTTTTGTTAAGTATGCTGGGAGTATTTTTAAAACAAGTTTTTCAAAAATTGTTGCTATAGAAGGGAGAAGACTAATTGGTCTACAATTGCTTGGAGCTTTGGGGTTTTTGCCTGGTTTGCAGAATGGAAGTATAACGCCTCGTTTCCATGACGATGGGTAGTATCCTAATCTTAACGATGCATTAAATATTGAAGTTATTATTGCAATTGCTTGTCGAGGAAGTTCTTTTAATGCTTTGTTAGTGACGTTGTCATACCCGGGTGTTTTTCTAGTCTTGGAAAGTTTAATGGCATTTGCCACTTCTGAAGGATAAATGAATTTTATCTTTTTTGGGACAGTGCACATAGGTAGTTTGATGTGCGCTTCTATTTCTGAATTAAACATGGGGTATTTTTACGGGGTTTGGGATGAAAACTCCTTCTCGATATTCTGCTAAGGCCTTCGCTTTTTCATCGTCTGAGTATACGACCTAACCATTATTCTGTAAAGGCGGTATCTCTATTCGATATTTTGTGATGTTTTTGATTGTTCTCCATAGTGGTCTGCTATTAGGGTGAAGTTGGCTTAGAAATTTATGAAAAATAGAAAATCTCAATTCATCTATTTTTTATTTGACAATTTTTCAGATGTGGTTTAGTTCACGTTTATTGTTCATATTTCTACTGGATTGCCAGATACTTCGAATTTTTCTTTCCTTTTAATTAGTTCAAGAAGTTCTTTAGGCAGTGTTGTTTTTGACTTTCTTTGTGTCTGATAGAAGGGTATATGAACATATTTTTAATGATTGTTGTATGCAGTTTGTGAGTTTGTGTAGTTCATTATCTATGTCCTCAATGAAAATCATGTTATGTGGATACGTCAAACTGCTAGTTATTAATTCACGGAAATGATTCCAGTTAGTTTTACCGTTTAATTGTTTCGGTATTTTTTTCTAAAGAGTGTGTCGATGTTTCCAACGATATGAGGATGGGAGAATGCTCCGAATCTAAATCTGGAACTACTTTCTGGTAGATCGGTCAGATTATACCTTTTGAAATGATTATATCTAGGATGTCTGCTCTCTTGTTTGGATCTAATGGGTAGTGGGTGGGTTCTATAGGAGCATGAATACTTAGGTTGGAACCGCTTGAGTTAATAAGATTAAGCAATTTGGCACCCTGATGTGTAGTCAAATTGCAACCCCAAGCTCTGTTTTTGCTATTTAAATCTCCCAGCAAAATTAATCGAGGGTATTGAGAAAAGATGTTACCGTATTCAGTTGGAAAGTTTTTGTTGGGTGGTTTGTATGCTGTAATGATAACTACCTCTGATCTATAATAGTTAATGTTAATTGCTACTGCATCCAAATCTGTTGAGTGGGGAACAGGTAGTTGACTATGCTTAACATCTTTTTGAACTATGATTGCTACTCCACCTGAAGCATTTGTTGAGATCCGATCATTACGATAAATTTTGAAATCGGGTATAGAGTTCGCCAGGTATGAGATGAGTTTCTGTTAAACAAGCCATATTTATTTTATGATCGTTTAAGAAATACCGAAAGGAATTTTCTTGTATTTTTATTCCATTTGCATTAAAGTTAAGCAGACTAAGAACATTTAATTTATTTTGGATTTGGGGTATTAAAAGAGAGATTATTTAGGATACTATATTTGAAATTAAATTATTTACATCAGGGATGTTATTGTGATTATTATTCCATGCTGTATTATAAGGAAGGCGCAGTGGTGGAAAGTGTGTTGAGTGCAAGGAAGGAGGTGGAGGAGGAGGTTGTCTGATAGATGTAGAAGATACTAGAGGAAGATACTAGCTCTTTGCTCGCAAACGATTGTGTAGATGCGGAAAATTGGATGATCCGATTGGTTTGCATGTTAGTTATAGGTCTTCGGGATTGTCCTTGGCAGGGTTTGGCAAACTTTTTATATTCAGGGCAGCCTCTGTAATTGGCGGTATTATCGCCTTTGCAATTAACACATTTAGGGACGACACTTTCATGTTTTTGACATAGAGAATAGTGATGGTTTTTGAGACACTTCACGCACCTAGACACGTTATGGCAATTTGCCTGAGTATGACCAAAACGATGACAGCGCTTACATTGAATGAACTGGATAGGTTTATTTCTTAGTTGAACTCTTATTATATTATACATCAGTTTGACCTCATTAAATATATTTTTGGATTTGGGATTGTCCACAAGATCTACTGCTACTATTTGACTAGGGTTTCTGGCTTTATCGTAAAGTCTACACACTTTACTTACGGAATATTCTAGTCTTTTCAGTTCTTGTATAATTTCTTGTTCGGTGTAACATATTAATTACAACAGATAACACTTTACTACTTGGGTCTCGGTAGTGTGAAATTCAATGTTGTTTTCTTCACAGTATTTTCGAAATTTTCTAAAGTCATTGATTTCATTGAAAATAACTTTAGTGTATTCACCATTTCGTTTAGTTAGAAAGTCATTTATTGCAGCAGAATTTAGATGTTGTATTAAATACTCATTGAAGGCCATGTGAACGAATATTGGAGGAATTTTAATATTGTTCTCTTTCGCACCGACTAACGTTTTTGTTACTTCTTCATGTTCCTCTTCACCGAGAGGACCGAACCTTGAGTAGGTACATTACATTGCAACGTGTTGTTATTGTTCTTATTTGACTTTATATTTTGGTTATCCGAAAGCTTTCGTTTTTTATTTTCATTATCCGTTTCTTTACTGTTTTCCGCAGGAGCGTGAGCAGCTTGCTGGCTTGATCTTTTACCTTGGTCATGTTG
Source organism: Acheta domesticus (assembly GCA_031308135.1). Lineage (NCBI taxonomy): Eukaryota > Metazoa > Arthropoda > Insecta > Orthoptera > Gryllidae > Acheta > Acheta domesticus. The sequence continues at coordinate 242,676,582 of JAHLJT010008446.1, read as the reverse complement.
ATAAGCGCTTTGCTTAAAGGCCGCCTGTTGTATTACGTGGAGTTGTTGCTGAGGTGGTAGCTGTGGAGCCTGCTGAGGTACTTGCAGCCAAACATATCCAGGTTGATTCACTTCCGTCAACTGTGGTTTCTGAATTCATTGTTGCATTGTATATTGCTGTTGGGGTGAAGAAGACACATGATGTTAAAGAGTTTGAACTTCACTATGCTGAGCGTTATTTAGCCCGGTAGGAGCATTTGAGAACGCATTTGTTTGCACTGGATTTAATTCATTGTAATCACTGAATGAAGAGTTAATAGTATGCATTGCATTAGCAAAGTGCTGCCCCGTGTCGGAGCAGCCACTCGTAGACATTACGCACTGTTCATTGTAAGCGGTCTTGAACTTGGCACTTACCGCCGTCAGATCGCGCCGCCGAAACACCATTGTAGATAAGAGCTGAGATGCCCGATGTGCACAGCACGGCTTCTCGGACTCGACTGTTTAAGCTATTGGGTGCATTGTAGTTTTATATATGTAAAAATAATAATAACATTCATATATTTTTGTAGGCAATGAGATCTTGATCTTCATTATACCGATCAGTCGTCGGTGCATATTTGGATATGGACTTACAATCGAGCCCCTAATCATTATCAACCCTCTTTAAAATGCCATCTAGCTTGTCAGCTAGGTCGAATTCAGTCGCTATCTGGAAGAGAAGTCTAGCGGCTGGCTGCTCTGATCGGTAGTTTTCCATGGTTTCTCCGATCAACGTCAGGCGAATGCCGGTGTAGTACCCTAACAAACGGGCCATGAACCACGCGAGATATTTTCTTCCTCTTTGTTCTAACCTCATTATACACTACACTATCGCACTTACCCTGAGACAGGTCCTCGCTCTCTGAGCTTGATCCGGCTGGGGCGGTGCTCCGCTGGCGAGATATCTGGTTGGAGAAAACCCCGCTAGTCGACGGTAGGTCGGCACCGGATCTCGTCATCCAGAGGGGGAAGACCACCGCCACCTCCCGAGAAAAAACACGCACTACACGTAAGGGACTAAGGGCTCTAACAGTTGTCGCGCCCGGTATCACTAACAATCCCGTTAGAAAGCCTTGTGTTTGACGTACGTTCCTTCCGTTGCCGCTGTCTTGCGAGGCGTGCATTCTCCACTTGCCAGTTAACGAAGTGAGCAGAGGAATTGGGGACGGGAGGCGGGGCGAGAAGCAGGCGGGGCCTGCAGGGGCGGGGGCTGCGTAAGCACGCAAAGGGTGGTCTGAGCCGCGGAATTGTCGACGGAGAAGAGGATTATGCGAGCGAGCGTCTGGAAGGCCTGCGCCGCCAGCAAAGCTGGGCGTCCGGGTTTTTGCGCGGTTACAAAAGTGTGGGACAGGGTGAGAAAAAGGGTGGGCGGCAAAAATAGAGCGTGATGGACCACGTGAATGAGGTGGCCGCGCAAATTCCCCGCTCGGGAGAAGTATAAGTGAATGACTTTTGATTACATTCATATACGGCATTCTATTTTACTTTAGGAATCGTCAATGATTTTGCAGAATATTTTAAGTTCTGCACCCACTTTATAATTTGTAAGGTAAAATATTACACCAAATATATAGATAACCCATTTAGGTGTACAACATCGCACAGTTTTGAAAGCACACAAGTAAAATTAGACGCTCTCTGTACGGAAACTATTGAGGGTGTATACTCCATAGATATATTATCACGAAACATCTGATGTAAATGCAACGTAACCACTTTTCCGATCGTCTAAGGAAATACTCATTCCGCGTTCATAAGGACTATCTTTAAAAACGTAAACTTCTGTAAGTGACCACACAATGTTAGCAAGAAATTATCGCTTCTTTCCTAATTCCTTAACTGTCGACTATGGATTCGGTGGTTAGGTATTTGCTGAAGTAAGGTGAATAGAGACACGACAGATCGCAGAAATGCTAACATAAATATTGCATTTACAGTACACCCTCAGCGCTAGTCGACAGGACAGTGTCGTTTCTGATCCCCGATTATCTCACGTTGTACGCTTATTTAAAGATTCCCGTAATGGATAACGATGACCAGAATGCTGTGGTAAGAGTACGCATAGTATTTTTAGTCCGCTTCCAAAACTTCACAAATGAAGAGATGCAGAATCGTCGGTTGTATTCACTCTCACTCTTTTCACAACAGTTGCACGTGGATGGACTGCACGTGATGAGTAGTTACATGAAACATCTTTTTATAACAGATCGTTATATTTTCAAGAATGTCCGACTCTTGGACAAGTTACATAAATGTATTTTGGTTCACGTGCGTCAAAAACCGACTAGAGAGACACAAACGTGAAAACAAACAATGTACTATATAAATAAATTTAAAGGTTTATATAAACACATGAGCTACACAAGAGTTTCAAACCAAACAGAGGGACGCAAACGTGCAAACATAATGAACGTCCTTAGGGAGAAAAACGTGATTCAGAAATCTCGGACGTAAAAGCGTGTGTGGGAATTTGATATTTAAATGCTTAAAACAAAATGCATGAAAACAAATTAAATGCTGAAAAACAACAAATGATTATGCCAGAATAGAATAAAAACTGTTACAAACACACATGTAAATGTTGGTTTGGTATGGTGATTATTCGCTAAAATGCTGCTTCGTATAATTTCACAAGCTCTGAATTACATAATTTAATTGCTACGTAAATGACACCGTAAATTAATGACTAAAACATAATTCACAGTCGCAAAAAAGATCTTGATTTGATTTGATTTGATTTATTTGGTCAAAAAACAGTGAAAACTGTATATAACGAATGAGAGAGAAGATTATTTGCGCACTTATCTTTATTTTTGAATGTCCCTGTAAGTAAAGTCACAACGTCTCTAAACGTAAAACTAAATGACTACTGAATAATTCAAATAAGCTGATTTCATGCGTCATTCTATTTTACTCTGGCAATTTTTCATTGGCTCATGAAATTTACTTGATAATGGTTTGGATATTGTAATGGAATTTACTGGATAACGGACCGAATACCGAAATTATAGCAGTAAAGGTATTTATACAGCTATAGAAATACCTTCACTTTTAAAATACCTTTATTTGAAATACCTTTAAAAATACCGGTATATGACGTCAAATGCCGATGTTTTAGAAGCATTTTACTTTTGTACGTCTGTACCGGTAAAATACTTGTACCTCTATTCAAAGATATTATACCAATATTTTCATGAGCAAATATTGGTATATCAGTGGAGTCATACTGGTCTTTTTGGGGAAATGATTGTGATTTTTACGGCTTGATGGCTCACAGGAACCACTATTGACACTGCAGAGTTTCTGACCGGGAGGTTCTAGGGTTCGTGTCTCGACGGTTTTCGACACTAGCCATATACTAGTTAGGTCGAATTCTGCCGTTGTCTGGAAAAAAATTCTAGTGGTCGCGTTTTCAGAACGGTAGTTTTGTATTGTTTCTCCGATCAATATCAGGCAATGCCGGAGTAGTACTTTAACTAACAAGCCACTGATCACGCATTATCTTTTGATCCTCATCCTTTCGCCTTAAATTCACTCTCTTTCACGCAGTACACCTCCAGGCATCTCGGGACACCATTCGGAGCCTGGAATCAGTTCCGACTGATCGTGATATGTTTAAAGGGACGCCCTTGAAGCCAACACACTATAGTTCGACGCCGCATTTCACTAGCAAGAGAGGAACACTGGCTTCTCGGGATTTATTGAGTGGTTGCTACATTGATATTTCCAACAATTTCCATGTCAACTGTCATTAGCCCCTTACGTGTAGTGCATGCTTTATCCCGGAAGTTGTCGATGCTCCTCCAACGTCCGATCGTGAGATCTAGCGCTGACCTACATTTCGACCTGCAGAGGATTTCCTTCTCCAAAATCTCCCGCAGTAGGGCATGTTTGAAAGAGTACAAAAAATTAATGAAATTGTGGATATTAATATGTTGTAGTGGATTCGTTGTTGAAATGACGACTGACTCTTTCATATGCTTAGAGATTTTCTGTGTTTCATTAAGATGACCTCGGCATTTACGTATATCCAACATTTCTATGGTCTCAAGTTTCCATGATTTTGACTCGATGAATGATGACATCAAACAATCCACTTAGATTCTGAGGGTAGTGTCAAAAAGCACTGGCGTGTCAGGGTTGAATGGAAGAAGAATGCTTCTAGGAATTGTTCTGAACTTGGAATAATTGAATTTTAAAAATGTTTTAATTGCAAACTTGCACCTTAATTGAAATTTACTTAATTACATTCGTAAGTTCACATTCCTTCAATAGAAATGTCCATAAATAAACGTATTTATTATTTTTTTGTCAAAAAAACAGTAAAAACTGTATATGACGTGTGGGGAAAGAAATTTACCTGGGCACATTTTCTTGAGGGCCAGAAATTTTATTAAAAAAAACAAAGGAAAAAATGAATTTAGAAAATAATTATTTTAGAAAAATATAGATATTTGAAAAATGTTTTCCCGAGTTATAGAAAATCAATTTCAACTGTAAATGAATTACAAGCAAAAGGAGTGCTCAACAAAACGTGCGCACAGTGAAGCTACATTTACGTCCAGAAGCAAAACAAGGGGCCATCTCAGCATTTGCTCAATGGATCAGGGAAACTGGACAAAAACCTGATCGAGATGGGGGTCATTGACCCGGAAGCTGAAGTACATTACTTGTTACAGGCGTATTAAATATTTTTTTTAATGTATACAATGCAAACATAAACTAATTCATTATATATATTTGTTTGGTAACATTAAACATTATTTTTTTTTCACGATCAGTATAGTCTCTAATTGTATAGAAACAGTTTTGCAGCAGAAAAGATTTCACTTTTAACTTAAATTTGTGTACCGACTTTAATTGTTTTATGTCATCTGGCAATGCGTTGTAAAGTAACGTACATGTATTGTATGTTGATTTCTTGTACTGAGCTGTTGATACTGACACTTGATGCACGAGATTTCTACGGCGTGTGTTGTAATTATAAATATCAATATTGCATGAAAATATGTTCCCTCCGTTAAGCAGGTCATTTTTGACAAATATTACAGATTCGTAAATAAATAGACAAGGCAATGGTAGGATTCCCAGCTCAATGAAAAGAGGCTTGCAAGAATCACGTGGAAGGCATTTTTTCATTATTCGAATAATTTTCTTTTGCAATCTGAACGTCTGAATACTACAGGATGAGCTTTCCCAGAATATTATGCCATATCTCAGGCGGGAATGCACATTTGCAAAATAAACGCAACGAGCTGCATGAAGGCTGACAGAATTTGAAAGAATTCTGAATGCATAGCATAATGAACTTAATTTAGTGTTTAATTCTGATATATATACATTCCATTTGAGGTTTGATTGAATTGAAAGACCTAAAAATTTTGTTGCCTCAACATCAGCTAATTGCATATTGTTCATTTTCAATGGAACATGCGATTTCCAATTTGAGATGCAAAAATGCATTGAAACAGTTTTTCTTTCGTTAACAATTAATTTGTTATTATTAAACCAATTTGAAACTTCTGAAATTGTACTATTTACTGCTTCTTTTTTGCAAAGAACATTCGTGTCATCAGCAAACAAAACCGTTCTTCCATTTTTAATAGACGAGGGCATATCGTTTACATATAACAGAAAGAGAATAGGCCCTAAGATCGAACCTTGCGGGACCCCATGCACAATTGGCAAAGAATTGGAAATATAAGTATGTAATGTCCTTTCCTGCCAGTATGGTATTTCTACTCTTTGAGTCCGATGTTTAAGGTAAGAAGTTATCCAATCTAGGGCAATACCACGAATTCCATACGAAGGTAATTTTGAGAGCAAGATCTTATGGTCAATAACGTCAAAAGCTTTCGAGAGATCTAAGAATATTCCAATGGGTATTTCATTTTGGTCTATTGATGAAGCAACATCTTTGAGAAAAGAAAAAATGGCAGTTTCCGTAGATTTTGATTTTCTAAAACCGTGTTGTGAGTCTGAAAACGCTCTGTTTTTCCTGAGAAAAGTTTCCATTCGTAAGTAGAAAAGCCTTTCTAATATTTTTGAGAAAACTGACAAAAGAGAAATTGGCCGGTAATTTTGTATATCATCTTTGTTCCCTGTTTTAAAAAGTGGCTTAATTTTTGCCTTTTTGAAAATATCGGGAAATAATCCTGTACATAAAGAAGCATTGAAAATGTGAGTTAACGGATGTATAAAGGCAGGTGCACAAGTTTTTAATAAACAATCGGGAAATTCATCTAAACCAGATGAATATTTATTTTTTTAGTTTACTGACTATTCTGAGGATTTCGTTGGGAGAAGTTTCGGGAATAAACATCGTATCTGAAATTTTTTGGGAAGTGTAAAATGTTGAATTTTGTGATTTTAGTCCCTTCGTGAGAACAGACGCAATTCTGGAAAAGTGTTTGTTGAAGAGATTGGCAACTTTTTCCGGATTACTCGTTTCTCTTTCATTATCCTTTAAAATAACATTCTCTACAAGGTATCGAGATGATGTGGTTGTATTTTTTACGTATGTCATTACTCGACTATAACAGTGTTATTATCTTTTCGCATACTCCATGCAAATGCTATAAGCTTCTAAAGGTAGACCTACCTACTTATGAGAATAAAATTGGTAATATTATAATCATATATTTACATTTTTGAAATATGTGAATATTGTGGAGCCGGAGGTTTTAATGTATATATTTATACGTATATAACAATTGTTTTGTTACATATTTTTTTCAAAAATTTGTTTATTAAATATATTTTACACGAATTATTTTTCACAATTTCATACACAATTTTATAAGATAAGAATTGGTTTCATAAGAAGGTGGATAAAGGCATTCTCTCGGGGGAGGGAGTGTTACGAATCGTGCTTACAACAAGCTCCGCCTATTTCACCTTCAAACGCATGGAGGAAGGGGGCAAGTTTCAGGGGGAGATATTTCTGGAAGGCAATTGCTGACTCTTTCTTGCTTCCAAGTTCAGGATTCGTCGGCAACCGAATTAAGTAGTATTTTTAAAATGTATGCGGTAATTGTTAAACAAAGGAACCTGAAGTATTTACAATGAAATGGAAAATTAGAGTGCTGAAAACCACCAACAATTTTCATGGCAATATATGCAAGCGTTGTGGCCGCATGTCCTCTCCACCCTCTTTAGGGACTTCAAAGGTATGTAGCGGAGAAACTAAGCGAATCTTTGCAATACGGATTGAAGAATAGACTTGCGTGGGAACTGCGAAAGGATTGACTGCCAAAAAAATAGTTGTCATGAGATGCAAATTTCTAATAAATAATTACTTATCTCGAAAACGAAAAACGATAGCGCCGATCGGATTGCAGTATTTTGCATCTCGTTTAAATGCAACTTAGAAAAGAAGTTTTTGCAATCTTTGCATAAACAATTTCCAATTTTTGAAATTTTGAAGTGGGAAGGGTTCCCTGATGCCCCAGAACAGAAAACTGCGATTTAACAATTCTGCAACAATAAACTATTTTATAAACTATTCCGAAATCCACACAATTTCTGTCCGGGAATGTCTGCAAATTGTCTCTGAGGTGAATACTGTAAAATAACAATTTTCACAAGAGATGCAAAATTATTGCTAAATAGTACTTTAATTGTTGCTAAAATAATATATATATATATATATATATATACACACACACTTGATCTTTTAATTTTGCTATTTTTTTTATTGAAACGGTTCCCTGGAAAATTTGATTCGAAAATTCGATTCGAATCGATTCGAAAAATACACGATTTTGTAATTTTTGCAAATTTTATAAACATATGAATAATTGCAAACTTGCAATTACAATAGTTTCCTTGTCGACAGTACAGTGTCCTACAGTAAATTGGATATTTGGTAAACGTCATGTATTTTGTATGAACAATAATATTGAAATTAAACTGAGAAATAAATTGCTCTAAAATTAGTGTTTTTATGTCACATCAACGTAATTTCTTCAATATTTATTTTCACTGGGTAAGTATATGCGTTTATATATTTATTTCAATGAATTTACTTTCATGTTCATAAAAGTGTTTCATTCGATGTATATTTATTTAAAAGTTTTCTATACCTGGACTAGCGACGAATACAATTTTCTAAGACGTACTTTTGCTAGGCCACCGGCCCCCGCCCCTCGTTGAGATTGGCAGCGGCTGTTTGTAAGCCTCTGCCTGCAACGTTTCGTCGTGCGAAAGCTAAAATTAGCCGCAGACGGCCGCGATCAATTTTTGTTTCCAATACTCCACTAGAACCGCGACATCTCTCGGTTAGATTGGTGAATATCGGTTTCGTTGAAAATCCTGCGTAAGGTTTAGGCGTTAGTGTTTGTTCACAGACACATGGACAGAACGTTGAAAACTACTCGTAATTTTTCGGAATGAAGAACCCACATTACGTTGATGGGCACACTACATATTCGAGAAAATTATTTACATGTATAAGCTCTACAAAATTCCCCTTTTCCGGTTTCAGGGTTCCACAATTTTTTTCTTTCGAAAAATCAGCAGTTTGTTACTGTAGCATTACAATACTTTTCTATACGTAATAGAATACGAGAAAGTAAAAATAGTATAGTTGCGTTTATTAAATTCTAGATCTCTGTCAATAGATAGTTTCATGTTCCCAGAGACGTCGCCGCCTCGTTTGGGCCTTGGCCGCCTGGCAATAATTGGATTTGCCAGCGCCGGAGCAAGCGGATTCCAACGAAGGGCGTCTCATCGGCGCGGCGCGGCGTGGCGCGGCGGACGGGCCCGCTGGCGCTCGCCTGTGAGATGGGCGGTTGCGGCGCGGCGCCTTCAGCCCCTCCAGCGGCTCCAGCTGGGCGGGTGTTTGCCGTTGATCGCCCGAGGGAGGGGGAGGGGGAGGAGGGAGGCGCGCGCCGGATATGCGTCACCCAGGGGAGGCGGCGTGGGCGACGGCCTGGTGCGCGGGGCGGACGCCCGGCCTCTGAGGAGCGACGTCCGGCAAACAAGAAGGTCGAGCGTTTCTTTTTTGCCATGCTGAAGGGATTTTTCATCGCAGCATCTCTCTCTCTCTGGAGAGTTCGCTTTAGTTGGGCTTGAGATCGGGCAAACTGCATTTGGGCGCGGATAACGTATCGTGTCGATATTGATGTCGAACAAGACTCCTTAGGTGGGTTTATAGGAAGACGCCGAAGCTCAGAGAGCTCAATCGAAGCAGGGGGGATTCGAGCGGGAGCAGATTCACGTCGCGGTTATCCGTTTTGCGTTCCTTTCGGCCAACGAATACATCTGCGTTTGTGTTGTGCGTGTGGGTAGCATAGACGTCTGGAAAGCGTCTTCAAAAATATTTGCTTAAGATTGCTCGGAAGGATAACGAAGAGTGGAGAAGGGTCGTCCGAGTTGAAAGATTTCTCCCCATAACATGAACCAGGAATCAAAGCAACCACACGGAGCTCAAGAAAGAGATACTTTAGAGATACTTGAATTCCGTTGAAGAAATGGAAAGGAGTTGAGTGCCTGAGTGATGGCTGATACATTGTGAAAAGATTATTAGCATTATAAATATAACGAAATATTCCAATGCCTGTGATTATGTGAAAAACATTGGCAATGTGAAAAACATGGCACATTCATTCTGATATACCACTACTAAAAATGTATCATAATGAAATAAAACGCAGAATTTGTAACTTACCGCTCTTTTCGATGATTAAAAATACTGTTAGTTGTGGTAAAGTGTCATTTAATCCATTTTTTATATCTATTCTTAAAGTTCAGATGTTTTTACTGCTTGTTGGGACCATACATAGAATAGTTCTGAGTGTAGGACTCCTATATATTAATGTATTATAATGCACTTTACATATCAATTAAATTGAATGAACTGAACTTTAACTTCTTACTTCAATGTTTATTGGCTTCTTTCATCTGCGGTATATATATCTTTCAACTCGGAAAGACGTTCTTCCTACCAATCCCTTCTCAAAGTCTGGAAGTATCTCGTGCGGCAATTGTTCCATTGATTCCGTAGGTTAAATTTTAATTCTGAAGGAAACGTGATAGAGGATAGAGGAATGTAATCTGCCGTTTGCTTTTGCGCTCTTGGCTTGTTACAAAATTGCGTAAATTACCGACGGCTCCACTTGGCTGAGCGGCAGTCGCTAGAACGCAGGTGTCTAAGCGAGCGGAGGCGGATTCTCGCTAAACAGAGCATTCTTCGCTCGGCTGACTGGAATTTCAAGCACGCCACGCTAAATTGGCTGCTAACGCCTTCGAAGTATCTTGCACCGGTATCCGTTAAATCCTAATATCGGCAGAAAAGTTACAAGAGAGGATCCCCAAATTCCATCTCCTATTTACATGACTCTAAATTCCGTCTCAATGGCATGACTCAAAATTTGGGAGTTATCAATTATTGCCACAAAGATTTAGATTTTTAGCTCTTTCAACATACCCATGATTTAAAGATGTATCACTAGAGAGAAGTCTGTTGTATCTACATTGCACTGCTGTATGCGAGCTAGAAATTTCAAACGCGTCTTATGAAAAAAGTTTCGTTGAGAATGATGTCACAGTCACAATAGATAGCAATATTGTCTTTTTTAGAAAATCTGTGTTTGGAGAAGAGGTTAAAATGCTGTATATGTTACAAAATAGTTTTTTTTAATTATAATGGTGCGATTCAAATAAAGCTCCAGGTTACTTTAATAAGAAAAATGTTACAATTATGTAACCCATTCTGCAAAAACGGGTGTGAAATTTTGACCCCTATAAAATTACTGGGGAATCAACAAATTCGGAAATCGTTTCAAAAAGTACAATAGAAGGGTACAAGAAACATAATGAATCCACATTTCACACATTCAAAATAAGGATAATTGAATAAATAAATATTGGATTATGATGTAATCTGTGAACAATCATGATGACTCTACCACTTCAATTAGAAACTTTACTTGATGTCAGAATAAGTATGTTTCATGAACTCCATTTCTTTAAAACATTTTGTTCCGGACGGGATTCGTTTTTGATAAGCATTCGACAAATGTATTAGTTATTTTGTCAAAGTTCGCATTTCGTGTAATGTTAAGAATTTGTGGGTCTTGGCCAGTGTATCCTAATTCTTTCGTTGAAGTTTCATGCCTAGTAGTGTCTTTGTAAAATTATGAATGGATCGATGGTCTTTAATTTTGTGTTATCTGTGCAGGTACTTTTATTCTCATGTCTAAAACTGAAGGAATGTATTAAATTTAATACGTTTTTTTCTGGACGAATAATGCAGAATGGTGCAATGTAAAAACCTCCGCATACAACAAAACAGTTGAAAGAGCGTTACAAACCTCCGCATACAACAAAACACTTAAAAGACCTTCAAGTTATTTCTAGATTTTCTTAGAACGTGGAAAAACCTGTAGCTAGTTTTTTAGAGCTGTAGAAGTAAAGTAAGAGAACACTGAGAGTAGGAAAATATAGATGGATATTTCGAAAGCATTTTTAACTGAATACACATTTAATTTCGTCAAGGAGATAAAATCGATTTAATTTCTACCATTGATACAAAAACCTCCATATGTAGGAATATTATTTGCCTTTTTTGCTCAACAGTAATAGCCTGCAAGGAAAAATTAAAGAATTTGGAAAATGTGTTGATTACGAGGTAACCGATGTTCTTTGAAGAAAAGACAATCTACTTGATTTAACATATAAATTTCCTAACTCACCTACAGAGAACAGACTTTGTTGTTTTGTTGGTCTCCTTTACTTTCTCTGAATCTGAGAAATCTGGTAACGATATTAAGTATACATTTAGCTTCAATTGTTTTTAGATAATGCTCATTTGTAAAATTTTCCTTTCTACAAATGTATCACCCGAAATCTTTGTCTTATGACCGTCCAGTACAATGAATACTCAGAGGTTGCCCTTGCAGATTTTTCTCTATTTTTAATAGAACATTTGTATTTGTAATTTACTTCATGCATTTAATATCATTTAAATATCTTACTATTTCCAAATAATTTGCTCTCATAGATATTTTTAGGAAAAAATGTACCTCTGAATTACCAAAATTGTCTGTTTCAACAGTGGAAATCATTTGTCATTTCACTGAATTATTTAAGCAACAACGGCGCCTTATTATGAACGTCCAGGTTTTATGTTCTTGGGCCATATATGACCAATCATATCGGATATTTGCTTTTTCGGAATGAAAATTAAAAGTGTTGCTGAATATTGCGTATAAACGTTCATAACGTGAAATGTGAAATTATTACTTTTTACGGCCGCATCATGTATATTCCTATCGCAACAAAATATCGCAGCGTAATACGTCCCACATGTTTCCGCTGTATTGAATTCAATGACAACGTCGTGAAGCTAATATTATCTGTTATTTCTTCTATCATATTAGAAAACATAATATAATGAATATGAAAGTAAATATTTTTCAGTGAATTACATCTAAGCAATGACTAATTGAAAAAGCAAGTTGGTGTTGCAACAGCATGTACTTCCTAGTAATATTTGTACCGATTACGTAATATGATAATTAGTTGGATGTATGTGAACATTTCTCACACTTACCATAAATTTAATTTAGTTTTGTTTAGTTATTATTTACCGTCTTACAACTATCACCACTTTAGAGTTCGGTATTTTCATTCTTCTAAAACGTACATGTGCTGGTGAAAGCTCCATGACGAACAACTTTTGTTTCCCAAATATTCTTGTTTTTTCTTGTTTACCCTTTACCCTTTACAATTACATTATTTAAAATTCATTATCATAAATAAATTGTACGTAAGCATCGCTCTTATTTATTCTCACAACGACAATTGTCGTTGTTAGTTCAGAGAATTGCCAGTCTCTCCAGCGGCTCTGACTGGGAGATCCAAGGGTTCGAGTCCCCACGATTGCGGATTTTCTACATTAGATATATAGCTAGGTTGAGTTCAGCCGCTGTCCGCAGAACTCAAGCGGCCGGCTACTCCGATCGGTTGTTTTCTGTGGCTTCTCCAATCAATATAAGGTGTTTGAATCTCTAAGAAATACACGTATAAACTGCCCAAGACGGACAGCGCGCGATCATTCCTTTCTCTTCTTTGTCTCTCCGGCTCCGCTTACATGCACAACAATAGAACCACCTACACAGTGCAATCACATTGATGTGACCAACCGTGAATATCTTAAATAAACCCCTTTTGCATCGTTGACTGCTGCGAAACCAGCAGGAAGATAGTCAACTAGGTTCTGGGTGGAATGTGGAGCCATGCCGACTCCAGTGCCGTGGCCAGATGCGCTAGGTTCCTCGGATGTGCTAGTTCATGACGCGATTTTTTTTAAATTCTGGGCCTCAAGGAAATGTGCGCAGATAATCTCTTCCCCTGTACGTCAAATATAGTTTTTACTGTTTTTTGACCAAATAAATAAAAAAAACGCCTGATCAAGATGGTTCCAAAGATTCTCGATTGGATTTATATCAGGAGAGTCTGGTGGCCAGAGGAGTACTGTAAACTCATTTTGATCTTCCTCAAACCACGCACGTACACTGCGAGGTCAATGAGACGTTGCAATGTCCTGCTGGTAGATGCCAGCTTGCTGCGGAAAACCTATCTTTTTAGGGGTTATCATCGTTCCCAAGTATGGCTGCACATTTCTGTAGATCTATTGTATCTTCCAGAATTGCAAGATCACCCAGGGAATGGCCAAAAAACATTCCCCATACCATCACGCTCCCACTTTCGGTCTGAACCCGTCTGTGAGTTGTTGCAGGGAGTTTGCGTTCAAACGTTTCACGCCGTGTACGCCAATGACCATCTCTCCGATGGGGCAGAAAATTGATTCCTCTGAACAGGCGACATTTTGATCGCAAGGCACAGCAATATCATCAGCAAGTAGACATGATTTATTCTCCAAATCCCGGATAACAATATCCGGTTTGTTTGCCGCTATTGTGCGATCAGTTTGAATTTGTCGTACAATATTGTACACAGTCTAATAGACGTCACCGGTACTGGTGAGTGTTCGCACTTGAAGAATGTGTTTAAAATTTCGAGGGCGGTACAGATGTGCCATTGGAGGTAAATACCTACCCTGTCGTGTCTTTTAGGAATTCGGTCTTTGCTAGAATTTGTCAAGATGAGACGATATTTTCAATGGTTTCAACTTGTTCCTGGCAAATGCCGCATTTATCATCTTGGGAAAGTTTGAGAACCGGTTTTAATATGTGTTCTCAACGCCTTATCTTGGGTAGCTATTAAAATCGCTCCGATTCTGGCTTAATTCTTCCCCTTTTAAGCCACATAAATGATAGCTCTTTATTGATATCTACCTTGTCAATTCTTTTTACATACTATCCATGGAGTGTTATGTCTCTAAACGATTTCTTCCAAATTTTCTGTTTTCGCATTTCATGTTTAGTAGCATCAGAAGTTCAGTATCTGTGTTATTCTGCGTGTCTTGAATAGTTTTCTTTGTAATGCTTTAACTACGCTAACAATACCTCTGCGTCCCATTCTTCGGTCACATTTAATCACCTGCCTCATTCGTGGGTCATCTTGATGATTGACTACATATTTCCCATCCCGACTATTGCATTGTGCCAGGAGGTCTCAATTTGTCTGAGTCCTCTTCCTCCTCCCTTACGTGATACATAAAGTCTACGTACATCAGCTCGCGAATGTACGACATGATGCATTGTAAGCTATTTTCTTTTTTCGATCCATGATTCTAATTTCTTACTATATCCAGTCTACTAGTCCGAAACTGAACTCCACTACAGATACCGCCAAACTACTATTGCAGATATTTTATTCCTAGAGTTTAGAGTGAAATGCAGGGCAAGTTTCACTCTTCTGTAATATTCCCTGCGAATTCTCTCTTTCATTGTCTCGTTCGAGGTTCTTCCGAGAGTTGGTGAACATGTTTCACTGTTTCTACAAGTTCATCGGCAGCATCCACTTCAGATTGGAGCCAAGATGCGTCTTTGTCTGCTTTCTTCCCAGATTCCTGCCCAAAATGTTTCAATCTCATCCATTGAAGAATCACATTTTTCAATGCTCAGATATTTGTAAGTTTTACCTGGCTCAAAATCTTGAATCACAATGTGCGTTTCAACCTCAATGCTACCTGACGTCACTTTACCTCACTTTAAGCTGATTTTTGCACACTTGTCAAGACCAAACTTCATGCAGATGTCATTGTTAGTTAGTCACGGCAGACAACATTTGGGAGAGAATCGCTTCATTCTTAACAAACACTTTAAAATCACCCATATAAAACAAATATGATATTGTTATTTCATCACAATGAAGCTTATAACCAAAGTCAGCTTGCGACAACTGTCTAAATAGAGGGATCAAACTAATGCAAAACAGTAGAGGGGTTTAGCGAATCTCCTTGAAAAATACCCCTGTTAATCCGAATACTTCTTTTCCGCTTGTTTCCTGTCCGCTGCATATTAGTAACCTTTTACTCCACGACTTCATACTAGCCGGAAAAAACTCAGTAAGTTTAGGATGAAATCGAAAGTTCTCCAGAGCCTTCAAAATCCAATCGTGTGGTTCACTGTCAAAGACCTTCTGGTAGTCAATCCAAGCCACACTTGAATTACGTTTTCATTTTTTTGCATCATTCAAGATGACTTTATTTAGTAGCAACATTTCCTTACAGTCATAAGAACCTTTACAACATCCTTTCTGCTCAACTGGCAACACGTGGTTCTTCTCTAGGTGTTTGCACATTTTGTTACATATGGCTACAGTTATAACTTTGTAAAGTACTGGCAAATACGTGATTGGCCTGTCAAAGAACTGTTTCCCGCTTTGGGTTGCAAATAAGTAATGCTACATGTGAACCATTCCGGGAGTTCCTTTGGGTTTTCTAAATTTTATTAACAACCTTTCCTAGATGAGAATGTATTGCTGTTAATTTCTTAATCCAATAAATCTGGATCATATCAATTCCGGGGGATTTCCCATGTTCTTAATTGCTTGGAGGAGGTCCTCTTCCGAGAATTCGTGAACATGTTCCACTGTTTCTACATGTTCATCGGCAGCATCTCCTTGAGATTGGAGCCAAAATGCGTCTTCGTTGTAGGATCTGCTTTCTTTCCAGATTCCTCCCCAAAATGGTTCGACGTCATCTTTTGAAGGAGTGACAGCATTGTCATATGGTTTTTGAATCAGCTTGCGATAGAATCTCTTCGCGTCTGTTTCAAAACAACCTATTCTGTACATGGAAATCTTCTCTACGCTTGTAACGTGTAATTCATTGAGTTCTTGCTCGGATTTTCTCTTTTACCTTCTCAGCTACCATTAGCTTTGTGTTTTGTTCAATTTTGTGTTTTGTTCAACATGGAGTATTTTTTGTTGAATTTTAGATGTGTGAGTTGATTTATAGGATGCCTCGGCTGAGAGTGATATTACAAGCCGTGTATCTGCTAGCCATCTTATAATTCTTTTCGTCCATGGAGTCACGGAGCTGTTTTCTGTTTGGCTGCCGGCCGTCGGAGTTCTTGGCTGGCCCCCAGAAGTATCTGAGATTCCAGACATCCGGTTGAATTCCAGTGTAGTACCTGAACCTCAGAAGTTGCAATGCGTTGGCTATCAAAACTGGAATCTTAAGTATTCCGAAAGAGCTAGAATATACTGCATAGAGTGGCTGACCCTACGGTTTCAGCGCTCTACGAACTAGGAGCCGCCACGTTTTTTTTTGCAGTCAAAGCATGAGAGGTACCTGTTGGTGGCGTGTAGAACTGTTGTACTGAATTCACGTGTTGTTTATATGAAATTATATATATATATATATATATATATATATATATATATATATATATTGTTGTCTTTTCGTTTATCTGCATTTAAAATATTAGTGATTAGAATAATAATTTTCGCAATGCCTTCATTATGTTTGGCATATAACGGTAAAATTAGAAGTGATTAATCCACAAATATATCTTTTTTCAAGTTTGCCGCCTTATTTGTGATCTGTTTGTTGATTTCTTATTGCAATAACGTTTACTTTTGGGACTTAGGCTAACTGCAATAAAATTTCTACAGCTTCCATTCTTATGACAGTAACCGATGGTGAAAATTACGTGGTTTTGAAGTTTTTCAATTCGTTCTCCTTACATACTGTGAATTCGTTTTAAATTATAAATTTCTTGTCGTGAAATACAGAATAAGAAGATTTGTATTACACCCGGCTTTAACTAGCGCCAAACAGAATACTAGAATACTCTGTTTTCTCCAGAAGGCGCTGCTTTGATCGCAAAAAACTTGGCTTCAATTTTCTGCAATGCTGGAGACGCTTCAACCACTCTGTGTAGTATATTCTAGCTCGTTGGGTATTCCCCTTCGCGTTCACGGAATTGGCATGGAAGCATCAAAGTGGGCAGGCGCAGCCACTAACCGCGGTACGAGAGACTTGGCGGGCGCAAACGTTGGATAGATCTGGTGTAAAGCAGGCCTGGCCAACGCCTACTTCTGCGGGCAATCTGCACTTAATGAACAGGACGTCTGCCCGCGAGAACGGGAAAAATGCTATTAGTGTGGAATAGGCAGCTTTGCGGGGAGGCCATTGCATTGCGGGAACGACTCGGCACGTAGATTAAATGCATGGACGTCTAATGCCCCCCTTTAATTTACATTTCGAATTCCTCTGAAATCTGTTCTGTGAAAAAATATGCTTTCTTACATAATGAGAGCAATCTCTCACATCAGTCTCTGATATCGCGGAATTGACATAAAAATGAAATATAGACAATTCCGGGAAGGTTAATGTTTGACAACACATATGTCTGTCCATTTCCTCCATTATGAACCTAAATAATAGATAATAACCAGCAAACTTCACTGACGATATATCGGGCAGATGTGACAATGTCTTATGGGCAATCATGAAATTATTATGGGTTTTGTTAATTAGAATGCAAAGGGCTCAATCTGTTGCATACAATGTCGTAAACGATGAAGAATATGTAGTGTTTGTTGATTTGATATTATAAATATATAACGTAATCTTATCGGAAATTAAAGCAGAAAGTAGTCATGATTCTTAAGAATACAATTTTCACTATGTTTTTACTGTCATTAACATTTATGTTCTTTACATTTTTCTGTCCAGATATATTTCAGATAGTCCTATTTATATTGAAAGCCCCATAAAGTAGATTGAAATTTTATTAATTTGTTCTTTTAATTTGTTACGCATTATACATCTCTCCACGTTTCCAGGAGGACTTTTCCTCTTCTTAATAAATTCTGCCATTCTTTTTGAAGTCCATTTTCAATCAATGTACAATTACTGTATCAGAAAAGGAAGCCAATTTTAAACAAATACTTGCATGGTGTCAAAGACCATTCTCTATGAAACTCTTTAAGAAACAGTTTTTCGAAACAGACAAAATGAGAACGGCAACTGAATGGAGACAAAACAGCACTATTGTACTTCCGGCACGGAATAGGAGCCAAGAATAAGTAGCAGTTGGCATGCATTTCCATTCCCGGAACCAGAACGCCACTGCCACCCTAGATCGCAGTCTAACCGCGCCCGCCCCTCCCCATTCCCTCACCACGACTTCCCCCACCACGTCCTCCCCGTCGCCGCCTTGTTCCGCTTCCCTACCAGGCCCTACCCTGTTCCCACCGTCTCGCTCCCACCGCCCCTCCCGCCCCAATCACCCCGCCAGCCCCGCCATGCCCCCGCAATACCCGTCCCACTCCTCCCCTCCCCCTCCACTCCCCGCCCTTCCCTTCCCCTCCCGCCCCTCCCCGCCCGTTCCACACCGCCCTTCCCCTCCCCTCCCGCCCCTCCCCGCCCGTTCCACACCACCCTTCCCCATCTCTCCTCGCCCCACCCGTCCCGCTTTGCCCTACCCGTCACCATTCGTCCCGTCCACTCCCGCCCGCCTCGCTCTGCCCGCCCCGCCCGCCTCGCTCTGCCCGCCCCACCCGCCTCGCTCTGCCCGCCCCGTTTTGCTCGACCCGCCCCGCTCCACCAGCTTCGCCCCGCCCACCACTATTTCCCAAGTAGCTCCGCGCCTAAATATAGCCCGCCGCGCGGCGAAAAAGGAAATCTGGGGGAAGGGAATTCTCGGGTACAAGGGCGCTCGTCGAGTGCTCGGACGGCCTCTGATAAGACCACGAACCACGAAGGTATCGGCCGCGCTCCATAGCGTGGTGCCACCGCCGCCACCTTCACCATGCCCGCTCACCAAGAGCAACCTAGAGAAAATCCGGGCACCGGTACTAGAAATATGTGAGTTGTAATAGAAAATTCTAGTCTAGTCAATTATATTGATATATTTAAATAAGAATGATATACTTGGGTGCTGGACTATTCACCAGCATGTCACATTTTACGCTTTCCCAAATTCTCGGTACCTCAGAATGTGACATAATAACCGAGGTGAAACGCGCACGACGTTTTGTTTTAGTAAATGAATACAATAATTGTTATAATTATAATGAAGCATATGTATCACATTGAGTTCATGGGCCCCCTTGAAATTCATGGACCTCGGCGCGATGTGTCGGCTGCACTCGCCTCTCCCTCCACGTGCTTGCTTCCCATCCAGCTGTCGTTCTGGCCCCCGCTTCCGCCGTAGCGACCGCCGTTGACCCCAACTTCCGCCGATGATCTGAAAGGCGACATTGCTATTACCTCCGGCTTCATTCGTTTACGCCGTGGCCTCGTTCACGGCCGTCGCCTCGTCGCGTTTATTGGTACTTCGTTTCCTGGCTACCACCGCCGCCACCGCCGCCGCCGCCGCCACTACTACCACCACCATCACCACCACCACCCCCCACCACCACCACCACCCCCCACCACCACCACCCCAACCATCACCTTCACCATCCCAACCACCACCTTCACCATCCAACAACCACCACCACCACCACCATCTGACCTATCTTCCGGTCTCCTGGCATGTGTGGTAGTGTAGTACATGTTAGTGTAAGTTTGTGTGTAAGGGGTAACGACAAGGAAGAGGAAGGAAAGATCGCGCGCGGTCCGTGGCCCGTTTGTGAGGGTTTTTGCTCCGGCATTCACCTGATTTTGATGAGAGAAACCACAGAATACTACCGATCAGAGCAGCCGCTAGAATTTTCCAGACAGCGATTAATTAGACCTAGATGACAAGCTAGTATCGAAAATCCTGCCGCCGTCAGGACTCGAACCTAGAACCTCCCGGTCAGAGGCGTTGCAGTGACATCAATTGATGCACTGAGCCACCTCTTCCGGTAACGTTAGGACCAACGCCGACCTACTAGTCGGCTTGCGGAATTTTCTCTTCAGGCATCTCTCCAGTAAGGCACGACCTTAGGCGGGATAAATTTAAGCACTCTACTGGTCTTCCAAATGTTTTGCAGATATTACGTGTTCACGTAAGTGTGTAAGAAATTGGGAGGAAACAAATGAGGAAGCGTGACCTCACGTGGCACCCGGACCATTTGTTAATCTACTGCTGCAGCATTCACCCTATATTAACCGAAGAAACTACAAGAAAATACCGATCAGAGTAACCGACCACTATAATTCTCTTCCAGACAGCGGCAGAACTCGACCTAGCGATCTTAGCTTGTGTTGAAAATTCTCCAACGTCGGGTTCTAGAATCCTTGTGAGGTTCACTCAGAGACCTGCAACAGCACTATTTGTTGCAATGAGCCATCTCAGTCGGACCACTTTTTTAAAATATGTTCCCTTCATCGTTTCTGTTCCGCACCCCGCACCAATACATGCTCGCGCACAGATGCACTGCACGCATATTAGCGATCCCGCGCACACACACACACACTCGCTGGCACACGCACGCGCCCACACATACACACGTAGATGCGGATACGTGTATATATGAACGCTCACGCTCACACATACATGAACACACCCACGCACGCATACACACGCATTCGTACAGATTTCCACTCCCGCACGTTACCACTCCCGGACTGGGCGACACATTCTCTTCCATCCGCATTATCACTTTCATCGCCGCTATGCCCACACTACCCGTAGTCACCAAAAAGTTCGCCATCACCATCACTCCCACCCCCAGCACGTCGCGTGCCATCGCACTAGCTATCGCCGCAGTCGCCGCCGCCGCCGGCACCGCTACTGCCCGCCGACACCGCCGAGATCGCCTCCGATAAGTGCCTCATTTGCTATTTTCGTCCGCTGCCGGCTTCTACTGCTTCCATTTTAAGCACAAATTCTGTTTAGAGCGGCAATACTGGGGCTGTTTCCGACGCCATTGTTGGTTGTTATCGTTCAGTGTATTTTCAACACTTCGTAGTAGTTGTTTACATTCGCCTCAATTTGCGGTTGGGGAAATTATCGTTTTCTGGAAAACGAGTTCTATTTTCGACGTCTGTTATTTTAATCAGAAATCGTGTTGAAGTGTTGTATTCGGATAACGCCGTATAAAGGAAATTGCATGTATAATGAATACTGGACTGGGTCGTGAAACATCTGATGAACATAAACTTCAACCACATGCGACACTAATGTTGAATTTAGAAGTGTTAATATAGTTTAAGAGAAGATGCAAGTATTAAGTCATTTGCGTGAAAAATAAAATTTGTGTTTTCTCATATTTATTTTATCTTAATAACACAATGATATAACACAAAATAATTATTTTTATCTATTGAGCCCCTCGTATTTTTATAGCAGTTTCAATTCCATGTTCGTTCAAGAGACATTCCCAATTTCCAACCCATTAGTAGTTTCCAAAGCAATACTGGAGTGCCAAAAATGACTTGTTAGAGAAAAATATAATTAGTCAATAGTGACTCAAAAGAATATACTGACATTTCCGATGGCGCTGTGCAGTTTTATAAAGCCTGTTTCCTGAACTGTGAGTGATCCACCTGCTAGTCCAGTGCTATAAAAGAGCCAAAACTTTCTCGCATTAGTTGTCTATTTCCTTTGGTCTGGGCTAGCTATTCGAACTTGCCACATACTCTTGACAGCTGCCATCTATCTCCATCCTAAAAACATTTTTTTATCATCTCAATGTTTCGGCTTCCTAATAGTAGAACTGAAATATTATTTTAAGAATATTAAAAAATAATAAAACTTCGTCCTAAGTGTCAATTTTCATTGAAAAATTTGGAGCCGTTCTTAAGAAAATTAAAAGCTCTAGTTAAAAAAACTAAAAACTCTAGCTCTAGGAGTTAAAGCTCTAGTGTAAATGCGAAATTTCAAACTTCTTTTCAGAGAAATCTTTTGGATTTTCAAAAAACTTTATTGAAAGTCATTTAAAGCATCTCCATTCACAAATACAATACTGAATACAAATCATTCGAAATATACATATTAAAGGCGTGAGAGATATTTCAAACAAATATATTTGTGTAATTTTTAAAAAGCAAAAGAATACTGCAAAATGACTTTTATGTCATCTTTGAGAGTGCAATTAGTGCACTATACGTACGAAAAGTGTAAAAAAAAATTTGAGCTATTTTTGAGAAAATGGCGTTTGAGCATTTCTGAAATTGCGAAAATTTGAGCTCATTTTACAGAAATCTGTTGAGATTTTGAGAAACTTTATATGGCAATATTTAAGTTACATGTACAATTAAATGTAATAATGTGATCAATATGGCATTTATGTTACGTAATAGAGTTCATTTAGCACTATTCCTACCGAATGTTTAAAGAAAAAATTTGCAGATGTTTTTGAGAAAATCTGTTTTTTAAAATTTTTTTAACATGGCATATATTGCATGCGATATAGCCGGAAAACTACTAAAATTTTCAAAAAAATATACATGACCTTATAGAAAGAACTAATTGTAGACCAAAATTTAATTTGAACGAAAAATCTCTACCTTCAGTTTCGTAGTTGTAGGAACACGCCGAAAAAATCAAACTTTCAAAACTTTCGAAAATTAAGAGTTAAATGTAAAAATCGGACTTGTTCATTAGGACATCAGCCTCTCATTCCGAATAAATGGTGGAACAAAAAGTATTTTCCTTTGAAACGTAAAAATTGCACATGCCATTATTTACACAAAAAAGCCTGAAATAAAAAAGCGATAACAATTTTAAATTTAAACATTTAAGTCTATATCCTTTCCAATGTTTCCCTTTTGGTATTCTCTTATGTAAATTTTAAGTAAACTTATTCTTCCCACAGGTCAGAAAAATAGAGACGATAGGTTTGTACGAATGAAAAAGAAAAAAGTCAAGCCTTATAATTACTCCCCTTCAAACTGAGAAGACGAGGATGAATTATGTTTCCGTTGCTTGCGTTTGAACGTATGAAACGTTTCGTGGGTTCATATCCAGTTGAGGTTTAATCCGAAAAATATTGGAAGCAGAGGGCGAGACACAGGCACCCCACGAGTTTAATCTCTGGAACCCGTTTGGTGACACGCACGGCGTATCGCTGACCGCTCAGCCGGTCTGCTTTCAGCGACCCTATTCCGTGTCCAAGCCAATAGAATTCTGGTGCAATAACTTCTCGGCACCTTTGCAATTTTCCAGCATCAACCACTGCATTTTTTCAATCAGCGTTACAAGCCATATTGCTAGACGAAATAGTTATTATTTACGATAAAGCAAATGATCAGAAGCACTGTAGTGATAAAAGACTGATCTTTCGCATTTGTGGTTATGATTGCATTTGTGGTTCCAGTAGTGTGATAAAATTTTCAATTTTTCCAATACATGCGTTTGAGAATATACATTCGAAAGTGTGGTATCACTAGCGCACTGATTTAGAGTATTAACGATAATAATTAATAATAATGATAATGATAATAATAACAATAATTTTTAATCTTGTCTAGTGGAAATTTAAAATTAGAGTATAATTTTGTGATTATTACAAACATTAATTTTACAGTAAGAAAAAATTTAGTTTGGGAATAAGACTCTTGAAACTAGCCTCAATTTCTACTATTTCATTATGTATGTGTTTTTGTTTGTTTCATACCAAGTTACTGTTTCACTTGTAACATTAACGAGGTCGGTGTATAATCAAACGAAGGATTTTACTGAACACAATTTTTTATTTTCTCGCCATTTCTTCATAAGAAGAGAAAGTTTTGTAATCGTGTGCCGGAAAAGGGATCTTTCAATTTTAGAGAATACATTTATTTCTTTACTAATTTATTCATATATGTGGTGAATTTATGTTGCCTAATATCCTATCTCGTCCTGGCGGTTTAGCTCATTGGTCAACGTGCTTGCTTTCTATAACGTGACCCCGAGTTCGAATCCCGGTCGGGCAAGATAACAGTGTACGCTTTCCTTGCTCTGTCTCAATATACGTTACTGTGTGACGAAAAAAGTCATTTCTCATGTTGAGAAGGCCGGAATGCGGTGTGGGGATGCCTTTATGCTACCCCCTTAATCCATGGCCGCGAGGCCGCGATGCTGCTGGTAGGCCATGGCCCGTACACAGGCCGACGTGCCAAGTACAAACAAACAATATCCTATCATCATAAATTAAACTATAGAGCAGTGTCGTCAAGGTCGATGCCACGAGCGGGAGCCCGTACTACGAGTGCCACCATGAAATCGCCTCTCCACACAGTTCATCACCTCGCCACCGGAGACAACGCTATCCCTATTGTAAAACGGCGGGGTTACTACTACTAGTAAAAGTGCCCTTTCCCGAAGCTAGTTGCGCAGATAAGCTCGTGTCATGCTACGCTGGCTGTGCCACGACGCGTGCCACAGCCGCCAGTAGAAGACCTTGACACCATTGCTGTAGAGACTAGCGGCGAGCACATTCCGTTTTTGAGGGTGTACAGATAAGGAACTGCACGTCGCATTGTGTGGCCGGGGAGCTCGGGTTGCCGTGGCGATCCCTCTGACGGTGTAGGCGGTGGACAGCGTTTACACGGAGAGGAGGGGAGACGCACGCCATGCGCGACAAGATCCCAGGAGCATTTCACAAGAACTGCACCTTCCATGGAAGGTTTTAAAAGTTATTACAGAGTTGTCGGAATAATAAGTAAGTCCCAACCACGTTTACCCTGCAAGACCCTCTTTACTGAGTTTTGAATACTATTTTGTCTATTTCTGTACAAATCGTTGTGTTCTGACATAAATGACCTAAGAATGGGGCCATATAATTTTGATGCATAACAGATACCTTTTTTTGCAGTAGATCCCATGTGAATCTAATCGCTATTTATCAGTATCAAGAAGTAATGCACAAATAAGATTATTTCACGTAGGATACGTTATATTCAACGCATTGTCAGGTGACAATTGAACATTTAAAATCAATTCAAAAGTTTATAAGCAATGAAAAAACCTTTCTGCTGTATACGTAACTGATTTCATACAATTAGATATTACTAGATGAGTAATATCTGCTGTTGAAGAAAATCACACAAAATGGATCATAGAAATCACCACACAGTAGATGCTGCTGAAGGAAACCACACAGAAAGTAGCATGCGCACTGTTTGTGAACAAATAAAATAATTTCTATAACACAAGGGTAATTGTGCACCCGTGAACTCACATACTCTATGCATCCTCGTGCGCGAATATATCTGAATATTTTCAAAACACAACTAAGATTTTTAAAATTTCCAAAAGTAGCAATAAAAATAAATACAATATTATCAGCTCACTTTTACTCGAAATATCCTGCAGCAACCCACTCGTTGATTTAAGATATGAATCGCTCCAGTATTTGCGCTTAAATCAGAGCCAACTTTTCGACACTAGCTGAACAGTAAGTCGATTTTAGCCATTGTTGGAGACTAATTCTAGTGGCTGGCTGCTCTTATCAGTAGTTATCCATTATTTATCCAATCTATACAAGTGAATGCTCGAGCATACAAGCTCCAAACAAATGGGACACGGACCAAGTGTGATCTTTACTTTTTGTTTTTGTTGTTGTTGTTTTTGTTGTTGCTATATCTTCTCCCTTTACGCACAAGCGCTCGTGCCCGCGCGCAGACACACACACACACACACACACAATTATATGCGCTACACTATCGCACTTGCCGAAAGATTAGTCGGAAGTTCAGAGCTTATGAGGAATGATCTATCACCTACCGATGGAACTGCTACTGAAGACCTGTCGTAAGCAGAATCATGTTTGGCCGACCGTATGAACATTCGCCCTGTGGTCCGTGTCTTACCCCCACCCTCACCCTGAGATTTCCATCTTTTCTTACGTTTCACACAATACTTGTACAGTCAACGTGATGCGTATCGCAGTAACACAAGAGTTGCAGGTCGCTATCAAACACGGATACGTATCTCACAAAGCAGACTCATATGACACTGATTCACTGGTTGATCCCATGTTAAAACACGTTTATGGTGATTTCTGGTGACGTATTGAGTGATTATGTGGAAAAATAGTGAAACATGCTGTATCTTCTACAACAAAGTTTTTCCATGAAATTATTATGTATTTTTGTTGACTACCTTGGGAAATACTCTCTGGATGCGTTTAGTAAATTGTAGAAAATCATGTTTCTTTGGCGGATTATGAAAACAAAGAATGACGACACCGCGAAACACGGAAGTACTGCGGGTCAGCCTAACATCAAGGCGCTCGTGTAGACTCATCCTTAGATTATGTCGAAACTTGAGGGAGGTGGTCATTTTTCAGCTTCAGGGGATGCCGATCTTAGATTACGCGCGCCGGGAATCCACTTCATGGGGATACATATTAATCTTTACACTTGACAGTGACACACTTGCGGGCTCCTCGGCCTGAGGTCAGAAGATTCACAAGTCCTTCCGCAACAACACACACACATACAAGAGGGATAAACAAGGGATAAAGAACAATGTCCTTGGCAGGACTCGAGCCCGCGACCCTTACGGCTAAGGCGGCACACGCTCTAGCCACCTCTGTCATCCATGTCGGCACGAGACATCTGTGATTGCGAAAAATACTATTTTTTGATTGCAGTTTCTGGTGAAAAAGTAGTTGCTTATTATAATGGCGAAGTTTTTAACATAAATTCACACAAGCATAAAGAACATGGTTTAGCTTTGATCTGTATTAATTTTTCTTAAACAGGAAGGAGAGTATTGTAAAAATAATATCAAAAAAGTAGTACCCTGCGGCAGCAAAATAATGAACAATACTTCACAAAATAGTTTTCCCAAAAGTAGCCGGTATACTCTTCAAAAACAATAAAAAATATTTTGTAACGCTGCATTAAATTAAATATTTCCATTAATCAGTCTTCACAAATGCTACAATAACACAATATTTTATGTAAAGGCGCACAAACATCAAATTGCATACAGTTCTTTGCATACAAAGAATATAAAAAAGTTGTTAATTTATAATGCGGCCTCTTCCTTGGAGCTTTCATGACCCATGAACACACTCCATTCTTTTCATTGCACATCAAACATATTTTCGTCTGTATTTCTTGTTGATTATAAATAAATAATTATATAAATAAATAAGCTCTGTTTTAAGGAGTATATATTGATTGAATTATCATACTCAATGCGTCACTCCTTACAACAGAGCTTCTTTATTTATATAATTATTTATTTATAACCATAAAGAGTCTCACATGTTCGGAGGCTGCAAAGTTTCTTTCAATTTCTTCGCGTTTTTGGAAATTAGCAATATAGATTGCAATTTGGATGATACTCAAAACATACTATAGATGTAAATTCTAATTACCATTTTAACTATGGCTTCCCTCTCAAATGTGTTGTCAGTGACATAATTCTCTAAAGTTCAATATTGTGAACTGTTAATGAGGTGACATGTGATAATGTTTAAGTAAGGTTAAAAATTGTTAAAAATATTGAAAGAATCTAGAAACGAATCTGTTTAGAAATTTAATGTTCGTCCAAAACTCTCAGGCGATGTTTACATAATAAGGAACAAATATTATATTACAATTTCGTTTTATTCAATATTAGTATTTTTTTATTTGTATTATGTAAATATTGTCTGAAGGTTTTGGTCATGCTTGAACACTAAATTTTCAGACACTAATACAATGTTTTTGGATCGAAATTTATAATCTCTAACTTGCATATAGAATTCGTGCTCTTTTAGATCCACCGTTACACCTGTTGTGTGGTGAGGTACGTTGTGTGATGAGCGGTTAAATTGCGGGTGCTGATGCCTGATAGTTGCGGCAGACTTGCTTGTCCCTGTGGTGTATTGTGCAGTCACATCTCCCCTTTTCAGTCGGCATACAGATCCGACTACTGTGCGCTTTGCGTTTGATGGTCGCTTTGATGCGACAAAACCTACAAATCGAAAGTGAACATTCAGCATGAAGCTGATTGTGAAGGAATATAGAAGACTGCGGTGAATGTTTGAGCTTAGCTTCACGGATATGAGACACAGGTATTCTTTTTATTTTGTTAAATATAGAACTATGAACTTTTGGTTGTTTTTTTTTCATTAAAACGTTACAGTTTTTAATCCTGCAACCTTGTGTGTATCATTTCCTCTCAGAGGTGAAGACCAAATCACTGAAAAGATAAAATAAAAATTAATGTAAAAATGTCAAAATATAAAATTGTTCATGTAGTATGCGGACGGCAGTTCAAAGTTGCCGCGCTAACAGCGCGGCAAAGAGCGCCGGCAGCATGTTCCCGCCTCCGGCAGCGCGCAGCACAGAGCGTCGGCATCAGGCGCGCTGAGCTTCGTCAAGCGCGCCAAGGGTGTGCTCAGAAACCAGCCACGCCTGTTACCTGGGCTCCGCGCACTGGTGAACCCGCCAATCAGGGGAAGCCGCGGGAAGCCTTGCGCGGGAGCTGGCCCAAATAAAAGGACGCCGGCGGAGGATCACCGGCAGTAGAGCGCTCGGCGTGGTTTCAGCCAGATGGCAGATTGTTTTTTGTATATGAAGTTTTGTGGTAACTGTACATAGCGGCCGAGTTGGCCCAGATTTTTGTAAATAAATATTCTTATGGAAAGTGAGTGTTTTTGAGTTATAACAGTGGCGACGAGTAAAAAGGAGAATGAACGCGGAACAATTTTCACAACTGATGGCGTGTCTACAGCAGCAACAGCAGCAGCAGATGGCGATGATGGTGCAGACATTGCAGCAAGCGGCAATTTCGTCACGACCGAGCAGCCCAGCCCCGCCGTTCGCAACTTACGATGCAGCAGAGGAAACCTGCGAAGAATATGTGGCCAGATTGGAGCAACATTTGTTATGCTATGATATTAAAGAGGAATCTCGTAAAAGAGCATTTTTTCTGGCCACAATCGGCGCACCGTTAAATAGGTTGTTACGTAAGTTAAGCAAGGAAGAAGAGATTTCGCAGGTATCATACGATATACTTAAACAGCGGCTGCTAGCTCATTTTTCGAGGGAGACGCATTTAGTGGCGGCACGCTACAAGTTTTATTCATCCAGAATGAAGCCAGGCCAAACGCATGCCGATTGGGCGACGGAGTTGAAGGGTTTGGCGAAGCGTTGTGCGTTTGAATGCAACACAGAGAAATCGTATGCGGAGTCATTGATACGGGACATGTTGGTAATGCATACGCCGGAAAAAGAAGTTCGGTGGGCATTATTGCAACAAAACAACCCGTCTTTGGAAGACGCCTTAAAATTAGCAACATCGTATGAGGTAACGAAGCATACGGCGCATCAGATGACGTTAGGCGATAGAGCAGCAAGAGATGTAGAGGAAATGAGTGTACAGGAGGAAAATTGGGTAGCCAAGCCACGAAGCAGGAAGCAGCAGGAGAAGAAAAGTCCTTCCACCAGCAGAGGCAAGCTATTGAAGTCTTGTAGACAGTGTTTTATTAGTCACGACAGGAAGGTTTGCAGATTCCTCAGAGCGGAGTGCTACAAGTGCGGTAAGAAAGGGCATATTAGAGAAGTGTGCAACAGTGGTTCTGCTGAAAACAGACGACAAGAAATGGACATCGATGAGGTGAGCGGGCACGTCAGAGAAGGACGCAGCAGTGGTTATGCCGAAAGCCAGCGGCAAGAAAGAGGCATCGATGAAGGGGATGGTGATTGTATTTATTCAGTTATGCAGTGTGATGACAAAAGTAAATTGTTTGTAAACTTGGAAATAGGTGGTAAATCTGTATTATTCCAGGTGGATACAGGTGCAGCAGCAACTCTAATAAGCATGACTACTTATGAGCAGCTGGGTTCTCCGCCTTGCGCCTCGCTGAACACAGTTTTTTATGGATATGCTAGACAGAGGATCAAGACGAAAGGTAAGATAAGCCTGCTAGCGAAATACAAAGCGATGGAAAGACAAGTAACACTGGTGGTTGTGGACAGTCGTGATGCGGTTAACATTCTAGGAATGGATGTTTTCACAATTTTTGGATTTACGGTTCAGGACGCGTTTGTCATTCAGACTAGCGCCCTGCCAAAGGAGGTAAAGAATGTGATAGATTTGAATTCAGAAGTTTTTTCGGAGCAATTGGGAAAATGCAAATTTTTTGAGGCGCATTTGCAGTTGAAGAAAGATGCCACCCCTAAATTTTTTAAAGCACGACCTGTTCCCCTGGCAGTGAAAGATAAAGTAAAAAAGGAAATCGACAGGTTAGTAGATTTGGACGTCTTGACCCCCGTCAGTACTAGTGCATGGGCAACTCCAGTAGTCATAGTAAAAAGAAAGACGGTAAAATTAGAATGTGCGGAGATTTCAAGAGCACCGTTAATGCGCAACTCATGGTAGAGCAGTTCCCCATCCCCAGAGCAGAAGAGCTTTTTCAGAAGCTAGCGGGCGGGCAGAGATTTTCAAAAATAGATTTGCGGGACGCGTATCTGCAGATCCCGTTAGATGAAGAGTCTGCGAACTTATTGGTAATTAACACACCGTTCGGGCTTTACCGATACAACCGGTTGCCTTTCGGGGTCGCTTCAGCTGCGGCTATTTTCCAGCGCTGCCTGCATACGCTGACAGCCCAGGTGAAGGGCAGCGCCAACTACCTAGATGATATAGTGGTAACGGGCGAGTCGGAGGAGGAACATCTACAAAACTTGAATCTCTTATTAAAGACTTTAAATGAATGGGGCCTAAGGGTTAACTTGGATAAGTGTGATTTTTTTAAAGAACAGATTACTTATCTAGGTCACGTGTTGGATAGCTCGGGGATCAGGCCAACCGGAGAAAACTCAACGGCGATTCAGCAGCTTCCGGTTCCTGTTAATTTGCAGCAGCTACAGTCATTTCTGGGGAAGATTAATTACTATGGCAAATTTATCAAGAACATGGCGGAAATAGCAGCACCCCTCAACGCTTTGCGTAAGAAAGGCGTAAAATGGCATTGGTCGGCAGATTGTGACAAGGCATTTCGGAGGTTGAAAGAGAATTTAATGCAGGCAGTTAAATTGGAACATTTTTTTGCCAGATAGAACGACTATACTAGCTGTAGATGCATCAGAATATGGTATTGGGGCAGTCCTTTCGCAGAAGGATGCTAAGGGTGTTGAGCGGCCAATTGCTTGTGTGTCAAAAACGTTGAATGTTCACCAGAAGAATTACTCTCAGATAGAAAAAGAAGCTTTAGCAATTGTATACGGCGTGAGAAAATTCAATGAATACTTGTATGGGTCAAAGTTCATAATCATTACTGATCATAAGCCGTTGGTGTCTTTGTTCTCGCCACACAAGCGTATCCCAGATAATACGGCGCGTAAGATGCAAAGGTGGGCGCTTTTCCTGTCTGATTATAGTTACAGGATACTTTACAGATCTACATATCAGCATGCTAACGCAGATGCACTATCCCGTCTTCCGCAAGGGCCGGATGCAACTTTTGACTCTGAGGACATCGCCTGTCTCCAGCTGGACCAAGCCGAAGAGGAGGCAGTATCAGGTTTTCCAGTCTCGTCATATCAAGTGGCAAAGGAAACAAAGAAGGATCCGCAGCTCAGGCAAGTGCTGTACCACGTGCAAACTGGTTGGTCCAGCGCGCATAGGCGAACCAGGGCGCTGACGGAATGGTATAAGCTCCAACACAGGCTGTCGGTTAAGGGCGGCGTATTATTACTGGCTAGCGATGAAGGAGTTAGGGTAGTGATTCCGCATAAGTTGCGACCAAAGGTATTACGCCTTTTACATGAGGGTCATTGGGGTATAGCCAGGACAAAGCAAGCAGCCCGCCGTTATTGTTATTGGCCAGGAATAACCAAAGATATAGAGGAGATGAGCAAGCATTGCGAAGCATGCCAAACTAGTCAGGCAGCGCCGAGAGCGGATTTAAGCTCATGGCCCCAACCCTGCGAGCCGTGGGACCGCATACACGTAGATTTTGCGGGTCCTTTCTTAGGGCATATGTGGTTGTTAGTAGTGGACGCATTGTCAAATTATCCGTACGTGATGCGCATGCAACACACAACTGCACCACATACAATAGATGCTTTGAAGAAAGTTTTCGTAACAGAAGGCCTCCCACGAGTATTGATCTCCGATAACGGCCCGCAGTTCATATCAGCGGAATTTCAAAAATTTTGTAAAAGTAGCGGGATACAGCACATTTTGGCTCCACCGTTCCATCCTCAGTCAAATGGAGAGGTGGAAAGATTAGTGCAGACGTTCAAGTCAGCCATGCTTAAAGCAACTAGAGCGGGTGCATCAGTAGAGCAGGCGTTACTTAGCATGTTGACCACCTATAGGACGTTACCGAATATGTCAGGTAGAAGCCCCGCTCAAGTATTGCATGGTCGGCAGCCCCGTACCTTATTGTCCTTGTTATTTCCGGAAGAAGTGCCAGTGTCAACCAAAGGCGCTAAATTCAAGAGAGGAGATAAGGTACTGGTAAGAGTGTACGGAAGTAATTGTAAGTGGCAACCAGCAATAGTAACTGCAGTAAGAGGAGGCAGAGTTTACGTCCTCAGGACGGAAGATAGAGCAATCTCTCGGCATCAATCACAGATTAGGAGACGGTACTACGATTCTGTAGTAGATAAGCAACAGGCGGGGGGGCCAGCGCAGAGCAGGGCAACAGAAAGTGTAATGCGTTTTCCCTTTTCAAGCCAGCAGGAGGAGCGGCCCACACTGGATTCCGGCGCAACCATCGAGGAGCCATCTCTACAGTCGCAGCAGCGGCCGGCATTGCGGAGGAGCAACCGACTGCGTCGTTTCACCCCCTACATCACAACTTCGGTGGGGAGGGTGTAGTATGCGGACGGCAGTTCAAAGTTGCCGCGCTAACAGCGCGGCAAAGAGCGCCGGCAGCATGTTCCCGCCTCCGGCAGCGCGCAGCACAGAGCGTCGGCATCAGGCGCGCTGAGCTTCGTCAAGCGCGCCAAGGGTGTGCTCAGAAACCAGCCACGCCTGTTACCTGGGCTCCGCGCACTGGTGAACCCGCCAATCAGGGGAAGCCGCGGGAAGCCTTGCGCGGGAGCTGGCCCAAATAAAAGGACGCCGGCGGAGGATCACCGGCAGTAGAGCGCTCGGCGTGGTTTCAGCCAGATGGCAGATTGTTTTTTGTATATGAAGTTTTGTGGTAACTGTACATAGCGGCCGAGTTGGCCCAGATTTTTGTAAATAAATATTCTTATGGAAAGTGAGTGTTTTTGAGTTATAACAGTTCAAAATATAAAAGGGCCCTTGAAATCAAGTGTAATGATTTTGAACATACAAAGGTGAAATGAAAACTAGTTCCTCCATGACTGTAACTTCTTTATATTATGACAGATTTTCAATTCCTTTTCCAAAGGAGTAAAATTCGCCGGGTGGTAATTCCGGAATATACGTTATTGCGCAAATATTTCAAGACGTTTACCTTGAAGTATACGAGCTACAGTGTCCCTTGTGGTTAATTATTCGTAAAAGTGGGAGCTGTATATTTGAAAGAAATAAATTATTTTAAAGCAACGTTTCTATATAGTTCATTATCTGTTAAAACGTTCAATTAATTACATTTTTTCACCCATAAGGCTTATGTGCTGTTAATTCTGTTGAAACTCCACTAGATGGTGCTGTAGAACAAAACTAAATATTCACATTAAATGCAATCCGCAACGCACTCGTCAGCAGTTTTAATCTTGAGACCTGAGGCATCAAACAAACGTTTCCCACACCGTAATCTACAGAATGAGCTCTTCTTAAACATTCTATTACGTTCTTGCTGGTCTGGCGCTTCCTATATTACGTCACCTTCTCAGAGACGTGCAGAATCTTCAAGCAAATGTGAATGAGAGGGACAGAGAGCGGCAGAGACAGAGACAGACAGGGACAGGGTGAATGAGGGAGCGAGAGACAGTGAAAAAGGGGGATGGGAGGGCAAAGAGGGTGATGAAGGGCGCAATAACTTGATGTCAGAACACCATAAGTCTACATTATTACTGTTCAACAATACACCGGGAGAGGTGAGTTAGTGCATGAATTGATGTCAATGTAGTGTCTCTGACCGGGAGGTCCTAGTTTCGAGTCCCGACGGTAGCAGAATTTTCGACACTAGCTTGTGAGATAGGTCGAATTCAGATGCTTTCTGGAGGAGAATTCTAGAGGCCGGTTTATCTGATCTGTAGTTTTCCGTGTTTCTCCGATAAAATTTATATTTGGTACATATTAATTGCTGCTATAAGATTTCGTGAGTTGAGAAAGGTTTGGAATATACTTTTGATTCTCTTAAAAAATGTCAACTATATTTCGCTTTTATTTCACTGTGCGAGACCAAATTGTTTTGATGAATCCTTAGGTATTTGTAGAGCTCATCTGCTTCTAAGGCTGTCATAGTCTCTCTTGATATGGTTTGGTCTGCTATTGCGCTGATGAGTTTACCTTTACTTCGCAATTGAAATTTTTCAAAAATAAACAGTTTTCTATGTCGGTGGAAAAACCTTTCGGTAACATGTATGAGCTGCTTCATTCCCTGTAAGTTTCCTGAGTACAGTATGATATCGTGTATGTATGCTAGATGACTTACTGATGGTGCAATGGAAAAAAAGTATAGATAAAAATAATTATGGTAATGGTGAAAATAATATGTAAATATGATTTTTATCATCATTTATATGTAATTTTATATTGTGAAGTGTAGTGAAAGGAAATGTGCAAGAAAGACAGTACAGTTCAGTGTAGTGCGGTGAGTTGAGGCGTAGTGCTTGCCTAGAGAAATAATACATCCTTTTGTAAACAAATTTATTGTTGGTTTAATTGATTCATAGTTAGTGATTCCGGGCGCATCAACTACTGAGGCCTAGTCCTGTAAGGGTAGTGCATTCTTTCTTCACCGGGAGGTGGAGGTGATATTTCTCAGCTTAATCTGGCCGACTTACTGCCGACTAGAGGAGTTTCCCCTGCCAAGTATTTCCCACCAGCGGGGCATCGCCCAGCCCGGACAAGCTCTAAGCCCCAGACCGGTCTCCCGACATGTGTGGTGGTGTAGTGGATGTTAGTGTACATGTGTGTGTGTAAGGGGTGAAGGTAGGACAAGGAAGAGGAGGGAAAGATCGCGCGCGGTCCGTGGCCAGTTTCTGAAGATACGACTCCGGCATTCACCTGGTGTTGATCGAAGAAACTACGGAAAACTACTGATCAGAGCAGGTGCCTGCTAGAATTCTCCTCCAGACAGCGATTGAACTCGACCTAGCTGACAAGCTTGTGTCTTATGTAAATTGTATGATGAAGATTTCGTTTTCTCTTCTGTCCCTTCTTATTACTCTTAACAATGATCTTAAAAATCTCATCTCCACTGCCTGGATTCTGCTATAAATACTAGAATTCAGTGACCAATACATTTTTCTCTTTCTTGTAACCCACAGGGCACTGCCAAAACGTTCTAACACTTTACCTCTGTAAATTTTTTTAATAACGCCACACATCATATTGAGGCATTGAATCTCCCTGTCCACATCCACTTCGCCGAAATACGATATGTAATATTCTAAGATTCTGAAAATATTAATTTCTTCAATTATTTTATCTTCCAAAACGACTTTACATCTTGGAAAATGGAGACTTTTGGAATGCCATGCATTTGGTCTTCCTTCTTCTTCTTTCTTCTTTTCCCTTTACTACGTGGTCGGCTAATAGGTGCGGGCTCATTTTTATTAATTTTTGCACACTACATTTTAATAAAGATTTAGCGAATATTTTATCGCCGCATGCCCTTCCTGACGCCAACCACACGGGACACTCATGCTCATGAATTAGAAATACATTATTTGAATGGAGTGGAGATTTTTTGAACATGTGAACTAACATTAAAAATAGACTGTATTCATATTAAATACTATCATTAAACACATGCTTTACTTAAAAATAATCACACTAATCTCACAGAATTTTTCGTTGTCACGATGTTTTAATATATTACACAAAATATCTTGGCGAATCAAACCATTCTTCCATATAGTAGTAATTATGTGACCAAACACATCCTGTTAATTACTTCCAAAAATTGCGTAGCAATCTTGTAATTATCGATATTTTTATCTCGTTTCCCTCTCTGCTGAAGCAAGACGCTGAAAGAACAAATTTCCGTGAGCCTTGCCCTTTTTCCTTGCGTGTTCTATCGCCCAAGTGAGAAACACCTTTTGCATCGCGCCTTGGTCCGGCGCCCAGAGCGCGCCTTGTGTCGCGCAACCGGAAACGCCTGGCCGGGAGAATGCAAGCTCGCGTGCCGAGGCCTGGCCACTCCCGATGCCGGAATTTTATTTCCAGCCTCTCTTTATTTTTAAGCACGTATTACGACGAGATTATACTATTAAGTAGCGCCTAAATTGCCTTCTCGATCTTATCGAGACGCTCGAATCTTGAGAAAAGGGGTGTGGCCGATAAGGTTTTATTTTGCGGTTGAATTATGTGAATTTTTAGAATAGTATGTTTCTGCACGATATGGACCCAAGAAATTAAAAACCATGCATCTACCTCATATGATGGTGTTTTTGTCTGTAATGCTAACATTTACTTTGTTTTTTTTTCTTCATTTTTTCCAAATAGCATTTTAGGCCAGAACTACCAAAAAACTTAATTTCACGAATAGACGTATAACTTTATTCAAAGTAAGACATTTAAATTTTTATATTAAACATTTCTTGAAGCAATATGAAAATATATGTTAAAATATATATCGTATGATATATGTGGAAAATTACCCCGATCTCTGTGGGTTTTATGACGGCTACATTAGTCGGTGCTGGAAAGCAAACTAATGAATCAAACTGATGTTTATTGATATTGAGTTTACTTCTTCCATTTTTAGAATTGCGTTTCCAATTTAATTAGTTTTAATGGAATTAAATTAATGCAGTATTAAATTCTTCTTGAAACGTGTTGGACAGTCATTCACGCTGGAACTATGCTTTACTGAACTATAATATTTGTTGATGTCCGGTTTTCTAAATATACAATAAGAAACAAACTTAATGAAAATTTAAATGTGAGATCGGTAAAGTTTACGTTTAAAATGTGACCATAAAATGCAAATCGCCTTTTCAAACAATTAGCACAATTTTCAATTTATAGAAAATACCAACTTTCACTTTCTCCTCGTACTATTCCATTTTGTAAATGTGCCCGTCGCGCGGAAATTTGGCCTCGGCAAATAGGACCACGGATGCCGGGGAAATCGAGACAGCGCTGCCGGTAGAAGTGAGGAAGAAGGAAGGTAGCTTTCACTAACGGAAATTTTAAATTGAACTCACGCTATAGTAAGTGCTGAAACTACTCACCATTGGCTCTGATGCATTCTTGACAACTACACAAGCTGTGGTTCTCTCAATAAAGAATGTTTTATGGTATTGCAGAGATCAGTTCTTGTATCTTGTGTCATAATTCATTTGTGTGGGGATTTGCCGCGTATTTTTTCAGAAATTCACAAAGAAACATGAAGTGGGATCAGGAGAGCGTGCAGGCCACAAATCACGTGTGATAATTCTGTCTCTGTAAACGGCTTGTAACCCCTAAAGAAACTGAAGTGGTGTGTGCGGTTGCTGAGTTCTTTTGAAAATGGCAATAATTATTTTCATTTATCAACATAAACACTTTTTTTAGAGTCAGTCTCTCAAAGAAAATATGTCTTTGAGAGTGAACTTTGGGCGAGCCGTCACAAACCAACTACCAGGGTTGGGGAAAAAGTCATGAAAACTATTTTTTTTAAACACCAGTCCAGTTGGAAAATGTGACATATACAGACGAAAGGAAACGTGTTAACTACATGTGCGGACAATGAATAGCACTGAAATATCGTATCACACTAATTTTTTACGGTAGTAAACAGGGCAATATGGCCTTCACGGTGCAAAAGAATGACAATACAGTACTCATAAAGTTGACATGACAAACCTGGGCCTACAGATCCTCAAAGTAGTCACGTGCTACTGTCACTACACGCTGCCAACGCGATGTGGGAGGCGCTGATTACCATCATCCTCAGCATTTGCCGCCATGTGTGAATCGGGTCACCTGTTGGTGCACAGCAGTAGCAATGTCCTCTCGTTTTGCAAACCGCCTACCACGTAGTGGTTCCTTAATCTTGCGAATAAGATCAAAGTCAAAGAGCAAAATGTCGGGAGAATACGGTGGGTGCTCCAGTTACTCCCATCCCCAATGTCGAATTATCTGCTCTACACACTCTGTTTTATGTGATTTTGCATTGTCGTGCAGGATTATTGCATTATCTACAAGATCCGGACATTCCTCCCGAACATCACGTCATACCTATCGCACCAGGAAGTCCC
Organism: Acheta domesticus; assembly: GCA_031308135.1. NCBI lineage: Eukaryota > Metazoa > Arthropoda > Insecta > Orthoptera > Gryllidae > Acheta > Acheta domesticus. Next base: position 242,637,998 of record JAHLJT010008446.1, on the reverse strand, counting down.
TCTAGTACTGCGCGGTCACTGTTCTGCTATGAGGAACAAGAACGATCACCAATTTGTCTGGGGAAGGATTCTGACGGAACTTGTGCCTCCTTGATGATCCAACATGTCGCCATTACGCGGACTGACGTTTCAGTTCTGGTTCGTATGCTCTGGCCCAAAATTCATTGATGGCGATTATTTGTGACAAGAATTGTCGCCGTTCTGTTGCCAGCGTGCAAGGTGGTCAGAGCATATTGCATAGCGCGCCCACCTTTGAATTTCCGTCAGTGCATGTGGTAACCCCCGCGATGCCATTTTGCGTAGGTGCAGCTCATTAGGCAATATCCTGTGGACGGTTTGTTTCTCGATGCCACTTGCCCTCTCTAACTCCAATAGCGTCCACCGTCAGTCTTCATCCAGGAGCTGCTCGATAACGGCACGGGCCACGTCGGTCCGCACACTGACAGGTCGTTCCGAACATTGCTCATCACTGGTTGACACACGTCCTTGCTGAAACTTTCCTACCCACAGTGCTACTGTACGGTATGGTAGGGCATCATTCCCAAAGGCTTCCACTAATTTACTGTAACATTCCATTGCATTTCTCCCTCGGAAAACGGCTATTTTGATTGCACAACACGGTTACTTCCATCTCGCACGACACTCACCAACTGACTGATTTCAAAGCCCTCAGTGCTCTGTTACCAGCTATCACAGAGCCATCTGTTGTTCTGCATACACACTATGCCTGCAGAACTTCCACACGACACATATACGTTTGTGATCAGTTCACATATCTTCAAGAAAAAATAGTTGCCATGACTTATGCCCCAAGCTTCGTATTCACCAAGACTGGAAAGCATGCCTTTTGCAGGGCGAGACCTTGAGCAGCGTTCTCAGGTGAGTTCAGAGCACCGTTCTTCGGCGATTGAGGTCCCGTGGGTCGATCAGAATTCCCCACGATCGCGGCACACTAATAAAATAGTTTCACTGTACGTTCTTACATACCAAAGAGAAAACATTGTAATTTTGAACAGAAAGTGGCAATTCTTCGCCAGAAAAACTCTTATTGTGAGACCCTAATATAGAAAAAGTAGATAAATCGTGTTTCTGTGTGTAGTATATTGCTTCTAACCTGTTGAGTGTCCAGAATCCTCATTTTCTCAGTCTTTAATACCAATGCCGCTTTATGGCAAATGTGTCTCTGTCCGTTTGTTCGTCCGACTGAGGCTAATGCAAGTGCCTAAATCGTTCACCCGATTTGCTCCAAAATTGATATTCCTTGATGGATGTGAACAACGCATTTCCGTCTCAAACACCGTAACCTTTTGTTTTTCATAATAGGTATACTAAGAAGAAACATTTCAATCAGCGATTTGAAACGGGTTTTCCAAGTGACTCCCGTGTGGACTGAAACTAAAACTTGCAAAACGCAGCATTCTTCTGCGATATTGGAAGATACGAACGGAATTAAAACTGCGGAGAATTCAAATTTCAGGACCTTTTTTCTCTTAAAGGATCAAGTCTCCTTAAAGTACAAAGTTTCAAGGTAATGATGGAAACTGTTTTCAACTGTTGTTTCGATCCGTGAACCGGAGCCTTTAAGCTGATCTGTCTCCATTCTTACTTAAAACAAAAAAAGGCCTTCTAATGATAATGAGTGTAAATACAGTCGACTCCGGTTTTAGTGAACGTAAGCCACTGGCCCCTATTCATTACATTGCAAATAAGCTTATGAAAATTCGGTGGTAGTGAACGAAGGAAATACGTCCTGGAAATTAATTCCCTCCAGGAAAAAACATCACCTCCGTACCACAAATTCCAACACTAGTCAGCTTGGAAAAAATATCGTCAGCCAAAGATCATAATCGCAGAAGTCTTCTCCGAGGTGGATGTAGCGGACTTTGAATATTTCATTCATCGATCTGGTTTATTAGCCGCTTGTGCCTTACCGCAACTGAAAGGATCTCCTTTGTTCATAGGTGAGAAAAGGGCCTTCGGAGAGTAGGATGGTATTCCAACAGTGAAAGAGGCATTGAAGCTCATGTGTCAAGACAGCATTACGATACTTAGAGACAGTGATAGAGAATCAAGTATGGAGAGAGCATGAACTCGATAAGAATCTATAAAAACTACTAATGAAAAATGTAGGAAGCAAACATCCCAAAATAATTGATTTTTTAAGATTAATAAAGAAATTCAAATTTTCATTTGGTGCCGTTAATTCATTTTGCTGCATCAATATATTAATGAAATAAATCACTGTGGACTTCTATTTAATTTTGACATCAGATATAGTGAACTAAAATGTTAGTCCCCAGAAGCTGACTATAACTAGAGTAGACTCTATTAGATTTGGCGAATGTCGTAAATAAGTAACTTATACGGTTATTGAACCTAGCCGTTCAATTGCTTACTTTAATCCCAAGAATATCTGCGCCGGTAGCCGAACTTCCTAACCAAACTCCGTGAAGTCAAGAAAATTAAGCAGCTCGAGACACCTCGGATTCCTGAATGGGACGCAGTCTGGGAACCCCGAGAACTAACGGCGCTGCGCCCCTGGATGCCAGGGATGGCCAATGACTTACGACTTGAAGTAGAGCGACAATGTTCAACAAAAATTACTTCACGTTCGATGCCAAAAAAATTTTGTAACGTTGTTACACAAGAGACAGAATTTAGAAGAAAGAAAACTAATCAATTCTGATTATTAGTTAGTCAAGATTCATTATAGACGCTGAAACGAACTTTAAATTGAAATGGAATCGTTTGAAGGCGTGATTACATTTTGTAGTGTTATATGTCAATATTCTGTATCTGAATCGAATGTATTTGCGTGCTACTGTTGGAAATGTACTTGAACTCCATACGTCTGCTTTCAAGAAACCGCAAATTTAGGAGTTCCTTAGAATGTTTTTGATTTTATCTCTAATATTGATTTATGTCTGTATTTATTATTAAATTATAGGGGCCAATTATTAAATATACAATTTATTCTGTTTATAAATTATACGAGTGTCGAATCCCATAGGTTAGGATTCTTTTAAAGGTATATTTTCTATAAATGTAAAAAGCAATAACCACACTTACACTATTATACACAAAAATTATTACAAACAAAATTATTATTGAGACAGGTCGCCATCATCCAACACATCAATTAGATAATTATTGACAAATGTAATGGAAAATAGGAACTAATGGTGAGCTGTCTCAATAAGAATTTTGTTTGTAATGATTTTTGTAAATAATACTGTGTGATTATTGTTTTTAACATTTATACAAAATAAAAATTAAGAATCGGAACGTTATATAAATTATAAAAAGAATAAATTGACTTTTTGATTTTATACCCAGCGTTTGGGTGCCATACAGAATTTTTTTCATAAGAGATTCACAATGGTTCGGGGAATGCTCTGTCTCTCTATGTTCAGAATTCTGGGAATTGGGCCCTCAGTCGGGAGCGTGGTAGAGAGAACCCCAGAATATAGGGGTGTGTTGTTCCTGGAATAACAGTTTCTTCCCCTAAATGTCTATAGACCGCCAGCTTCCTACACAAGAATGGCGTTCCACGAATTTAGAGTTAATGTAACGCTCGGTTCTCGGAAGTTTCTATGGAGCAATAGGCCACTAATCATCAGATAATTGTACCCATTTCGAAGTGAGATAGTCATATATTCATTTTCATGGTTGACTACCATTTGTTAAGATTAAAAATAATATTCTAAAATGATAAACTCGTATTTACAGCATTTCTTGGTCGTATTTCATTGCAGGAACATGGCAACAAACGATTTATAATTACACAATATAGCCCTGTATCTAATATGCTGTATTACGGAGAAGCATATGTCGATAACATTGCAATCTTTCACAACTCTTTATCTGTACCGAACTTTATATCTACCCTATTTTGACACCATTAATTTTTAAAAGAATATATACTATTTTCAATAGATGAAACATGCTTTTTAAATCTTCATTTTTTAACTTTTCCCCGAGTCTTTATTTGTTGCATTTAGAAACTTTTTATTTGAGTACCCAATGTCTGTACTATTCAGATAAATAAAAATATGAATTGTACGATGCCTAGGGCCTCGATGTTCGAGAGAGCATTCTTTATTATGAGGAAAACGCATTGTCTCACGTAACTGCAAAGTAATAAGACGAACACGTCCCTTATAAAGAAAATTTATCTTGCGCAAATACCATGATCAGCTAAGTGCTGAATAAGATTCAGCTCTCCCCCTCTTTCGAGTAAAAGATGCCGGAATTCCTCGCTCAACTCCAAGTAGCACACTGTCGTCATTCTGTTGAGAACCCTTTTAGCATTTTCTTATTTGAAACACGGTGATAAAAGCGAGGAGAAAATGTCTCAGTCGACTGGAAAACGAGGCTTTCGGTTATACCTCGTAATTCAAACGAGAAAAAGCCCTCCGCGTTATTTTAGCGCGTTTCGTGTGACGTTTTATCACGCCGCGGGGGCGTTAATGACGTCACGAGGGCCAGTGAAGATCCTTAATGAAAACTGGCGCCATTTTGGGGTCGCGGTCGCCGTGAACTTGGGGCAAATTGCGATGCGGCGGCGGAGGCGGTGTCGGGCGGCTGCCATGGCGAGGAGGTCCCCAGCGGCGCTGCAGCGCTGGCGAGGTTGAAGAGAGGCGAGGGCGAGGGCGAGGGCGGGAGTGGAGGCACGATAGGAATAGGTCGCGGACAGACGGAAGTTGCACGCGAGGATGAGGGAGAGCTGGAGGCAAATGAGGGTGACTGTATCTCTACACCCGGAATCCGGGTTGTCGCAGGTGTGGAGGCGTGAACCGAGCGATCAAGACTTAGTGAGAAACGCGCAGGGGTCTTCAATCTTTACACCATTAGGAGTCCTTCGCGCTCATGGTTTTCGTGAACGAACCTCATGTTTGAACAACGGATAAAAGTGTTCATCAATGCTTTTTTCTACTAGTATTCGCAAAATTATTTAAACATCCAAAAATAGAGTAAACATAAAATATAGTGAATATCCCTTATTATTTAGCACTCACGTATCCTTTTTCCTCTTTGGACAATCACAGTACAAAATGTTCAAGAAAATATTTCATTTCTCACATTTACTGAATATTTTGCATAATGTAGTTTTACGCATCATTAGAAGTGAACGAAATGCACATATTAATTTATGTCTAAAAATGAAACCAAAATCTGAAAATGAAAAAATCCTTAGTGTTGTATATTTTGGTTTTATCTTTATATTTTAAATATCTTTATCAATCTTTCGCGTTTGTACAATCAACTGCCTTTTTATATCCAATTTATAGTAATATTATATATATAATATTATATTATAAAATATAATATATTATAAAATATATTATATTATAAAATATTATATTAATATAATTTGTAAGAGTCCACAACCCCGTTCCTAGATTAAAAATTCCTTGTATAGATGATTTCTATTTTACGTTTTTTGGCTAAGCACACCGTGATCACTTGCGAAACCCTTATCACCGTTCCAAGGAACCCTAGGGTTACGCGGAACCCAGGTTGAAGACTCCTTCTATAACACACCTAAGTCACTGCTGAGCGGATGGCGAGCAAGGTGGATTGGGGAAGGAGCAATGGCTCAGCAGCCAGTAGAGGAGATGCGTGGGCTAGGAGCGCCAGGCATTCGCGCTCGCTTCGTCTGTTATCGACTGGTCGGTGGGTGTGGGCGTGCTGGATAAGCGCGTGTTTGTGGACGCGTGGGTGTGGCGCTAGATCTACGTGACGGAGGCAGAGAGCACACGGTCCCATATGCCGAGGCGCGCACCGGTGCGGGGGCAGGAAGCAAATTGATTGATTGTTTCCGTGCACGTCAACCGCTTCCTACAGTCATTAGTCCCGATTATATAGTGCAGGTTTTTATATGCCTGGAGGAAACGGTATTCCTCCCACGACTCATCCGACGCTCAGATCCGACGCCGACCTACACTTCGACTTGCAGGGTAATCCTTCTCCAGGTACCTAATCAGACGGACACCACCCCAGACGGGACATGTTCTCAACTCCAGAATGGTCTCCCGACTTGTGTGATAGTGTAGTGCATGTAAGTACATGTAAGCAAGAGAAAAGAATAGGAGAAGGAAGGGGAAGGAAAGATCGCGCACGGGCCGTGACCCTTTTTTCAGGGCACTGCTCCGGTATTCGCCCGTTATTGATCGGATAAACGACGGAAATCAACAGATCCGAGCAGCCGGTCGCTATTCTCCTCCAGATGATGGTTGAATTCAACCTAGCTTTGTAGCTCCGACTCTCACACCTCCCGGCAAATGTTGCTGCAGAGACAGCAGCAATGCTGGCTCTGAGCTAAAGTCCGCCTGTGCGGCGAGGGGATCGGCAAATCATTCGCACCACTTGGCATTGCTGGCCGCCGGCGGGAATGGCTTTGGCAAACGCGACGACGAGCGGTTGGATGGCTGTTTTCATGTATCGCGGTTTCAGTGGAGTGTTAAGAATGCTGCTACAAACAGCAATGGTATTTGTCTGCGCCTGACTTCATTGTGCTGATGCCCTTGCGCAACATTGGCTACTTCAGGAAAGTTCACGTTTCAATATTTTCTTTCATGAATATCCAGATTCATTAAAGGCCGTTTCTTCGAACCAGATAACACCTTAAATATTTCTGCGCACTGCTTATCCATCTATATTTTAGACACAAGAAAAGAACTGATCTTATTGGATAATCTCTATGTCTCTTTATCAGTTCATTCTACTGGAAAATCTTCAGAAACTTGTAGGTTGTTTGATATGAAGATTTAACATTATTGGTTCATTTTTAGTGTTACATGGCGAACACGTCCCGTATCCCTAAAATTTGACGAGATCAATTTAGAGCGTAAGAGGGTTTTTAATTCATTTTTTGTGACACTTTGGATGTATACTGTCACTGGAATGCCTGTGTGTACAATATCGTTACACTGCAAATATTCTGGCAACCGTATTTTTTAAAATGGTCTGTGAAATATTTGTCACTAAAATTTAGTGTCATTTAATGACAGTGACCATATTTAGTGTGACCTTTTTACAGAGAAACAACTTTTTTTCATCATAAAGTGAGTGCTGTTCTTGTTTGAACGGATGGACGGAAGATGTTTTTGATGAAAAACACTTTTTCAGTACTCGGTCGTCCCCTCACAAAATGTGAATTCGGACTGTGTATTCGTGTATGTAGTTTACTACATATAAGAGCAAGAAAAATTAACTTCTTTGGCGTCAGGAATCCACCGAAAATGATTTTAAAACAAAACAAGTTTTTGTGTTAAAATCATTTTTTTCGCTGAAGCATTACGTAACTTTTCCTATACTGCGGACCACAATACGAAAAAGTAAAAATCATTTACTGATTTGGCTTCCAGGCGCAGGTCATCTTCCTGAGACCGTCTTTCCGGTATTCATTTTGCTTTCATAATGTTCTTTCTGAAACGATTGGAAATGGAAACAAACTACTCAGCGCTGCTAGCGGAGGCGATGAAAGGAGCAGTCGTTTGCGGAAACGAGAGGACGGACTCTGGAGAGCACTTTTCCATTACGGTCATCAGAGCCCACGATTGGTTTTCATCATTGCGAGTGGTTCGTAATGCTGTGGCGGGCACGAGTTCGCCCAAAAATTTAATCAGCTTATGACTCAATAGCTTTCATTTCCTGTTTCACTGAGCGAGTAACGAGAGACTTGTCACCACTTCGGAAATTTCCTTGTATTGTTCTTCACCAGCGGAAAGCTAAGAGGCATATTGATATGATGATTTAGAAATGGAATGGTAATTCATCCATTGCGCAATAAAGTGATGTTTTCTGGAACCATAAAACAAGACTCACAAATGACAAGTTTTTGCTGAAATTGGGATTTTGCATTGTAAATTTATGCTCCTAATATTCGTACTAAAAGCAATGAAAGTAATGTTTGGAAACCAAAAAGAGATTGTAGCGGCGGAACGTTTTTCATACTAGCAAGTTAAGTGAGCAAGTTAGACTACATTATTTTTTATAAAACTAGCAAAAAAGCAAGGTTTGGTATACTAAATGAATTTCTACGATGCTGAAATGTGGTGTAATTATGAGTATATAACTGTTCATGATTTTGTTGAAGCATTTTCTCAATTCATAACAATTCAAATTTTCAACAATCAGGCAATAGCATTTTTTTCTATTTCCCAGCGGTTCTTAGAAAGACAATTTACCAGATATTATATGCTCCTCTGTGCACTCTTTTCAACAAAATAAATTATCATTATTAATATTTTGATATTAATTATATTACAAATTGGTAAATTACAAGCATTTTTTGAATAAATACATGTTATAAAATGGACCTAAAGAAATCTACAGTTGACCATAAATCTTATCTAACAGACCTTATTAGTATTTTAACTTTTAATTCGTGTCGCTGACCACAGAATTCACATGACATACACTTGATTTGCTCAGCAGCCAAGTGACGAAACAAAAACTATGAGCATATTGTTTGATACGCTGTCCTGGCTACGATTAGACTCGTCTGATCCCTTCTACTTAATTTAAGTCGTGGTTTTCAACATTCTGATTATGTTATTGCAACTAAATATGTCATCCTTATTGGCGAAAGATAAGCCAAAATGGCTACATTTTATAACTGTAGGTGTATGTTGTATAATTGGAAATTTCATTCTTCTTTACACTTCATTATTTGAAAATGTATTGCATTCTGTGCTTCTATCTACGTGAGGTTGCTTCATCCGGAGATCATTCTGGAACAATCTCTGATGACTAGGTTCGATATTGTGTCTCCTGGTTCCATTTTGATCGCTTACTTCTAACGTAACGTGATATATACTTTGTGCGACACTTCCTTCGATATTCTGCCAACCTATTGAATAAGGCTGCAAAGTGATTCTATCAATATTCTGCTATTCCCTTTAGACTGCTCTAGGTTCGGAGCAACTTGTGTTTTGTCAGAGAATGTGAAAGGTGATATGGCCACTGCATAAGTCAGTATTTCCCTGTAGTTTTCATGAAGGTTTACCGATAATAATGTTTGAACACACACAGTCAGCGAGTTGATTTATTATCTTGGTTAACTGTCCAGAATACGAATACTGTTCGCGTTGTTCGAAAAAATGTTTCTTTAGAAAACATTAGTTCAATCTATTTTCGACTACTTTTCGCATATTTGTTTTAAAACTATTAATTTCTTGACCTAGCTATTTATGGTTTTAGATTATCTCTACCAGCGGATTAAAGACTTTCAAAAAATGGAATTAACAATTTTAGAGTTTTCAAAAAGCTTATGTACTTCAATAAATATCCACGCATTGATCCTAGATACCAGCAGATCCAACACACAATGTAACAAAACAGTGAGGATATTACAGATGGCATTAAAATTGGAAAATTTATTATGCATTCGAGCGCTTGATTTCAGAACTTAACCTTACGGAGCATTACACTCTTTTTCTAATCAAAACAATTCTGTATAAGACTTTTCTAACGTTAGCGATGTTGAAATTAACGGTTTAACAATCTTCCTCTAATCGTTAGGTTTCAAACGAAGGTGTTTTACGAGTGTATATAAAAAGAGTTTCTACTGATTTGATCTCAGAGAGCTGAGATACACAGTTATTAACATATTTTTGAATGTTGTGGTTATGGAAAATAAATGTGATGCTGTAATTTATGAAGAAATTAATTATAGATGTTAAACTAGTGGTGCTACCAAATCACATACTTTCTCGCACTGTTTCTAAATGGTCGTACATTCTATTACACTACTATATGAACCAGAAAAAAATCTATAGAATGGCACAGACGTCCTCGTAGAACTTAGTTTTTTAATCTCTGAAATGTGAACTAGATTTTCGGTTATGAATGATTCTCTCCCCAGATACCTTCTTTGGTCGCCCAAAGTACATTTATGTCACATTCTGTGGATTTTTCCGCTTCCTTATGCTAGAAATGAATCAAGTGTACATTTATTACTATTAAATAAGTGCAAATACCATGTATTGCCAGGGTGGCCGCGGATGCTAAATGGCGAGCACGGACGCAGCTCTTCTGACGGAAGCTTCGACGGTTCAAGTCTTGGTCGGGGAGTATTACTTGTCACAATTTTCTGTTGTCGCAGGAAATAATTGAGAATTCTAGAAACTTTATTGAAAACCATTTCAAACAATTCTAATCACAAATATTATTAATTACGATAAATAAACTGGAAGTGTCTGTATGAGATTTTCGAATTTTCAACTTTTTAACAATTTTTCTCATCTCTTCTTGAATTTTTAAAACGAATGTACTATCATATCAATTGGTTTCCTATCAGTCATTTACCATTTTATGGTTGTGTTCGATTCCGACATATACGGCTTGTGTGGCGTACTGGTATAAGTGCCGGCACGTTAACTTGAAGGGTTTGAGTTCGGGTCTCAGAGCGGAAAAAAACGTATTTTATTTTTATTTTATTTCCGTCAAAAACAGTTAAAAACTGCGTATGACGAGCTATGGGGAGAAGTGAATTTTGTGCACGTTTTCATAATTCTGTGGTCTCTATCCTAAACCATATTCTAGTCGAATTTTGAATACAGAAAAGAGAGTTTTTTTTCGAGTTTTGTTGACAAAATATTCGCTCCTATATAATAAAATATATTTTCAAAGGAAAATTAGCTATAAATTCCTGCCCTGAACCCTCATGTTCTTCATGAAAGAATAATACTTTTTGCCGCGATAATATGAAAAACGATAGTTTGAATAACTATATTTCCCACTGAAATTCAGAAGACGTGCACAAATAATGAAGTTACATTTATGTCCAGAAGCAAAACAAGGACCATCTCAGCATTTGCTCAAGGATCAGGGAAACTGGACGAAAAACCTGATCGAGATGGGGGCCATCAACCCAGAAACTGTGGTACAATACTTGTTACAGGTTCTTTAGAATTATACAGTCAACATGATAAATAATTACATTAACTATCATTGTTAAAATTAATTCTAGTTTCCTTTTTGATGCTCGGTATAGTCTCGAATTGTATAGAAACAGTTATGCAGCAGAAAAGATTTTACTTGGGACTTAAACTTTTCTATTGAATTTAATCGTTTAATGTCTTCTCGCAAAGTGTTGTAGAGTAATGTACATGAATTGTATGTGAATTTTTTGTAGTGAGCTGTTGATACTGCCACCTGGTGAATATGATTACTACGTCGTGTGTTTTACTTATAGACATCGGCGTTTGCTGAAAATATATTCCCGCCCTTCAGTAAGTCATTTTTGACAAAAACTACTGATTCGTAAATCAGGAGACAAGGTAATGGTAAAATTCCTAGATTAATAAAGAGTGACTTACAAGAATCACGTGGGTTGGATTTGCTTATTATTCGTACAATTCTTTTTTGTAATCTGAAAGTCTGTGAACTATAAGATGTGTTTCCCCAAAATATTATGCCATATCTCAGTCGGGAGTGAACGTTGGCAAAATATACACAACGAGCTGTATGAAGGCTGACGGAATTTTAAAGAATTCTGAACGCGTAGCATAATGAGCTTAATTTTGTGTTCAATTCATTTAAGTGGGCATTCCATTTGAGGTTTGACTGAATTGATAAACCTAAAAATTTTGTTACATTAACATCAGTCAATGGCACATCGTTCATTTTCAATGGAGTACAGAATTTTTTATTTGATATGGAAAACTGCATTGAAACTGTTTTATTTTCATTTACTTTTAATTTGTTATTACGGAACCAATTTGAAACGTCTGATATTGTACTATTTACGGTTTCTTTGTTGCAAAGAATATTTGTATCATCCGCAAAGAGAACTGTTCTTCCATTTCGAATCGCTAAGGGCATGTCATTTACGTGTAATAGGAAGAGAATAGGGCCTAAAATCGATCCTTGCGGGACTCCACGTACAATTGGCAAAGAACCGGAAAGGTGTGTACATAAATTCCATCATTCCAGTAAGGTATTTCTACTCTCTGAGATCGTTGTTTAAGGTACGAACATAGCCAATCTAGAGCAATACCACGGATTCCATACGAAGGTAATTTTGAAAGTAAAATGTTATGTTCAATGACGTCAAAAGCTTTTGAAAGATCTAAAAATATTCCAATAGTTGCTTCGTTTTGATCCAATGATGAGGCAACATCCTTAAGAAAAGAAAAAATGGCTGTTTCCCTAGATTTTGATTTCCGGAATCCATGTTGGCAATTTGAAAACGCGTCGTGTTTATTGAGAAAGGTTTCCATTCGCACATAAAAAAGTCTCTCTAATATTTTTGAAAAAACTGACAAAAGAGAAATTGGCCGATAATATTGAACTTCATTTTTGTTGCCTTTTTTGAAGAGCGGCTAAATCTTAGCTGTTTTAAAAATATCTGGAAAAATTCCGGTGCATAAGGATGCATTAAATATGTGAGTTAACGGGTGTATAATGGCTGGCGCGCACGTCTTTAACAAACAATCCGGAAATTCATCTAAACCGGCCGAATATTTATTTTTTAATTTACTGATTATTTTGAGAATTTCATAGGAAGAGGTTTCGGAAACGAACATAGTGTCTAAGACTTTTAGGGAAACGTCAGATGTTGAAGCTGAAAACCCTTAGTGAGATCGACAGCAATTCTCGAAAAGTATTGGTTAAAGAGACTAGCCACTGTTGCCGGATCGTTCACATCTCTATCGTTATCTTTTAAAACAACATTCTCTACAAGGTTTCTAGTTGGTTTGGTTGCATTTTTTACTATATCCCACATTGATTTTGTTTTGTTATTTGAGTTCAAAATATCCTGATCGTGTTTCATGATTTTAGCCTGCCTTATGACTTTTCTTAACAATGATTTGTATTTTTTAAAGTACAGGAGGAAATCTTGAGATACGTTATGATGCTTAGAAATGAAAGAAAGAACTCGTTTGTTTTTACACGATGTTCTAATCCCTTGTGTTATCCAAGAATTGTTTTTGCGTGAAATATTTAATTTTCTTTTCTGAAGAGGAAAGCAAGTGTTAAAATGAAATGAAAGCGTTGAAAAAAAGAATAATATTTATCGTTTGTATCAATAGTATTATAAACCGCGTCCCATGACTCCTGCAGCAAGTAATCAATGAATAATTTTATTTTACTTTTAGAAAACACTCTACTCATACGTGTGTTATTTATTGTGTCATTGTTCGCATTTCGTATAATGGTAAGAATTTGTGCATCGTGGTCACTGTATCCTAAATCTTTTGTTTCAATTTCATGTCGAGTAATGGTTTTGTTAATTATAATTTGATCGATTGCCTTCTTTGAATTTACTGTGATCCGTGTAGGTACTTTTATTGTAATATCTAAATTGAAGGAATTAATTAAGTTAAGAAACTGCTCTTTCTCGCAAGATTCGACCAGAAAATCGATGTTAAAATCTCCACATACAACAATGGATTCAAAAGAGCGATTGATGACTTTGATTAGTGTTATCTCTAGTTTTTCTAAGAACAAAATGTAATCTACAGCTCTCTTTGTTGGAGGCCTGTAGATGCAAAGCAATATCATTTTTAGCACAGGAAGATGTACAACAGAAATTTCAAAAACATTTTCAACGGCATACTCATTGAATTCCGTCAAGGAGATCAATATTATTTTTAACGTAAATACAAGAACCTCCATATGCCGGACTTTTATGAGATTCTCTTTTTCTACAATAATAGCCTGCGAGGTAAAAGTTTGGAATTTGGAAAATGCTAAGTTCATTAGGAGATAACCAATGTTCTGTAAAGCAAAGAACATCCATTTGATTTAAATCGCTCTGTAGAGCTGCCTCGATAAACTCAGTTTTATTTGAAAGGAATTGAACATTATGGTGCAATATCTTTATTTTTTGCAAGTACCTACACGAATGTTTTTCTGCTGCATCTGACTGTAGTTGCTATATACTTACTCCATTTTTACCTCGAGTGCGTGGTCGAAGGTTGTAATGTGTCCCAGCAGTCACAGGTTGTGAGGAAATAGAGGCGTCATTGGTAGTGGGAATGGAAGAAACGGGAGTAGGTTCACAGGAGGGGGTAAGAGGGTTCAGAATAAGGGTGGGGGGGTGGGGAACGTAAGGAAGGTGAAAGGGATGGATTTTTGGCAGGAGGCTGCGTAGGACTGGAGTTGATGATGTATTGTGCAAGCTTTTCACCGACTGCATGTTTTCCAGCAAGGTTCATGTGGAGACCGTGCCGGGTGAAGTGTTTTACTGAGAGGAAATTCATTTCAAAAAGTGTTACATCTGTTTCTCTCAGTTGCAGTTTTAGTTGTTGGTTTGCGTGCTTAATCTCGCTGCAGAGTGTTGGCCTGTTGTACCAGAAGGGCAGAGTCGAGACTACAATGTTAGTATTTTGGGCGGCACATTGTAATTTGTTTACATGTTGTTCAGGTGTAAAGTTACCGCCCAAATTAATGTCATTCTGCCCTCCGATGATGAAGACTGTGTCCTGATTGGTCATTGTCTTCGTGTGAGTGTCCAACTCTGCAGTCACGTCTGCAAACCTCCCGTTAGGTTTAAAAATAGACGAGACTGAGTAGTTGGGGGTAACTTCCTACTGAGAATGGAGGAAAGATGGCGTCCATGGCTGTCAGCTAAAATAAGTACCTGTTTTTTTAGGCTCAGTAGGAATGGCTTTGTTTTCAAGTGGGCTAGGATGCGAAGCTTTACGTGTTTTGGCTTTGACACGCTTCCTAGCCTGTTTGCGTTGGTTTGTGCATGTATTTGTCGATGGAAGGGAAGGGTTGTGAGGATCAGGAAGGCGAGGAAAATCTGTTTCATAATCTAAAACACTAAATCTGTTTTGAATTGCGACTGGATGTGGTGTCTGTGTCTTATGTGCAGTCACGGGTGCACGGTTGGGAAAATTCGCAGTGTTGCCTACTTGTGCCCAACCGTCCTTGTAGAGAACGACCTCTTCCAGCCTTCGGATATGTTTATCTAAATTACTGTTTACGTGTGTGAAGGCTTTCAGAATGTCGGCTTTGAGGGTGTAGAGAGTAAAAAGAGTAGAACGAACAGTAGCCCTGTCACGAATGCGTGTTAAAGTACGTGATAAAATTGGAATAAATACAAGAAAACTCAGATAAAAGCAACAGTCACCTAGCTTAATATTTTAAAAGTGTAAGATTTATGTGTATTCGATAAATTAAAAATTAAGATTCGATACGAGAAAGAGAAGGTATGCTAACTACAAAATCTATTGAAAACTAGTACTTACGAAATTTGGCAATGCGGTTACGTACTTTCGTTGACTTAAGCTGCAACTGTTTAATACAATGTCGACTATACTTTACCGTAAATAGATAAAGATATTAGATGAAATTTGTCTTCGAAATATTGAATAAGATTTGAAACAAATTCAAAACAACTCGATACACCGTCCTCGTAACGTTGAAATTAACTGAATAATCACTCGCCACAAAAATAAAATATACCGGATAGTCACTCGTCACAAAAAAAAGAATAAATATTTCAGTAATTAAGTTAAAACAGTGATATAAAATCGAAAATAAACTGATCTGTTTATAGATTTTGACACTTGAAATAGCTGGTTGAAAGCTATTTTATGTAGAAGTATAATATTGCTGGGCATTTAGAAATAAATGCAATAAAGTATGTGCTTTAGTAGGGCCACTGGTTCAATATTAATTTCAATGAGAAAGCATAAAATATATCTATGCTGGAATTTTTTATACCTTGTCCCAAATTATCATTTTACATGTTTTTGACATGGTTTTTTACAAAATTTGTTGGTTGAAAACACTGTTGCTGCTTTATGTAGTAGTGTAATATCATTTAGGAGCATTTAGAAACTGCGAAAAACTATGTGCTACGGTAGCACCACTAGTTTTTAATACGACTAAGGCGATGAAATTATGACAAGGCGGTGAGAAATACAAACTCTTGTGAGCGCTCGGGACATTCATTCTCAAATAGCACCGAATTATTCTTGTAGGAATTCCGCTTTGTTGAATAATATGAAGGTAGGAAAAATAACTTCGCCCTCCGAGATCTTCGCACTTACAGACAATAGCAAAAACTTGAAATGAGATTTTTCCTGAGGTCGATGTCAGTTACCTGTTAGAATACAGCTCTTTCTCGCAACATCTGGAGTTGAAACCCAGCTACCAAGAGGTTAAATACTGTCCAATGTATAAAATATTTCCAAGCCACACATTTATCATGCTCTACATTCTATTTATGTTCTTATCATTTAATCTATAACTCATTTTCATATCGTGAAGGCACAAAGGCTTCTTATGGACAATGTTATTCTTATGGAAGTATCTCGTGCACTGTTGCGAAGTCGATTGTTGCAAAAGTTAGTAGAAAAAATATAGTCGTGTAAATAAAATGTCGAGGAAGATGTTGATAGTTATGAAAAATGTGTCATTAATTTGCTTTTTAAATAAAATAATGAAAACTCTGGATTTCTGCGGACTTTTAAAAACACCTTTTTATTCAGACCGTTAAAACTTATCCAAAAATTGGGGGAAATAATTTGGAAAAATCTATACAATATTTCAGTTACATTAACTGAGGGAAATGCTTTAATTTTATCAATATGTTAAAATGTGTCTCTTTAAAAAAATGAATTCTCAACGAAAATGTGTGAATATTTAATATGTACATTCAAATATATCATCGCTGAGATACTTTCGTTCTGTAAGTCCAATTAAAAACTTCCAGCGGCAAAGGTTTTGTTAAAATGATGAAATTATTTTCTATCATCTGCCGAAGGTCTTGCCTTTCTTCTGTGTATTTGATGTTTGTTTTGAAGTCGAGCCGTACGCGACGTGAGACGTAGTGAGGTTCGACGGGAGACGCGACGAAAAGACAAGGCACAGATGCAGAATGTGTAACCCGTACGGCTGAAAGGAAGTGTTTGTTTGTATATCATCAGCGGAAAGGACCATGCAAATCAGTACTCGAAAGATCAGAAGAAACTCTTTCGAGAATTTCATCTTGCTGGGTATTCTGGTCAGTCGATTTTTGTTGGTGGATGTGAGTGAAGATGGTGGATGTGAGTGAAGATGGTGAATGTGCAGTGATAAAGAAAGGTAGGTACTAATTTAGTGAATCATGTAGCGAGTCCATTTGAAGAAATCTAAATGGATCGCAGGAAAAAAGCAAAATAATGAAAAGTGGTCAAAAAATTTGCAAGATATTCGAGAACTTAAAAGGAAAACGTCCAAAACCGGAGTCAATCATTTGAAAGAATTTTGCAGAGCAACAGGCATAAACAGACATTCCTTCTTTGGAATGAAAACGAAAAATGAGAATGAATAAATACCGACTCCGAGAAAAACCAAGTTAACTGGACTCAAATATAAAATCAGTAGGAAAATGAAGTTCGACGATTTTGTACATACGGAACGTCTCAAATTCCATGCGTTTTATATTTTAAAATGTTCCTACAACAATCGTATGTGTAAATAAAGATGATTTTCAAATATTCTACATTTTATCGCTTAGTGATAGAAATTGGATTTGCATTTGAAAAGCGAGAAAAAAGACAGAAATGGTAGAAAGAAATGATACAATAATGTGCCGATATTCATAACTGCGAGAATTGTAACAACATAGAAATGAGAAAATGAACATAATGTACTACGATGAACGATGGGATAAATGTTGGTGATAGTCTTTCATTTATTGCGTAAATTAATTAATCAGTATTTGACGGCACAATCAACAATTCATGATTTTTTTCGTTTTATAAGAGAATACATATAAAAGGTCCTTTTGCGTTAGATATTTACGCTAGTAAAATATTACCGCTGTAATAACAGTAATAATAATAATAATAATAATAATAATAATAATAATAATAATAATAATAATAATAATAATAAGACATCTGCATGAAGTTTGGTCTTGACAAGTGTGCAAAAATCAATTTAAAAAGAGGGAAACTCACAACGTCTGAGAACATTGAAATTGATACGCACACTGTGATTCAAGATCTTGAGCCAGGTAAAACTTACAAATATCTGGGCATTGAAGAATGTGAAACCATCTCGAATGACAGAATGAAAGAGAGAATTCGTAGGGAGTATTATAGAAGAGTGAGACTGGTCCTGCAGTCCGCTCTGAATTCCAGGAATAAAATATCTGCAATAGGTAGTTTGGCGGTACCTGTAGCCGAATACAGTTTTGGACTAGTGGACTGGACTGAGCAAGAAATTCGCACCATGGATCGAAAAACCAGAAAACTGCTGACAATGCATCATGTTTCCCACCCTCGAGCTGATATACATAGACTTTATGTGGCACGTAAGGAAGGAGGAAGAGGCCTCAGACAAATTGAGGCCTCCTGGCACAACGCAATAGTCGGGTTGGGTAAGTATGTAGTCAGCCATCAAGACGACCTTCTAATGAGACAGGTCATGAAATCTGACCGAAGAATGGGAAACAGAGGCATTGTTAGTGTAGCAAGAAACATTGCGAAGAAAACTAGGCAAGACACGTCGAATAACACAGACACTGAACTTCTGATGCTGCTAAACATGAAGTGTGAGACACAAAAAATGTTAAAGAAATCATGGAGAGACAAACCACTCCACGGTCAATACCTAAAAAGAATGGACAAGGTGCAGATCAATAAAGATCAATCATTTATGTGGCTTAAAAGGGGAAGGATGAAGCCAGAATCGGAAGCACTTGTAATAGCTGCCCAAGATCAGGCCTTGAGAACACGACATTATGATAAAGCGGTTCTCAAAATTTCCCAAGATGACAAATGCCGCATTTGCCTGGAGCAAGTAGAAACCATTGATCATATTGTCTCAGCTTGTCCAATCCTAGCAAAGACCGAATACCTTAAAAGACATGACAGGGTGTGTAGCTACCTCCACTGGCAGATCTGTACCGCCCTCGAAGTTCCAAACACATGCCCCAAGTGGTACGAACACTCACCGAAACCGGTGACGTCTGTTGGATTGTGTACGATATTGTACGACCAACAAATTCAAACTGATCGCACGATAGCGGCAAACAAACCGGATATAGTTATCCGGGATTTGGCCAAAAAATCGTGTTTACTTATCGATGTTGCTGTACCTTGCGATCAAAACGTCTTTACCAAGGAGGCAGAGAAACGTCTTAAATACAAGAGTTTGGAAATCGAGATCAGCCGAATGTGGGGCGTAAAAGCACAGGTCGTCCCGATAGTTATCGGAGCTCTGGGATTTGTTCCGCAAAATTTGAGTAAGAACTTGTCTAAACTCCCAGGTAATACAAAAGACTGGGAAGTGCAAGAAATTGCTTATTTGGAACAGCCCACATTTTGCGTAAAGTATTGTAGAGGCACTGATAGTCACCGAATCTGCTCCTTAGGTAGCTGGTTGCAACCTGGAGTAGATTTTATATTCACCCGACTCATAAGATCTTTAGTCGTGATGTAATGGAATAATAATAATAACAACAACAACAACAACAAGGTGCCTGTAGTCGAGTACAGTTCCTGACTAGTGGACTGGACTGAGCAAGAAATTCAAATCATGGATCGAAAAACAAGGAAAACTGCTAAAATGCATCATGTCGCCCACCCTCGAGCTGACACAGATTTTGTGTCACGTAAGGAAGGAAGAAGAGGCCTCAGACAAATTGAAGCCTTCTGGCACAATGCAATAGTTAGAACGGGAAAGTATGTAGTCGGTCATAAAGATGATCCTCTAATGAGGCAGGGAGGGTAAAAATGCCCCCAATCAGTTTTGAATAGATGGCATTCTTAGTGTTATTATGAAAGTCATTTTACCAAAATCTCAGAGCGACGGACTGATTATTTTGTAAGATAAGAAAATAATACGAATTTTCATTTTTGATTTTTTCATATAATTGCTCGGGGTTAAAATTCTGACAATTTTGTGAGTCGTAGCTGACATCTACACGTACCTTGATGAGCTTTTTCAAAAACAATTGGCAGGAAATAAAATTTTTTAAGTTATTAAATTATTATTCGGTATTTTTCTGTTTTTCAAAGCATTTCTATTTATTTATGCATAGCCAAATAGTATATTTTAATTTAATAATAATATAATAATAAAATAAGATGTGAGTTAAAATCATTGAATTTTTTTTTTTATTTTTTCACATCAAAACATTTCACAAGAACATGATAAAATAATTGCTTTTATTTTTGAAAATTTGAATTTGGCGCCAAAAATAGTCCCGCAATATTTTTGTATGATAATTTGTTTTTGATCCTGAAAAGTAATTTTCCGTAGAAAAGTGATTAACTTATTTTGAGGTTTACGCATATAAATGACGAAAAAAAGAGTTATTAATTTTTTCAATATGACGCCCCAATAAGAAAAATCTAAAGAAATCAGTAGTAAAGAACACCTTTATACAACTTGTAGGAATATTTGGAGTCGTCACCCCAGAAATAAAACAGAAAAACACCGAATAATAATTTGATAATTTAAAAAAATTGAATTTCCCACCATTTTTTCTCCAAGATACATATAGATGTGTCTAATAATTTTTTCAGAATTTTATCGCTGAGTAATGGTACGAAAAAAATCAAAAATTAAAATTCGTATTTTTTCTTACCTTACAACTTGATTAATTAGATTGACGAAAATTGTTACCAATTTTTGAAATGAGTTCTTGAAAAAGTGTTGGGAAGGGTGTTAATCATCTTCACGGAGGAATTTTGAACACTCCTAATAAGGTGATCTAATATTCGATTGCTCTCGGCAAGACGAATCGATAGGCTTTAGTTTTAGTTGCATCCTCTGGAATATTCTGGAAGACGTTCCCCTGTTTTGGGGGATTTTAAGAAATCTACCGTGCTTAAACGCTGTGGATTAATCCACGTAACTCCTTGGGACATGATTCATTACAATGGCGATGGTTAAATCTATCAATGTAACGACAAATGTGTTATTAAAAAGTATTCGATACCATTTACATGTAAAACTCTCCGTTTCTGAGGCTAGACGAGCCAGACCACTAATTAAATTTATTTTTAATTGGAACTAGCAGAGCTTATATAAAATTTGTCCACATGAAATGATCCACCATTATAATATAATATAATAACATGTGATGTGCCGTATAAAAGTTTGTTTTGAATTGCGAGTGCAGAGAAATTAGTTTTGTCACGGCTCTCACCTCTTTTTATTAATTGACTTATTTAATGTCCAAAACGGGAAAGCTGCCCCTCGGCGTTGGCGTAGGAAACTGCTGAGCATTAGTGAACGAGGATGCCCATCAGTTACATTTGTAGCAGTAGACCTTAGACTAGCATACTTCGCATATCTACGTTTTATTTCCTCCAGTCTATAGAATGGAAATTAGATTCAGATACATGGTGGTGTTGAGATGCACATCATGCTACAACAATTGAAAACGTCCATGCTCTATTTCTGATGTCAACCCACAACCTTGGGGTAAGCGCTGCAGTCCTGAACCCCTCTTATCGAGAGGTTCTGGGTTCGAGTCCCGATGGAATTCTAGCGGCCGGCTGCTTTGATCAGTAGTCTTCCGTGGTTTCTCCGATCAACACCAGGCGAATGTCGAGCAGTACCCTAACAAACGGGCCACTCTTTCTTTCCTCTTCCTTGCCTTATCCACACCCCTTACACACACACACTTACACTGACATGCACTACACTACCACACATGCCTGGAGATCAGTCGGGAGCTTAGAGGTCGTCCCGGCTGGAGCGGTGCCCCGCTGGTGGGAGATACCTGGTTGAGGGGAAAACCCCGCTAGTCGACGGTAGGTCGGCGCCGGATCTCGCCATCCACGGGGAAAAGACCACCTCCCTAGAAAACCACCACCTCCCTAGAAAACCACCACCTCCCTAGAAAACAACACATTACACTTACGGGACTAAGGACCTCGATAGTTGACGCGCCCGGAAACACGAACAATCAATCAATCAATTGGGGTAAGTAGTGCTTTAGTCCCCTGAAGCACCAGAAGGGCTCTCTTCCTGTACTTAAGCTGCAGTTTTTCCAATCTCTAGACTTTCTTTTTGATGCTACAAGGCCAACATGGTGGTGCAAGAACTTAGGGAAGTACAACGACTGAACGTGAATCTTTTTCATTATTCCTTTCCCTTGTTAGGTACAATTATGTTAGTGTTAAAGAGACCAGTGTGCGCGACGTAATAGATCTAAGGGCCGCAGCGTTTAGCATCATTTAATTCTGACGTAGCTCACTTCCTCTAAAACGGTCTCAGCACCGATCAACTTACGAGCTGCGCTGGTTCAAGAGTAACTAATGGTGCTACCACAACACACATTTCCTCGCATTATTTCTAAATTTGCAGTAGCCAATAAGCCATCACAGACAGATTCGTAAATACGAAGTTTGAAAGAGATTAAAAAAATTAGAATACGAGGAACTAAGCAAACGCACGTTGAGGGACTTCTTTCCTCCATGTCGTATGTCCGTGAATTCGACTCCACCTTGTTTGCGTCCGCTCGGATGAAATCTTCCCAACTCCCAAAGTGCGCTCGTTCGGCCTGTTGGTGGCAGGGCTTGCGGTGGCGGCGCTGGCGGGCGGCGGCGACCGGCTGTGAGCCGGGCTCGAGCGCAGCGCAAGGGCGCGGCTGAGCGCCCTGGATCGGCGGGGACGAAAGCGGGGCGCGGCGGGGCTGAAGCGCGGGCGGGGACATCGACAGGCGAGCGCGTGGGCGAGCAGCGTTGTGCGGCTGCGCGCCGAACGGGCCCCTCGCGAAGTGTTCGCCGCCGCCGCCGTCACCGCTGCCGCTGTCACCGCCGCCGCCGCCGTCGTCGTCACCGCTGCCGCTGTCACCGCCACCGCCGCCGTCGTCACCGCCACCGCCGCCGCCCCCTCCGCCCCCCTCCGCCCCCTCCGCCCCCTCCCGCCCCCCTCCGCCCCCTCCCGCCCCTCCCGCCCCCTCCGCCCCCTCCGCCCCTCCGCCCCCCTCCGCCTCCTCCCGCCCCCTCCGCCTCCTCCGCCTCCTCCGCCTCCTCCGCCCTCCTTCGCCTCCTTCGCCTCCTCCACCGCCGCCACGTCCTCCTCCCCACTTTCACGCGCCTCCCCGCTTCCCATCTCACCGAGCGTCCTCCGACCCTTCTTCCGCAGACTACCTCACTTCCCTGGCTGCCGCTGGCTGATGTGGCTCATGGCATCAACTGATGATACTGCAGTGTCTCTGTCCGAAAGATCCTGTGGTTCGAGTCTCCACAGTGGCAGGATTTTCGACACTAGCTGCAGATTGAGTATCAGTTTAACCGCTGCCTGGAGGAAAATCCTAGCGTTTAAGTGCTCTGGTAGATAATTTTCCGTTATTTCTCCGATCAACACCAGGCAAAAGCCGGAGCAGTAGCCTAACAAACGGGCCACGGTCTGCGCGATCTTTCCTTCCTCGTCCTGTCATATCTTCACACCATACTTACATACACAGTTGCATGTACTACAGTACCACACATGACGGGAGCTTAGTGGTTGTACCGTGCGGTGATGTGCCCGCTGCTGGCAGATACATTGATGGGAAAACCCTACATGCAGACGTGTAGGTCTGCGCCGGATGTCATTATAAGCGGGGAAAATAACTCCGCATTGTAAAAGAACATCACATTGTAATAGTATATTCTTCAACGAGCGTAGAATGATAGCTATTATTCACGAGTTCACGATGTTTACGACACGAGCGACGTAGGAGCGAATGTAGGAATTTCTATGAGTAAATAATAGCTATTCTACGCGAGTAGAAGACTATAATTTCTCTCCTATAATACATCATACATCATGCTATACTGACTATAATACATCATGCTCGCCACGTATCTTTCATACCCCCTGCGTGTTGACAATAATTACAAACAAGGCCCAGGCCTGGGGACATCGCTAGCTAGCAAAAGTTGGATTAATTCGGCCCTAAAATGACAAATTCATAGATATAATTCACCTTGCCACTTTTTTCTTTGTTGAAGACTGAACTATGTAAATACCAACAATAAAAATTTTAAAATACTTATTTGTCTGCTTCCCTTTTGTCCAGGGCACTGGTGACCCTACACTCCGCGCGGCCATCCGTCAATCCTCATGCCCGCCACACGTCTTTCTTGCATTTCTTCGCACCTTTGTTCACATGTTTCTCTCCTCTCCTCTCCTACTCACTCTTAGACAGCGTCTTCTCTCGTCATCGCCTACTTCTCGCATGCCTGTCCCCACCTACCACTCTATATCGCTTCCTTCACGTCATATACTAGTCTCCCCACCTGCGACCTACCATCGCATGCCTCTGACTCTCCCCCCATGTCTCTCTCCCATCCTTTTATCCATCATCACCTGGCTTGGCTCTCTTCACCTACCTCACAGTATCACATGTCTCTCCCGCATACTTCTCTCCTCACCTACCGCTTATCATTGCCTAGCGCTCCTTACATGCCTCTACCCAACTACCACCCATCATCATCTGTCTCTCATCGTACACTTCTCTCTTCGCTGACGCCTTGCAGACTGAACTGCCCTCTTCTCCTTCCCTCTCCCCACCTGTATTGTTCCACGCCTGCCCGATTTCTCGCCCTTTTTCCCCACCCCATCTACCCCTCTCACTATCTGTCTCACTCCCGTCTACTTTATTCCTCGCCTGGTTCTCCATCACTACCTCTCTCGTCGCTTGCCACACTTCCTATCTGTATGCTTTCCTCTTCGCCTGTATGTCTCTACTTTGCTTCTTTCCGCACCTGCGTCTCTCCACTTTCTCTCTCTTCGCCTGCCTCCCCCTTCCTTGTCTGCGTCTCTACCATCCTCGCCTGCTTCTCTCCTTTCTCACCTGCTCTCGGTCTGTCCGTCTCTCTCTCTCTCTCTCCGCCTACCGACTTCACCTTACCTCACCTCATCACCTCGCTTGTGATTCTCATAGCTTGCCTGTACCTCTTTCCTCGCTTGCGTCCCGACAGAACTGCATCTTTTCTCGCAGCGCCTATTTCCTCACTTGCCTCTCTTCTCGGGTGTCTCCCTGTCCACCTGCTTCCCTCCTGCTCCCCCCTCCTCATTCCACTATGCCGTGCCGTGGCCAGGGCCGTGCCCTCTGACCCGAAGCGACCCCCCTCTTCCTTCTGGAGGCCTGGCGAGGCGCCCGACATACTACAACACCGACAAGTGGCGGGGCGCCTGCCGCTTCTCCTAGCCACTTGTCTCTGCCACAGAAGCCTTGTGTGGTTTTGCTTTATACTTTTTTCAAATAAGAGAATAATACTGACACTGAACTTTCCACTTACCGCACGTGTTTCCATATTAGTTATTTTTTAATATTTTGTGGATGTTTCAGCCTCTACGTTTCGCGTTCTTCACAATATTCTCGTCAAAGTGTGAGGAAACACACTGTTGGATCCTTATCAATTAAATTTAATATTTATTATTTACGTTTAGCGTTGAGTCGTCTTTTAACGCTTTAAGGCTTCAGAATATCATATATTTATTAGTTTCGTATTTTAAAAGTGTATTAGGGTAACCGGTACAGTCGTGGACACCAGTAATGAGCACAGCAACTGTAAGGGGGATAATCAGATTTTCAAACAGCGAGAGGACCACTGCATGTAATCTGTGTCTCAGCCTTAAAGTTTGTCTTTATGTTTGCAAACCCGAAATATGAATTGAACGAAGTGCCACAGTGAGTGGAGGTACACTTCAATAGTTAGTGGTGTGCTCCACGTGTTGCCTGTGCCATCAAACGTGGTGGATTCGTTAGCGGAGGTGTACCCACTTATTAAGAATTTAAGTCAATTCGTCTGTTTTTATGTGCAATCCGCTCTATGCGTAATTTAGCCAGGTTTATAATCTAACTTTGTATGTGTGTTTTCACCTTCTGAGAGCAAACCATGACCAGAAAAAGGTAGTGCCCATAACTGTAAATAATTCTGACGTACAGGACAATGATGGGCATGGAGTGCCCATCCCTGTAATTTGAGGAAATTATTTTTGTGCATTTCTGTAATGTTACTATAGAATTTTTGAACATTGTTTGCCTGGTTAAGCGCAAATATAGATGTAGAACAATTTTGAACAGTGATGGGCACTGTGACCATCAATGAAATTTGAACATGCCCATTACTGTCTCAATAAACGTTCTGGGGTTAAATGTTATCACTAGGACACGGATTTCCATGACCTACAATCACACCAAAATGATCAATAAAAATCTCTTAAAATGTTTTTAAAATGCCCTAAAAGCAAAGAAAAACGACATAAATACTTACTAAAAACATTTCAGATTATTAAGTTAAGCTAATTTGGAGGTATGAAAACGCTCTGAAGACAAAGAAGTTCTGACAGTGAACAAATTAATCTGTTGAATATGTTACTGATATAATTGAGGATTCTTGTCTTCGTTCAAGAGAACTCAGTTTGCTAACTTTTGGTTTCGACTGTTCTTTACTAGGAACTTTCTCGCTCCTTTTTGTGTGTAGACATAAGAGTCTACTTTTCAGACGAGTGAGCTGTGTTCTAAATCACAAATAATTCTAATAGCACTGTATCCGAACGAAACAAGAATTCCCCAAACAGCAGATGTCAATGTATTTCAACCAATCAAGAGTGTTTGAAAAAATGAGTGTTAACATGGCGTCGAGAACATCCTTCCGACACTCTCACTAAAAAAGAGTTCGCTTCGGTGTTGGAGATGGTAGTGCGCACAGGAACGTCGGAAACTTTGCAAATGGTTTTAGAGCTTGTCGCCATGATTCCTGGAGCCCTGAGAGTATTGATTTTACTAAATGTCAAGGGCAGATGTACAATGACATCAAATGTGGATAGTGAAAACATTGTAACCACAACACAGTACAAATCATTGACATTGAAAAAGTCTGCGATATTTTTCGAGAAGAAAGAGTTTCAAAGTTCAATAACATTAAGAAAGTAGTGGAAGGAAAAGAACACAGCGTGAAATTCTTCGTTCTGTTTAAGTTGTATGAAGAACTTTCAGAGGAAGCAAAAGTGGATTCAGAGAGGGATGGTCTGGATATGCATCCCAATACGGAAACATTCTGAGCAGCCGGATCAAGTGCCAGCAGAAGATGGTGCAACAGTCATCGGCACCTTAATACAGCGCCAAAATGTAAACCGCTACAGCCGAGAACAGTGTCTCCAACTGACGTTCTGGGAAGTAGTGGAATAGACAACCAGAAGGATAAGCGGAAAACACACCATCTAGTGGAAAATAGCAAGTGGGGCAACCTCATGAATACAAATGTCAATTCTGCACAAAGATTGTCATATACATCCATTTAAAGTTTAAACACACTAATAGGAGGTGAAAGAAATAAGGAAATTTGTCAGCCGAGCACCCTTATAGGCATTTACAAGATGGATAGAAGCAGCAGCAAGGCTGTTTCCTTCAGCAATACATTGAAGTATTTTCTTCAGAACTGCTTCCAGAGTGGAAACACATTGAATTTAAAGAACTACGGTGTGTTCTGCCGATTGTATCAAAAAGTATTTAGCAAATCATGACTTTCCTCAAAGCATTCTGTAAAGTAAAGTGATTCAGACGACCAAATTTTTTTTGGGGGGAGAGGTTAAATTATTAGACTTAAGCTTAATAAAACAGCTGTAATAAGCCAATTGCATTCAACAATGCTATTTAACTTCGCGGGGGTTTTACAATCCGTTTTTGTGAGTGCCCATAACTATACTACGAAGTGCCCATTAATCTTGAAAGTGCCCATCACTACATTTTGTAACCTACTTTAGTTTCATATTTTATAAAATGTGAAATATAATGTTCAACTATTTAACTTACTATCCTCATAAATGTACACATATGTAGTCATTCACTTGTCAGTTATGAATTTTCTATTGTTAAAATAAACAATTATACATTGAATAAAACATACTTGTTGCTCTGAAAGTGCCCAACACTGCATGCTCTACCCTATATGTATATGGGACAAACGTCCTAGATAGTACAACTGTGGAATTTGTATTCTAGAGAAGTATTGTTCATAATATTATCTGATGTTTTCCCGAAAAAACTTTGGGTGAATATGACACTGAATTAAATTTATATTACGATAAATTTCAGTTCTGTTGGTCTAATTCTTCTGGATCACAAATTCCATAAATGAAACATTCCAGTATGAGTTTCATGTCAAGCTAAATATTAAATTACATTAATAAAGTAATATGACATCACTCTTATTGAAATGCTAGCATGCATTTGGAAAGTTCGCCTTCCCTTGAATTCTATACGAGTTGGAAGCAGCACTGATGGCTTGTCTTTTTGATTGAATGAAGTCAGGATGTGAATCAACTGACGCTCTTAGGAGAAGAGAAGGAAAATATTTCTTTTTCCTTCCTCATTTTCTTCTTAGACTTGCTTGTTGAAAGGTAAAATACATTAGAACAACTTTGTATCAACGAAGAACTCCGAGGAAAATTATAAACATTTTGCCATTCACAAATTTTCATCAGTTTTAAAAAATGCCATAATATTTTCATTGTTATGAACAGCGTTCATAAAAATTAATATATACCACGGTGTATGTGGCAACACTACTTTGGATCCTGTAAATTACAATAGTTAGAGACATATTTCTTCCTTTAAAGGTCGTGTATTTCCGACTAGGTCTTGAATTTCTTCTACTGTGGGGTATTAATAGAACGAAGGAGGTCACCCACAACATTAAGCGGAAGAGGACTATTTTTTTGTTCTACTTCCTCCTTACGTAAAATGGACTGAATCTTGACTGTCACTTTACGATTCGTTCACGACAGATATGTGTTATGAGGAAAGATCTATACTGACATTCTCTCGAGAAATCTTGATTTGTGAATTCATTACTTGAGTATTCTTTATTTGTAACAGAATAGCTCTATAGTATCGATGTTTATATTTCTTTCAAAGTGGTTAAAAACGACAATTATGCGGTATCTTTCTTTGTATAATGTTAAAAGCATGTTCGTCTTTATTTATTATTGCGGAAAAAAACCTTAAATATGATTTTAAATTGCATTTTTTACAAGTTGTAACCGATTTCCCTTAATCTTGAAAAATTAAAAGTAATATTTAAAAAGGTGTTTTCAAGAAATAACGTTATTTTTCCCTGAACATCAAACTGTTTTAAAAATTTAATTATAAATGAGAAAATAAATGCTAGCCCTTGATATTAATCCAATTTTCCACCAAATCAAGAACCACTCTCTTCCAGACATTTAATAAAAATGTAAACAGGATATGTTTTGCATTATTTGTATCGTTTAGATGTATAATAGTACTTTAATGTACAATGGCATTTGTCACTCGTCAAAGTGTTCCCAACCCGCAAATAATATTTGACTGAGCCTGCATTCGAATCCCTGCACTTACTTTGTGTATACCTCTCTCTCTCTCTCTGCTTCATCAGGCAGTCAATTTGATTTGATGTATATCGTAAAAAAACAGTAAAACTGTATTTGACGTACAAGACGCGTTCACATACTTCAAGACCGTTTTTTCTGTGTAGGGAAGGACGCGCAGACCATTTCTATCGACAGGGCGAAGTAATAGGGGGTTGTCGGCTAATCGACCGCACCAACGGCAGTTGTCTCAGAGATGCTGGAGTGAGCAGATCGCTAATGGCATGAGTGCCTACCAGTGACCCACATCGAAAACTCGGAGAGTCGAAATGCAGCGTCATGATCTTGGAATTCCCTATGTGTCAAGTGAAATTAGAAGATTCGCTATCAAACATAAAATACGACTGCACGAACATGTCAACTTGTAAGTCATTTAACTTTTTGGATAACCATAATCAGCGGAAAAGGAAAAAGCTCTTTGAATTAGTTTAATATTCACAACAAATTTATTTTGATATTGCAAATTATACTTACTACACTATTAAGTGAACATGTAAATAATATTTAACTTACATTTTAAGAATATATATAAGTTGATAGTTGGTCATTTGTGACCAGTTTCAATCTTTGACGCCCTGGCGTAATAAATAACAAAATGGAGCTGCGTTATTCGACAAAGGTCTATGCGAAACTGAACAAAATCGCTATAGAGACTTGGTATGATTCGAGAGGCTTATAAAGAAGAAGCCATGTATGTGCAGTGCTTTTCACGTCGACCAAGGTGTTCAAGGACGGCCGCAAGGATCTTGAAAACGATGACCGCACTGGAGATCTTCTACAAACCGAACTGATGAAAAGTTGGAGAATGTGTGTGAACTTTTAAACACTGATTTTTCGTCGTAATATTAGATTACTTGCCGATGAAGTGGAATTTAAGCTGGAGTGTTGCGGCGTTTGAAGGATCGAGTTCGCCGTGTCCTCCCGATTTGTTTCTTTGCCATGACGATATGCCCTCTCACACGTCGCTCTCTGCCGGCGAAGTATGGCCAAATGCAATGTGACAACACTGTCGCAGTCACCCTAGAGTAGTGGTGTCAAGGTCTGCTACTGGTGGTAGTGGCACGCTTTGAAGCATCGTGCCATGCCACGAGCTTCTCTGCGCAACTAGCGTCGGGAAAGGGAACTATTAATAACCCCGCCGTTTTACAATGGGATTGGCGTTGTCTCTGGTGGCGGGGTAATGAACTGCGTGGAGGGACGATTTCGTCGTGCACTCGTGCCACGGACCTCCGCTCGTGGCATCAACCTTGACAACATTGGGTTAGACCCTACCGTACGAATTCTTCGCCCTCCTCACGCCACGTCGAACAAAATTACCACAAAATCCACCTACCCTTCTTTGGGGAAGAAAGAGCCACATATCATACCGACGGGGGGGCGGAAGCGAGCTTCCGCAATTATACTAGGATTTATTTAACGTTGTATCTCAACGTCACTGACACTGACCTAGAGTCTCGGCAAGCAACCAGCGACTTCTTTTTAATCCCTAGAATCAACAGAGACCTGAAAAGGAAGTGATTAGACACGATTCCAGCGGTCCAGGCAGCTTCGACGAGGTCCCTTGGCAGCCTTCAACAAGAAGAGTTCCAGGGAATCCAAGAGCAATGGAAACAACGCTGGAAGCGGTGTGTTGATGCCCAAGGGTTTACTACTTTCATTCAACACCATTTACTATTTTCATTCAACCATACGTAGTTAAATGGCAAATAAAAATATCAACAGTGATTAGCAACATTATTTGCATTGGGAAAGGAACAACAGATATTTTATACTATTGCTAAAAGCAATTCACACTCCTCGGTTCTACTCCTACCACAAGTAAGTTAACATCGTGTATTGACGTGCTGTAGTAAATTTCCTGAAGCATGAAATGGAAGAAATTGAATTTACCTGGTATTTACAAAATTAGGTTCATTAAGCTACGCGTTCAGAATTCTCCCAAATTCAGACAACCGTCATCTGCTAGTCGTTTATATTTCGCAATGTTCACTGCCGCCTGAGATGCGGCATAATTTTCTGGTAACACATATCCTATTGCTCTCTAACGTTCAGATTACAGAAAAGATTGTACGATTAATGAATAAATTCCACCTACGAGATTCTTGTAAGCCTCACTTTCTTCAGGTAGGCACTCTACCATGCACGTGCATATTAATTTACGAATTGGTTTTTGTGAAAACCACTTAAAAGAAAGGACTTTCTTAAGGGCCAGAATAAATTTTTCAGTCAATACAGATGTCTGTAACTATGGCAATCGACGTAGAAATCATATTCGTCGGGTGTCAGCATCAGAAGCTCACTATAACAATGTACATTATTTTAAAATACTGCCAAATGGCATTAAATGAAATCTATACACAAGTTTAAGTGTCAAGTAAAATTTTTCTATTCCATAACTGTCTATGTGCAAATTAAGGCTATACTGAGCATAAAAAAGGTAAATAATATTCGTTTTAATAATATCTAATGTATTAGTTACCATTTACATTGTATAAATTTAAGAGGCTTGATATGTCTGTAACAAACAATGTATTCATCTTCTGAGTCAATAACCCTCAACTTGAACAGACTTTTCGTCCATTTTGCCGATTCTTTGAGCGACTGATTGATATGGCACCTTTTTTTCCTTCTGAACATAATATAGCTTAACTATCTGTTCAGCTTTTCTTGAGTTGTCTTGAATTTATATATTTAGATAACCGTTCTCAACTTTCTCGGGGTGGGAAGTCAGATCCTTCAGTTGATCATCAGGAATAATAGCCAAAATGTCTACCTGATTTGCCTTTGTAAATACTTTTTATAACACGGAAGCAAAATTTTAATACCAATTGTTGCCAAGACGCTCGTTTCCATCTGTATTCATAATTCAACTAAACATGCAATGTAAGTGTTAAGTGAGACATCCCAGAGCTCAGGGAACGTGAACAGATTGCATGTTTTCCCATCGTACGTCACAGTTTTTTCAATGGTTTTTGACGTTAAATAAATACATAAATAAATAAATAAATAAAATATACCCAAAAATAAATAAATATAAAATAATAAATAAATAATAAACAAGTTAACATGTGTAGAGAGTTATCATATTTCTTTTCTTTGCATTTATTTAGTTTTCTAACATCATAGTTATTTAACTATTAGTTTTTCTCTTATTTCGAGTTCTTTGAAGAAAAGTACACTTCTCGCACTGTTACAAAGGCTCTCATACGTTGAGTTAATAATTTTATGAATAGTCAGTCCTAAATAATAATATATTTTTAATGTATTAATTCTATTCTTATCGTTTTGAATGAATGTTTCACTCCAAAATTGTATTAAGTAAAACAAACATTCAAATGTGTTATTCTAAAAACAATTTTGAGTGTAGATCCTTTCTCAGAAAAAACCTCGTAGTTGCAAATTGTTTCGTCAATAATTTTTCATTGACGAAATTTCAATTCAAATTAACGAAGATAAAAATAAATGGAAAGGTAGGTACATTAGAAATTCTCTGCTTTCTCTCATTTGACGAAAATTTTCCAAATAAAAAGTGTAAAATATCAATAAGAACAAAGTAGTATATACATAAATAGAGTGTATAAAATGTGCCATAACTCAAATGCAACATGCCATTTAGAAAGGGACTTTGCTCCAATTTATATCATCAACTGTGCTTACGGTAACTTCCTTTTATTCATGTTTAAGATTATAAAAGGTATGTTTTGACTTGTGCAATGCGTTCTGTTAAACAAAACTACAGAAATTGTATAAATACGTGGTGGAGATATTTGTTAGTTTTTTAATTTTAGGCAATACAGAACGAAATCTTCATCGGACTTTCAATTAGCTGTACTATAAATATTATTTCTTCTTCGTTAATCTATATTTCATTTACATATAAAAAAGTCCACTAAAATACCTACAGAAATCTCCAAAAATAAACGAATAAATATAAATAATAGTACAATTAAAATGTTTCTTGATTTGCCATCAGACTATACGAAGCATGATTATTAAAATAAATAGCCTTCTTTCTGTAAATTTATGTTTAGAGAAGATAATTTAAAATTGACTTGAAAATCTTAAAACGTGTCAATGAGTGTAAAAAGTGTTCATGAGATACTAAGATATTAGCCCGTTGGCACACACACACACACACACACACACACACACACACACACAAGAGAGTGTTGGGTATAATTATATTATGCGTGAACAGGTAATTTGCTGAAATATTTGTGATAATTTGTAGATAAATTTTCTTAAGGATAATTGACGAGATTTTCAACCCGGAAATTACTAAAGTATAAAAACCTTTTAATATCCCCACGCTCTTCTTTTATAATTCTTAGCGGTTTCATTTTATACCTTAATTTAAATGTAACTAAACGTGAAATAATTGGTTACGCAAAGCAGATATAAAAAAGCGAGGTGAATTTTCGCTCGCTCCTAAAAGGTGCTTACAACCCATATAATCCTCCACCGGTGCTCAACAGATCACAGGTCTCGCAATCGCTTTTGAACGCCCTGAAGCCGGGAAGCCCTGGCTCGGCCCACTCAGTCGCTAAGGCTGCCGGCGACGATCGCGTCCTCGGAACTGAGGGAAGTGGCGGTGGCGGCGGTGGCGGCGGTGGCGGCGGTGGCGGCGGCGGCGGTTAGGAAGCGCCGAGAGGAATAAAGAGAAGGGCGGAAACACGGAGACAAAGCGGAAGGATAGAGGGAGATCGAAGCGCCACAGCGGAGGTGACATCGCAGGAGAATTGAATTCGTAAAAACCGTGCACGGTCGCAAGAAGTCGATGTTTATAATATGAATTATATATGAATCGGGTCTCTAGACTCAAAGTCTAGAGCTTGGCACATTATTCCCAAAGCAGGGAAACTCAAGTGGAGTGCATATCAAAGGGAGTGCTGCGGCACAGCAATGGAATGTGAAATTACGTGGGTGTGTCACAAAAATAATTTAGTGTGGAAAATATGAAGACATAAAACTGACACAGTGTACTTATTATTTTAGTAATGCACGTTGCATAATAAAGATGAAATTTTGTGCCCACATAAATGTGTTACAAGCTGATATATTAAAATGTCAATAACTTCAATATTTTACAATTTTAATTTGAAGACCTAATGCAGACAAATTGCCTGTACTCTGGGGATGAGTCACAATGTTCTTTATGATGAGTGTGCCGCGAGGTTAAAAAGGTTTGAAAAGTTTTGCTCTAATGGAACTGCGGTGAATAGTTTCGGCGAAAATAAAAGGGAGAAAATAGAAAAAAATTTGCAAAAGTGTGCTACAATAAATTTTACAATAAACAGCTACAACAAATTTTGAACGATTTGAATGGTTGAGGAATCATTCGAATGTTCGTGACTACGATTACAAGGTTACATACGGTTTTAAAGTAACGAATAAAATGTTAGTTTTATGACCACAATAATGGGAGGGACGAGATCACTTATTTGATTGGATTTGGTTTATTTAGTAAAAAACAGTAAAAACGTCCGTGTTTACAGAGGGGATTGAAACTGATATCAACACATTAGAGACAACACAAATGCAGCTTTATTGTGTGGTACCCAGTTGTATGTGGAGAAAAAATCTGATCTGCATCATGTGTTACTATAGATTGTATCGTGGTTGTGGAGCGGTGATAGGGACAGAAAGGTAGGTATGGTGTTGATCTGGTAGTGATGATGCAATTGGTTTTGTGAGTGGAAGAGAGGGTACCGGGTTGTGATGGTGATTATGTGGTGTTGTGAGTTGTAGTCTATGGTGGTGATTGTGGTGCCAGTGCAGGCAACCAGTGTCATACGAGTATACTCAAATGGCACCAACGAATGGAAAGATGTAGCAACCAGTAAAACGTAGGTAGCACTGACCTCTTCTTTTCACCCACTAGAATTGTATGGTAAAAGAATGTTTTTTGTTTACCTTAAAAAAACATTTAAAATGTGTTGTAAACATAAAAAAAATTAAACACAGACAAGCAAAAAACAAAAAATGAAACAGAAACAAACAAACAAAAAGCAAATAAAAAACCAACAAATAAAAATAAATATTTTTCTAGTGCTTTTATCCAGCTGATGGATCGTTTCCCTATAGAGACCATGTAGAGCAAGCGTAGGTTAGTAATGGTCTCAAGACTGATTTGTTTAGTAATGTTCCGCATTCTATATTTAAAGATTTTGAACCCAAGAGGGGATATAGTTTCGACATAATAATAATACATGTTTTTTCTGTAATTGTTTTTTGTATTGTCTTTCCATGTTAATTTAGTATCAAAAGCGATTCTCAGTTAATTAACTACTGCATTTCTGGGTAACTATTCAATAGCATCATTTTGAATCTGTAATGGAGGTGGAAAATGAAGTTTTTTAGTGTAAGTAATTTGGCTTGAGATTTCTTTGCATTGATACACTTTTTACATTTCTCGGTCCATTGAATGTACTATTGTAGCTAATTTTGCAATTTATCATAAGCGCAAAGTATATGTGAATGTGATGTAAAAAGTGCCTTATTGTCTGCAAAGAGCACTAGTTCTGTATTCTTTTAATAATACAGATCTTGGTATATATGAAAAGTAAACGTTGAGCAGAAGTGGTGACTGACAAGAATTTTGAGGCACGTCTGAAATTATTTTATGTTGTGGCATTAATTTTGACACACAAGTGACGGTCCTAAAGAAATCTATTAATAATTTCGTACAGATATTGTGGTGTCCTTGGTTGCTGTAACTTACAAAGTAATCCTATATGTCATAGCTTATCAAAGGCCTTTTCAATCTCAAGGAACACTGTGATTATGTATTGTTACGAAGAAATATGTTGGCTAATAATTTCGTGATTCTTAACAACCGGTAGCTGGTAGAATGTTTTTCTCTGAAGTCAAACTGAGTATCAGGTGTTGCTTTAATACATATGTTAAATATTTGTTTCGTCGAGTTAAAACTAATTTTGCTATGGAAGGGAGTAAATTAATCGGTCTGTAATTTGATGGTATCCTTGGATCTTTACTTAGTTTACAAAATAGCAGAATTATTGCAGTTTTCCACTCATTTGGTAAGTATGCAAGTCTTCAGGTTACATTAAACAATTCTGCAGGTGCAGCAATTGCTCTTTTCTTTGATGCTTTAAGGGTCTTATTGGTGATGCGGTCAGGACTCCCTGATTTTATTTTTTTTATTGTTTTATAATTCTAGATGTTTCTGAAGGAGATATACATTTGGCTCTGACTGGAACCGTTGTTTGTCGTATTTTCATTTCTTAAGCTAAGAATTTGTCAAAATCATTTTGAATTAGAAGTAAAGGAACAGTCAAATGGTTTGCTATGGCCTCTGCTTCTTCTGTATCAGTAAATGCTTCGCCGATGCCATCTTTTAATATTGGGATGTTAGATTTTTCTCTATATAATCTTTCAATGGTTGACCATAATGGTCTTCTTTAAGGGTGAATTTTCTCGGTCGTATGTTGGTATTCTTTTAATTTATATGCATCAGGTCTAATTTTTATTGTTCTAGATATTGTATTTACTTTAGCCTTGATATCGGGTCTTCGCGTTTTTTGTCAATATCTTCTCAGATCATGTTTTGTTTTAATCATATTGACTATTTTTATTGGAATAGGTTTTCGGATTTGCAGAGCTTTTGATTTAAATGGGATTTTTTATTGTTCAATCGAGTTCTGGATTGTTTCTGTAAAATTCAGAATATTTTTCTTTAATTTTACTCTTGATTCAATATTTGATGTAATGTTATGTAATCTTGATTGGCTCTTTTATTGTTACAATTACCGGATTATGATCTGAATGTTACTCTCTGTTCAATTGGTAAAATAATATTCTTTTTTGTAATTTTATCCAAAATGTCAGTATATTCTTGTACAAATATGTGGGATGTATTTATTTATTTATTTGTCAAAAAACAGTAAAAATTGTATATGACGTGTGGGGAAAGAAATGTATCTGCGCACATTTTCTTGAGGGCCAGAATTAAAAAAATAAATAAATAAAAAAAATAAAAAAACGAAAAAATGAATTTAGAAAATAATTATTTTAGAAAAATCAAAATATTTGAAAAATGTTTTTTCCCGAGTTATAGAAAATTAATTTCAACTGTAAATGAACTACAAGCAAAAGGGGAGTGCTCAACAAAACGTGCGCCACAGTGAAGCAACATTTACGTCCAGAAGCAAACAAGGGGCCATCTCAGCTTTTGCTCTATGGATCAGGGAAACTGGACAAAAACCTGATCGAGATGGGGGTCATTGACCCGGAAGCTGAAGTACATTACTTGTTACAAGCGAATTAAATATTTTTTGAAAATGTATACAATGCAAACGTAAACTAATTCATTATATATCTTTGTTTTGTTACATTAAACATTATTTTTCTTTTTCACGATCAGTATAGTCTCTAATTGTATAGAAACAGTTTTGCAGCAGAAAAGATTTTACTTTAAACTTAAATTTGTGTACCGACTTCAATTGTTTATGTCATCTTGCAATGCGTTGTAAAGTAACGTACATGTATTGTATGTTGATTTCTTGTACTGAGCTGTTGATACTGACACTTGATGCACGTGATTTCTATGGCGTGTGTTGTAATTATAAATATCAATATTGCATGAAAATATGTTCCCTCCGTTAAGTAGGTCATTTTTGACAAATATTACAGATTCGTAAATAAATAGACAAGGCAATGGTAAGATTCCCAGTTCAATGAAAAGAGGCTTGCAGGAATCACGTGGAAGGCATTTTTTCATTATTCTAATAATTTTTTTTTGCAATCTGAAGGTCTGAATACTACAGGATGAGCTTCCCCAGAATATTATGCCATATCTCAGGCGGGAATGCACATTTGCAAAATAAACGCAACGAGCTGCATGAAGGCTGACAGAATTTGAAAGAATTCTGAATGCATAGCATAATGAACTTAATTTAGTGTTTAATTCTGTTATATGTACATTCCATTTGAGGTTTGATTGAATTGAAAGACCTAAAAATTTTGTTGCCTCAACATCAGCTAATTGCATATTGTTCATTTTCAATGAAACATGCGAGTTCCGATTTGAGATGCAAAAATGCATTGAAACAGTTTTTCTTTCGTTAACAATTAATTTGTTATTATTAAACCAATTTGAAACTTCTGAAATTGTACTATTTACTGCTTCTTTTTTGCAAAGAACATTTGTGTCATCAGCAAACAGAACCGTTCTTCCATTTTTAGTAGACGAGGGCATATCGTTTACATATAACAGAAAGAGAATAGGACCTAAGATCGAACCTTGCGGGACCCCATGCTCAATTGGCAAAGAATTGGAAATATAAGTATGTAATGTCCTTTCCTGCCAGTATGGTATTTCTACTCTTTGAGTCCGATGTTTAAGGTAAGAAGTTATCCAATCTAGGGCAATACCACGAATTCCATACGAAGGTAATTTTGTGAGCAAGATCTTATTGTCAATAACGTCAAAAGCTTTCGAGAGATCTAAGAATATTTCAATGGGTACTTCATTTTGGTCTATTGATGAAGCAACATCTTTGAGAAAAGAAAAAATGGCAGTTTCCGTAGATTTTGATTTTCTAAAACCGTGTTGTGAGTCTGAAAACGCTCTGTTTTTCCTGAGAAAAGTTTCCATTCGTAAGTAGAAAAGCCTTTCTAATATTTTTGAGAAAACTGACAAAAGAGAAATTGGCCGGTAATTTTGAATATCATTTTTGTTCCCTTTTTTAAAAAGTGGCTTAATTTTTGCTGTTTTGAAAATATCTGGAAATATTCCTGCACATAAAGAAGCATTGAAAATGTGAGTTAACGGATGTGTAAAGGCAGGTGGACAAGTTTTTAATAAACTATCCGGAAATTCATCTAAACCAGATGAATATTTATTTTTTAGTTTACTGACTATTCTGAGGATTTCGTTGGAGAAGTTTCGGAAATAAATATCGTATCTGAAATTTTTTGGGAAGTGTAAAATGTTGAATTTTGTGATTTTAGTCTATTCGTGAGATCAGACGCAATTATAGAAAAGTGTTTGTTGAAGAGATTGGCATCTTTTCCGGATTACTCGTTTCTCTTTCATTATCCTTTAAAATAACATTCTCTACAAGGTATCGAGTTGGATGTGGTTGTATTTTTTACGATATCCCACATTGCTTTAGTTTTGTTACTAGCGCTCAAAATGTCCTGACTATTTTTCATTATTTTTACCTGAACTATTACTTTTCTTAAAATTCTTTTATATTCTCGGAAGTATATATGGAAACCGGGTGATACGTTATGATGTTTAGAAATAAAGTAAAGCGTACGTTTGTTTTTACACGATGTTCTAATTCCTTGTGTGATCCAAGTATTACTTTTGCTTGAAATGTTTGATTTTCTCTTTTTAAGAGGAAAGCACGCGTTAAAATGAATTGAAAGCTTGGAGAAAAATAAATTATATTTTTCATTTGTGTCAACAGCGTTATAAGCTGCGTCCCATGATTCCTTCATCAAGTAGTCCGTAAATAGTTTTATATTAACTTTAGTGAATGCTCTGCACTTGCGTGTATTATTTATTGTGTCAGTGTTTATATTCTTAGTAATTGTAAGAATTTGTGCATCGTGGTAACTGTATCCTAGATTACTCGTTATTATTTCATATGTAGTTGTGGTTTTGTTAATTATAATTTGATATAATGCTATTTGTGATTTAAGCGTATTCCGTGTAGGTACATTCACTGTAATGTCTAAATTAAAAGAATGAATTAAATTGAGAAACTGCTCTTTTTCGTGGGATTCGCTCAGAAAATCAATATTGAAATCTCCACATACAACAATGGATTTAAAAGAGGGTTTACTAATTTTGCTCAGAATTGTCTCTAGATTTTCCAAGAAAGTGAAATAATCTGAAGCTCGCTTTGTTGGAGGTCTGTAAATGCAAAGTAAGATACTAATTTTGAGCGTAGTAAGATGTACTACTGTTGATTCAAAAACTTTTTCAACTGCATATAAATTGAACTCTGACAAGAAGGTAGAATCAATATAATTTCTTATGTAAATACACGAACCTCCGTAAGCCGGGCCCTTATTTGATTCCCTCGCCCTACAATACGATGTAGGATGCTAATATATTGAAGTTGTTTGATGTGGCGAATGAATGAAGTTGAATGTCCCGTTGGGTGGCAACATTACATCCCCAAGACTAGTTTTTACTATTTAAGCCTCCCATTAGGATTATATTGTGTTATTGTTGAATATTTCATTAAGTTGTGTAAATGGAATTTTTGTATTGGGAGGTTTGTATGCTGTAATTAACGTAATTTAATTATTTCTAATTTTAATAGTTGCTACTATGGTTACTAGATCTCGTGAATTTAGACATCTCGTCATCATATGTTTAATTTGTTTGGATATAATTAACGCAACTCCACCTGATGCTGTCCTTATGTCTGTCATTTCTGTATATTTTGTATCCATTTCTTTCAAATTTTTCGTTTAGTATTAAATGTTTCCGTAATACAAGCCATCTCTATTTCGTTTCGATGCAGAAAATATTCAAAAGTATGACTTTCCTTTTTTAG
Organism: Acheta domesticus; assembly: GCA_031308135.1. Taxonomy (NCBI): domain Eukaryota; kingdom Metazoa; phylum Arthropoda; class Insecta; order Orthoptera; family Gryllidae; genus Acheta; species Acheta domesticus. The sequence continues at coordinate 242,597,142 of JAHLJT010008446.1, read as the reverse complement.
TCCATTTGCGTTCCAGCTTAATTTTCATTGCATTTATTTAACATTACTCTAGTAAATTGGCACTTAAAAAGGCCCGATCCAGGACAAAATTCCGGAAGTTTTTTTTCTCAACGGCTCCTTTGTTTTTCGGGCATATAAAGAAAATATGTGCCGGAAAGTTAGGTTAAGTGTCCACCACAGAAATAAGGTTAGCGTCCTTTTGGAGACTAGTCACTTTCTGAATTGAAGGGTACCGCTGTTTTAAGTATAGTGCTGTTACAGAATCAGTTATTAATTGATGCAGATTTTTAAGAACCACTGAGAATTTTTGTTTGAAGGATCTTTGAATGAAAGTTCCTTTATATTTTTAGTCGGTATTTATCAGTATTACGGAAGTCTGTTCTTGTTTTGGCACTGATCGTGACTTCGTCGTATTTAACGTCTCATATAAAATTACTGGAAACTTTATGCATAACGTCCATAGTAAAATTGCTGATCTTGGATATTTTAACCATATATATGGGAAGAAGTGTTCCTGTTTGCGACAGATTTTCGTTTGGAGGATTATTTAAGTATTTAAATCGCACATTCTCGACTTCTGTAATGACTTTTCCTAATTCGCAAACCTGTTTTGAGGACACACACAATCTCGTTTACTTGACGATTCAGATCAGTCACTAAATTTGTTGGAATCTACACTCAATTTTATTTGTTTTTCTGAGAGTTTGAGAGTTCACCGACTGTCCTTTCTCTGGTTAGAGCTTGCTGTTTGCTGTTGAAGTGCAGGTTTGAGCGTTGGCTGTATTTACTGTTGAGTCGCCAACCTTGAGATTCCCGCCCGGGTTGTGCAGGATCAAGGCTACGTCTGTCTTATCCATCCATATCTTCACTCGATGGTAACATTTTCGTGTTTTGATCCCATTTATCAGTGAAAGGGATGCCGAATCCAGGGTAGTAGGTACACTTAGTAGGTTGGCTTGTAACACTACACACTTAGGTGTTGGTAATGATTGCCTGTATTTTTATGTATGTAGGTTGATAGAAAGGAGGAGGAGAGGAGAGTTGTGGGTTCAGCAGTGTACTGTAGTTATTGCCTCATAGAAGAAAGATATGAATAAAGAAAGACAATTAAAACTGGTTTGTATTGTTTCTATAAAGTTAAACATGGCGCAGTGGATAGGACACGAACCTACCAAATTTAATCGTATGATGAAACCTTATACTGATATAAATAGGGATAGCCAATCAGAGATTGGCATAGATTAGGAAAATGATGTAGGAAAGGAAGTAGAGACTAGTAATGAACTTGAAAATACTGGGACAGATGTAGAAATGAATTAAATGAAACAAATGAAAACGTAATGGGAGCACCATCCATGAATATGTCAAGGTATGGTATGGTGCTGAAACCAATAGTTAGGTAGAACCTGTAAAATAAGTATCTAAAAGGGGAGATGAGATGTTGGTAATGATTACCTGTATTTTTATATATGTATGTATGTGGGTTGGTTGAGAGGACTGAGGAGAGTTATGGGTATACCGTAGATATTGTCTCATGGAAGAACGATTTGAATAAAGAAAGATTTAGAACTTAACGTTTTATGTTTCTATGAAGTTAAGCACACACAAAACTGACATTTCACATAATCATGTTGATTTATTAATTGATTGTTGGTGATTCCGGGAGCGTCAACTACCGAGGTCATTAGTTCCGTAAGTGTAGAGCATGTTTTTCATCTGTAAGTGGGGTAATCCGGATGGCCACATTCAGCGCCGACCTACCATCGATTTTCCCCAACCAGGTATCTTCCACCAGCGGGTCACCACCCCAGCCGGGAAAACTCTAAGCCGCCGACCGGTCTCGTGACATATGTGGTAGTGTAGTGCATGTTAGTTTGTTTGTGTAAGGGTTGTGAATAGAACAAGGAAGAGGAAGGAAAGATCGCGTGCGGTCCATGGCCCGTTTGTTAGGGTACTGTATGCGTACTGCGCGTCCGTAACATGTGAGCGCGTGCTGATGCGGTACTCACCTACGTACCCACCTCTCACACGGTGCCACGCACGATGACTAGCCAAAAGCAGGACGATGACACAGCACACACACATATATCGGCCTCCTGTAGCTCGTCGATGTAGCCAGAGGGCTACTAAAGAAAGGCTTGGAGGACCACCTCGTAAGAGGAAATTGAACGATTGGACGAAAGATAAAATAAAGAAGCAAACTGACTTAAACATTAATTTAACTGACGAGAGTTAAAAGGAAAAGTGATAATGCCTCTTGAAGTAAAGTGAGTAAAACTTACTATCTAAACAAGACAAAGTGAATTGACAATATATAAATATTATTTTACTATTTACAATATGAATGTAGGGCCCGTGCGGTGGCTTACTAATACAAATTCTAACTCTGTCTTAAATTAGTAGGGTACACAACAAAAAAAAGCAAAGAGGTTATAAAAGAGAAACAAAAACCAACTTAATGAGTGAAACCAAAGTTAAGCACATTTAATTAATGTATAATGCGTCTCAGTAGTTCTTCAATTTAATTGTCTTTTATAGCTCGGCGCCCTCGGAGACAGAAAACAGGTACCTGGTATATGAAGGCATTGTACGTTGTACCCGTACGGTTGAATCCATACAGATGACACCGGAGCTGGAGTCTAGTCGCGATGCGGGTGTGATGCTCACGACACTCTGCACCAGCGAATGTTGAGTTCCCGGACACGATCATCAGGCATGTATCCCGCCCTGGTCTAGTTTTCACTGCTACCTCGTTGCAAGTGAAAACGTTTTAAACAAGTCCTCCAGTACGTCAGTAAGTATGCCAGTACGTCACTTGCAGATGAGCAGCCTTTAGCCCTTAATGAAATAAAGGCCGTTAATGGCTTTGCGGCATGATGATAAGTGGCGATTGTGGGTGGCGGGTACTGAGAAGGCAAATGATGTCATAAACCGCACACTCCAGTTCACCGCCAAATCTTTGTCCGCTACCGGGAACTGAGGAATCGGGTTCTGAGAACCCATGCCTTCGCTAGAGGGGGGGAGGCAGCAGCCGATCTGCGGGTGAAAACAGGCGCGGCGGCGGCTTTGCTTAGGGTCAAAGGCGGCTCTCGGACAGAGGACCCAAGGCCCTGTGTGTGTGTGAGGGGGTGCTGGGCGGGCACAGTTGTGCGGCGCGTGGGCGGTCGAGATGGTACTCGCGTGCGTAAACAGGTACTGCTCTGGCATTCGCCTGGTCTTGATCGGAGAAACCACGGAAAACTACCGATCAAAGCAGTCAGTCGCTAGAAATCTCTTCCAGACAGCCACTGAATTCGACCTAACGACAAGCAGTGTCGAAAATCTTGCCGCCGTCGGGACTCGAACCTTGGATCTCCCGGTTAGAGGCACTGCAGTGACATTGGTTGATGCACTGAGCCACCTCTCCCGGTTAGATTCATGTTAATAAATAAATAAAACATCGTTGAATAACAGTAACCGGTCTCTGTAAGGTCTCGGTAACGGTTGTGCCATCATTACTGAAATGATTTTTACCGTTGCACTCTCTCTTCGGCGATGTGTTTTGATCTAAATCACAAGAGCCCTCACAACCCTTCATTACAATACGGTAGCACTACTCAGATATTTTAAAAAATCTACAGAAAATACAACATAAAAACTAATGTACTTTTTTCTTTTCTATTAATTACAAAAAATTGTAAAGCTGAATTAGTACGAATAGGAAAATAATTAGACCAAAAAATTGGGATCAAATACATTGCTTTTAAATAAAATTCAACTGTAAAATATTAAAAAGGAAAAGTAACTGAAATGAAAGTTCTACTCCCATATTTCAAAGATAAATTCACAAAGAACGTCGACTAATAAATGACGTGTAGGAGTATTACTTTTTTACTATGCGGAAAATTTATTTATTCCCACTCTTCTTTGTGAGTGAATTTGTCATAAAACATGCATCACCTGCATTCACACATTTTCTAACGTGTGTGTCTTTTCATCTGAAGGCAACTTCAGTTCTTCTTCAAACCTATTAGCATATTTTTATTAGTTATTTTAACTCTGATATTTCCACGTCTTTACGTTACGTGGGAGATGTATATATCGCAAGCCACAGTACGCCCACATATGTAATTCTTTTGTTTCTCGCCTGACACATTCTTCGTTCTCGAGTTGCATACGCGAAGAGATACGCCTCTGCAAAAGTTTTGTTGCCGCTTGTGTAACGCTTCCCAATGAACTACTCCCACGTCCCAAAAGGACTTCCCTTCCATGAATATTCTTTTTCCTACTTCACCAACGTGCACCTCCCGGCTCAGAAAATTGATATGCCGCGCCGTTAGCGTTTTTCTTTCCAGATAAGACAGAGAGCGGTTTATTCTTTTCCCTTATAATTACTCGATAATAATGAGATAGGGGCGCGCTCTAATTAGGTAGGCAAATATAGCGAGGTCAATTAATTAGTCGAAGACGGTTGCGTGGGTTGCGGTAGACGTAGTTACAACGCTGCTAGAATGAGGGAGCTGCTGGGCGGTGGGGGACCTTTTGAATTCTGCTCCTACCAAGGGCTTCTGAGAGGATTGCCCCTAGCATTTAAAACTCTTGCAGCTTCCTGGAAATACGACTCATGCCAAGACGCGCTTTGTAACACCGCGGTCTCCGCTCCCGTACAATGCAAGTTATTTAAGATGGCTTCCATATCAGGGATTCCTTGTGAAGGCAATATAACGGACGCATCGAAAGCCTCTGGGGAGAAGTAAAAAAATGTGTTTAGCGATTGGTGAAAACGTGACGTCATCTAATGGCATGTATAATATCTTTCCGTGTTTTTTTCCGGCTGGCTGTGTCCGTGGAAACACGCATGCATGAATACATCCATGCAAAACGTATCGCCAGGAAAAGAAATAATGTAGAAGGTATACAATGGCGTTAAAGAAAGCTAGGAAGGATCTTAGAAGGGAAAAGAGAGTGGGAGGAAGACTGGGGAGAGAGAGCTAGAAGGGGTGAGATGGAGAAACGCGGGGGGAGAGTTTCAGAATGAAATGTGTGCGGTGGGGGAGGAAAGGGGGCAGACAAAGACAGAAGATCTGTAAGTTTTATTCCCGGTGGAGCGGGAGAACTTGGAAGGTTGCCAGCGGCGAATGTGGGCGCGGGGAGTGGGGGGTGGAGGGCCTGGCGGCTGCGCGCGGCGTGGGTGTGTGCGGGGGCGTTGGCGTCGGCTGCGGCTGCGGTGGCCGGGGCGTCGCCGAGGGGTACGCGGCGAAGGGGCGGCGGGGAGGCGGGAGAGGGGCTCTGCCCGAGTTTGTGAATGAGCCCCGGGTCCCGGGCTGCGAAGTGGGGGGCGCCGAGGCGCGGCGGCCGGGAGGGGGCACCGCGGCGCGCGTGGGCGTGCCGGCGGGCCGGCGGCGCGGGGGCCGCGGGGCGGCGGGTAGTGGTGACGCGGGCGGCGCGGGCCAAGGGGTGAGGTTGCCGAAATAGCTCCCAGCTGGCAGAGGGTGGGGCGCGGCAGGGCGTGCGCCGCCGCGGCAGGACCGGGTTCGCATGAACGGCGGCAGGCTGGGACGAGCGCCGGGCGGGGCGGGGAGGCGCGGGGCAGCGAAGGGCGTGGCGGGGGGGGAGGACAGGTCCGTGCGACGCGGCACGCTGCGGGGGAGAAGCGGGGGCGGAGGACGCCTCTGCAGCGCGCTTCCCCTTCCCCCCCTTCCCCCTGCGCCCGCGCGACGCCCACGCGCCCGGCCGCGGCGCCCGGGCCGTGTTACCGCATAGCTTCCACCCCCGAAACCAGGACCTGTTGTCTTCCATTAGGTGCAACTATTGGACTTCTCGGCATCGGCAGAACTCGAAATTCCGTCGTTGCAGTGCATCAAAGCGTATTGTCTCAGACTCAGAAATTCTCCAGTCAGACGTTCGAGATTTAAATAGCCATTACGGTAGAGTGCAAATTAGGAATTCGCGGTTTCAACGTAAATTCTATACTCATATAATTATTTTATTCCTTTAATTAAAGTTATTTAAATATTGTCATCATTTATTTCAAATTTGTCTATTTTTTAAAATTTTTTAAGAATAACTTATTTTATGTTCTTTACACTAACTTTTAATTTCTTCTCGATTTTCACTAGCCCACTAAGGAATAATTTTACTTCTCTATATATTTTTCGGAAATAGGAAACGTTTCAATGATCGTTCCAAAACATTTGATATAATTTTGAAAAACACAAAAGTGGCAAATAGAAATGGGTCCGCGACAAACATGGCCAGTTTTCCAGGGAAATATTTTTTTTTCTGCAAGATAATCCCGGGAGAGAAAAAACTGCATTCATATTTTGGCCTCGCCGACCCACGTCATTGCCATTTCTGCGGCGACCAATGGCGTGCGGCCCCCTGGTGAGCGTCTCAGAGCGTCTCGGCGCGTCGTCCCGTCTCGCAGAAAGAAAGTCGTCTGGGACGGCGACAAAAAAAAAAGAAGGAAGCGCTCGGTGAGAAAAGGACCTGTGGTGAACAAAGCTTTGGCCATTGACGTCAAGAAGAGACGAACGTGTCCTTCTGAGGGGAGGGAAATAGATTACGTCATTCGGCCCATTATCTCTAGGAAGTAGGGCGGCGAGCCGGGCCGCAGAAGATGCGAAACTAAGTGAATATCTGCGGGAGTTCATTGGGAGAGCACATGGATGCGGGCGGCGAGCGGGGCGGCGGCGGGGGCGGGGCGACGGACGGCGGCTGGAAGGGCGCTCGTCGTCGCCGCCGCCGCCGTCGCCGCCACCTCCGGGTCTGCCCATGGCCACCGCGCCGCCCGCCCGGGGCCCGCTACCACAAGGCGCACAACACTTCTCTCTACGTTTGTCCAACTTCACTCCGTTAAAACATACCATTATTTTTTTCTCGTCTTATGATGTTCTTCGTAAGATGAGAAAGTTATGTAATCGTGAACCGGGGAAAGAAGGCAGTTTTTGTTTCGTTTCGCGAATCGGCCTTCATAGGGCCACGCGTTACTGCATCCACCGGGGCTCAGGCATGATTATCGGGGTAGGTGATTATCATGATTAACGGGTTTTATTTTATTTTTAGCCATTATACGAGGACCTCCATTCCAAACACCGCTTAAGTCCTTTTTGCATTTTTTTTTCAGTTTATTTACCGGAATTAATTGTAACATTGAGTTTTATTTACAGTTCTATTGTAATGCAAAATTTTGTTAAGACTCGTTTACCTTAAATAAGGAAAAATGCATTATTTTTAAAGTCCGCGTAATTCAACACAAATATTAATTCCAAACTCCGTTTAAGTCTCCTTCACTTCCCGAAATTTCTTTGAGTTCTGTCAGTATTTCGACTTTGAATCCAGTGTTAATTTCTTCCTAGAATTTAACTATTTGTAACAATAGCAGTATACTTTGTAGACGCTGAAAAGCTTGTGTGTGTCAGGTAGTACGGGTTTAAATGTGTTTTTGTGAAGAGCTTTATTAAAAAAATAATCCGGCTTCGTGTGTGCTGAAGTAGAATGGGAGATTTGTAACTGAAAGTAGAGAAAAAGGGAAGAACACGTACAAGAGATGAAGAGAGTTGGGTCAAGAAGAAAAACAATCTTCTAGAAATAGTAAAGAAGCTCGTCGCCCGCCGAAACAAAATTGTAAGCATGAACTAACGAATGATGACATCAACTATTTTTTCAGAAAAATATACTCAAATACAAAAGTTGATTAGTACAACTTTTGTTATGGTTCATGAGAATAAAAAACAGCAACGCCGTCCATGATCTTGGAATTTAAAAGATCGAGTAGTAATCGAGGACAAAATTCAAACTAGTATTGCTAAAACAGCACTACGAATTTTCATGCACAATTATGCGAAAAGTACTCAAATTTTTGAAAGATTGTACGTGACCTTATTTCAAAATCAATTTTTAACAAATATATTTCACTAACGAAAAAATCTCTATCTTTAATATTTTAGTTAGAAGATTCCGTAAAAATTTGGAACTTTTCAATTTTCAAAAAATCAGGGTTTTCAACGAACAGGAGACCTCTACCATTTTCTTAAACGTCCTTACCACTGTCCAACAACAATATTTAATCAAAAACGAAGGGCCCATTTTTTTAATTTGGAGAATGACCCAGGGGCTTTATGTAAAGTATCCCTGAAAATTAAAATATCGATTTCTAATTCAAGGGGTCGCGACATGAACCAGATCGATTGGAAAATATCACTTTTGTAGAAAATCGGCTTAACTGTTCAGCTTCTAGCGTTGTTCACTGACGGTCGGACGGACGAATAGACAGACGTTTTGCCATCATTAATTTTTTCAGAGTCAAGAATACACAAAACAGATTCAGGCCACACCACGTGTTAGAGGATTTTTTTAAAATTTAGCAACTGGATTCTAGCACTTTTTCGTTACCAGGGTCCATTAATAAGAGTTTTTCTGCTAAAAATTAGCCAGTTTTCGGGCTGCATTACAAACCTTTCTCTTCTCCGTACCGAGAAAAAAATCCGCTAACATGTGGAGTAGCAAGAATCTGCGTTTTGTGGTCCTTCATACCGAAAAATCGAATGACGGCAAAACATCTGTCTGTCCTTCCGTCCACCTTCCCGCCTGTCCGTCCGTCCGTCCGTCCACCTGCCCGCCTGTCCGTCCGTCCGTCCGTCCGTCCGTCCGCCCGCCCGTCCGTCCGCCCGCCCGTCCGTGAGCAACGCTAACGGCTAAACCGTTCAACGGATTTTCTCCAAAATTTATAATATCCAATCGACCTGGCTGATGTGGCGGCTCCTTGAATTTCAAACCGATATTTTAATTTTGGGAGTACTTTACTTGAAGCCCCTGGGACACTTCCCAAATTTAAAAAAAGTGTCTATCGTTTTTTATTAAATTTTGTTGTTGGATAGTGTGGAGGACATTTAAGAGAATGGTGGAGGTCTCCTGTTTGTTGAAAACCCTTATTCTTCGAACGTTGCAAAAGTTCCCAATCCCTTAACGTAATCTGTCTCTTAAAGATAGATTTTGAAATAAGTTCCCGCACAATGTTTCGAAAATGTGAGTACTTCTCGCGTAATTTTGCGTAAAAGTACGGGCTAGGAAGTACGTACTGTTTTAACACCACTAGTTTCTGGTTCTATCGCGCGCGACCCTGTGATCGTGCCTGCGCTCTCCAGGAAGCTCTCCCGAACACTTTTCGATATTATAGAACGATGGGAGTCGATCATTCACGGCTTTTCAGCGTGCGTCCCCGTCTGCTAACACCGACGGTACTGTAGTGCTGCGACAGATTTCCACGTAATTCGTAGAGCGTGCGCGACAGAAGCTTTCAGATCATCCGAAAAGAGTAAATTATTACTCTATCAAACGGAGAAAAAAGAACGTTATTAAATATCCTGATTCCGTCATTCTGCGAACTGCAGTGTGGCCTAAATTGTACACAAGATTTTCCGTGAAATAAATATTCGCTTATAGCCCAGTCAAAGTAGACAAATCAAGTGAAAAAATCTCGGAGGTTTCAAACTTGGCATGATTGTTCGGTAGCACCAATTGCCACATTAGACTAAAAATTCTCAAGTGTGAGGAGTGAGGCATTGGAGGGGGGAGCGTTGAAATGTTTTTTTTATGTTTTTGCATATATCTCGATCATTACGAATCCTGTCGAAAAGTACGTCCTCTACAAAATTTTATAAAGTACAATTAAAAAAAAATTGCTATAAGGGTTTCTTAGAAAAATAATCCTTTCAAAGTCCGAGGTATGTAAAATGCACTTTTCAGATATATCTTATAAAAATAACTTTTTCAATGAAGTGAAGTAAAACAGAAATATTTTACATCTTACAATATCTTATTTTGTACATACTTGCGAGCATTTAGAGTCACTGGGTACGAGAATACCTCGGGTACGAAAACTGATATTCTATAGTTTATTTGATTTGGGTCGAGTTCAAATATTTGGTCAAAGATTATGTACACTGTAAACATACAAATTACATAAAACATTAGACGAGTACATTTATCGTATATAGAATTATGGCGGTTTACCGCGCACATAGAGGAACAACTAAAACTGAGAGTGTCAGCTATGAACGACACTCTTAATGTTTGACGAAAGGTTTCAATGGTTACGGAATTGGCAAAAAACATCATTTCTAATTTTTTCAAATGTTTTGGGCATGAAACGTGTAGCGGCAAAAATTTGTTTTCGAAATTTCAGGCATAAGCAGTGTCGAATGAAACTTCGTCAGGTGATGCTAAATGAAGGTAACGACGATGTAGAATTGCTCAAACGAATTATAACTGCTGTAGAAACATGGATATGCAGGCGCGGCTTGTCATTAAAGGCTGTAAGGCTCTTCTTTAGGAATAGCTCCCAAAAGAAATTTAAAAATATACTTATAAATGTATTTATTTATTAATATTGGCTTTCTGAGTTATATTATGTAACAGTCATAACAACATTTTTGTTTGTCAGTTGGATAACGGTCGCCCGTAACGCATTCGAAGCTGTTGAGAGGAAAGATGAATGCGTTAGGCTTCCACTTCATTCCGGCATAAGACCTATGTAAAACGACAAGGCGTGACGACATACATTCACTGCAAAAGCTTACTGACGGACCAAGGTTGCGACCAGGCAGCCTTTAAGGGTGGGGCATAGGGTCTGAAGAAGATCATGCTCACCAGATAGCATTAGTATGAACCTCAGCGATAGCATTGAGCATCAACTATTTTTGCAATACGCGATAGGAGCGCTCTTCCCTTAAACCTGTTTCGGAAAAGATTATGTATAGAAATGCGATGTATGCAAAGTAATGCAATGTAGTACAATGCATTTGCAGCCTTCCCCATTGAGAAAACCATGAGAAGTATTTATACTAGATTACTACTATTAAGTATTATTACATTATTATTAAATATTTATACTAGATTACTTATTATTAATTATTTAACCGAACTCGAGGCCGTGCAAATTTGTTTACAATTATATTTATTTATTTACGTCAAAAACAGTTAAAACCTGTGACGAACTACGGGGAAAAATGAAATTTATGAACGTTTTCATATATCTGTGATCTCCATCCTATACCACATTCTATTCAAATTTTGGATACAGAAAAAAAGAGCGTTTTTTCTTCAAGTATTGTTGACAAGATATTCGCTCCTTTATAATAAAATCTATTTTCAAAGGTAAGTTAGCTATACATTTGTGCCCTTAACCCTCATCATGTTCTTCATGAAAGAATAATACTGTTTGCCGTGACAATATGGAAAACGATAGTTTGAATAACTATATTTCCCATCAAATTCAGAATGCATGCACAAATAATGAAGTTACATTTATGTCCAGAAGCAAAACAAGGACCATCTCAGCATTTGCTCAAGGATCAGGGAAACTGGACGAAAAAACCTGATCGAGATGGGCGCCATCAACCAAGAAACTGTGGTACAATACTTGTTACAGGTTCTTTAGAATTATACAGTCCAAATGATAAATAATTACATTAACTATCATTGTTAAAATTAATTCTACATTCCTTTTTGATGCTCGGTATAGTCTCGAATTGTATAGAAACAGTTATGCAGCAGAAAAGATTTTACTTGGGACTTAAACTTTTCTATTGAATTTAATCGTTTAATGTCATCTGGCAAAATGTTGTAGAGTAATGTATATGAATTGTATGTGAATTTTTGTAGTGAGCTGTTGATACTGTCACCTGATGAATATGATTATTGCGTCGTGTGTTATACTTATGGACATTGGCGTTTAATGATAATATGTTCCCACTCTTAAGTAAGTCATTTTTGACAAAAACTACTGATTTGTAAATCGTTGGTAAAGTATGATTTCCTTTGTTTATTATGTTAAGAGTCTATAAAGTATTTCGGATGTTTTACAAAGTTCCTAATGTCGGCTTTTGCAGTGAATAAAGTACTTAGAAATTGTTTTCACTGTATGGCTTCTTTCTTCTCTGCTACTGAGTATTCGTTTCTTTTCTACGCTTTATTTCATAAATATTTCAGAGTTCGTGGGGTGGGCAAAACTTTGGCGCGCACATGAAGTTTTTTCATGTACGATACGTATAAGCGATACACCGAAGAAGCTATTTTGAGACAATTTCTTTACCAGCCGACAATGTCTTCGCAATTCACTTTACGACTTATTTGTTGGTACTGTAAAAAGTTTGTGAAGAACAGATTTCTTACGATAGCTAGGTGAACATTTACACTTAAGTGAACGGAAAAAGAACGAAGTTCATAACGAATTATTGGAATGTTTTTCTTTGAGAATATATCGTAAAAATGTCTCTACTTTGAAGCAGACATCAATAACATTGATAACTGTTACTTTGATTGCAAAAGAAGTTTCATTTGTCATTCAGTTTTTCTGTCCGGAATTGTGTACTTTAGAGATCGGCAGAGAATTCACGTGTTTTATTTTCTGAGATTGCATGGTGATGTTTTAATTCCATATTCTCATAATTAGACTTGTTCTGAAGCGAAATCGAGATATAAGGCACTTATTTCTGCTGTTGAAAATGGAGATATCCGAGAATATAATTTTTAATCCATTTTAATATGCATGAAATCTCATATTCTATGTGTAATTTTTTTATCTTCCAAATACGTAGAAAAATGTATTTGGCACAGATAATCGTAATTTAAAGAAGATGAGAAAACAACAGAATATTCATAAAAAATATTTTCCATTTGGTCTGAATAATGTCGCGCTCCCTCGAATTTGAAACGAATATTGAATTTTTAGGGATAATTTACATAAACCCTTAGGTCGTTTTCAAATGTTGCTAAAAATGTCTCTAAATTTTTCTTTAAAATTGTTTCTAGAGAACAAAATCTAAAGACTTTATGAATTGCAGATCACTACGTGGCATCCTATAGGTATATCTGATTCCATTCCCTTTTTACTGCACTATTCTTAAACATGCTGTGTTAAGCACAGAGCGCTGCGTTAAGCATTGAAGCTGACACTGCAGTTACTCTGACTGAGAGGTCCTAGGGTTCGAGTCCCGACGGTGGCAGGATTTTCGACACTCGCGCTAGTTAGTTAGGTCAAATTCATCCGCTTCTGGAGGAGAATTCTAGCAGCCAGCTAGACACCATATACATTTTGGGGCAGTACCATAACAATCGGGCCTCCGGTTGCGCGCAATCTTTTCTTGCTCTTCTTTGTCTTGTCCTCACACTTAACTCACACATACACTACACTACCACGTACGTCGGGAGACCAATCGGAAATTTGTCTCGACTAAACGGTGACCCTCTGTTGGGAGTTACTTTGATGCCGAAAATTTATGCTCGGGTAGGACGGGCGACAGATAAAACAATTTAGCCTTAAAATCAAGTTTTATTGTAAGCTGTAAACTGAAGAACAGTACAAGTCGTACAGATTCGGCCCGTCCAGAGCTGCTCCAGCCGCATGCTCTCTTGGCATACGTAAGCCTCCACTGCGCCTCTGTTGCTGCCGCTCTCGGTGCTGGATGTGTGTGGGGGAAGAACGCTCCCATCCACCGTGCCACCTAGTAGTGCAACGTCGGCACAGGGTAGTCAGATCTTTGAACGGCGGGGCACTCAGGCTGCCGGACACGGGACGGACAAAAGCAGTGGAAAATGCCATGCCGCCCGTGATGCAAGACTAGCGGGCAGGGGCAACGGACCACCTATGGGCGCACATGTGACCCTGGGTTCCCTCGTCTTTACAGGGCTGAAGGCGATCACGTGACCACCAAAATAAGTCAACAGAGGCAGAAGCAAAAAGCAGCGCGTGTTGAGAGCGCCCGGGACGGGTGTGTAGTCCTTGAGACACGGCGTATGCGGAACACGGGTGTCGGGTCACGTTAAAAGTAAGTGTCGGTCGCGGCAAAGCGGCAAGGTGGGGGATTCACTAGCCCAAGGGACGGGGAGCAGGCGCGTGGGAGTCACGGAGGTACTGGCGAACGTAACCTCAGAGCTGTACATTTGTAAATAGTGTAAATAGGGCAGATTTGTACATAGAGCTCGTGTCTGTGTTGTCATTTCGCTACCACGACGCCACAGTAGAATCATATGCAACGCAAGCTCCCCGCTTGCTCCTCCTGTGGCGTGACAGCCAGCTCCTGCGGCCCCGTGAGCTGTCTGCAAAGCCTACAGCCTGGGCTCGGGCCGTCTCGGTGCGAGCCGCTCGCTCGCCGCCGCCAGCTACAGTTGGTAACAGTCTTGTTTGTACAGTCCATAATTTTCTCGAAAAACGTTAATTTTAAGCGGAAAATTAATACTAATGAAAAAATATATTACAAGATAATTGAATAATTCTAGTTAAATAAAATGTAATTTTGTACACCAAGACGAAATGGCCTTAATTTTGAAGTTCACCAGCACATTTAGTCGCTCGGGAACAAGCCGCTAGGAAGGTTTCTAAGCAACTAAATATGCTGGTGAACTTAAAATTCAAGGTCGTTTCGTCTAGGTGTACAAATTAACATTTTATTTAACTGGAATTATTCAATTACATTGTATTATATTTTTCATTAGTATTAATTTCCACTTTAAATTAACTATTTTCAAGCAAATTATGGACTGTACAAACATAACTGTTACCAACTGTATGTCCCCCATTCGTCCAGATCCCGTGCGGCGCCTCGCACGCTCCGGGTGCAGGTTCTCTCGGCCCATCACTTCGTCGTCTCCCTTGTAGCTGGGCTCCTTGGCGCTCGTTCGGCAGACGCCTGAAGACTCTCCTCTGCGAGACCGGACTGGCCTGCCGCACTACCTCTAGAACTCTTGAACTGCCTTCTGTCGGCGCTTGCGGGTCCGTTAAGTAATGAGCGCCGCCGCTGGCAGAGACTCGTGCCCAGGTGTGTCAAAATGGAATAGCCACGTTAGCACACCGAAATAAAATATATCAAATGATTTATTACTATTTTATTGCTAAGTAATTGCCACAGTTTGGAATGAATTGCCACGCATTTCTGTATCAAAAACAGGCGAGAAGGGTGTCAGCACAAATTGGGGTCCGTAGGTCGACGGAAACCCTCAAATGATTTATTGCTAATTAATTGCCAATTTTTCACCTAGTTTCAGTGATTCTGACTAGCTTTCTATTTATTATGTTTATGTTCCACATAATTACCTTTGTATAATTCTATATCCGTTGAGCTTTCAGATCCAAGCGCTAACTTCAATATCGCAGTATGCTCTAAACTCCAGTTAGAAGTCGCAAATAAGCTCTCTATCAGCTGTAAATCTTCCATTTATTGTACTTTCATTGCTCGGGATACATCGCTTCCTGGTCCAAAATGCATGTCGGTAATTCTTTTCCTTTGCGATTCAACTCTCTTTCAGTTTCACGTTCTATTACAAATGCCTATGTGTCATAATCTTCGTCATTTCTTTAGTTCCTGTTGACGTTGCTGTTCTAGTTTACCAGCAATTGTGAAACTACCGTAACGAAGCGGTCAGCCTGTGTCGCGGAATCCAACAGCATGCAAGCGATGTTAATGCCTGTGGCGAAAACAATGATTCTTTACTCCGTAGGAAATCATCCGTTATTGGGCGACGTGAGAGTATTTTAAACATCATCACTCTCGTGTAGGATGAATCGGACATGTAGCTCTTACTAGGCTGTACTAGTGGAATATATATTTTTTCAGAAAACTATTCTGCTATATAACCGGCGTTGAAAAAGTATTATATCAGTGCTCTAGACCCCCGCCGGCGTAAGCGGAGATCCCAACTTCGTGTAGGAGCTCGATTCTGAGAAGACGTCTTTGATGAAATTTAATCAATTCCATTCACGTGACTCTCATGAGTGGCTGTACGCGACGATTTAACAGAAGTAAAGTGCGGAACGCGCACAGCCAGTGGCCGTATTTCTCAGAAAATTTAACTCAAGGATGCTCCGCTCCTCAACTCTCCCGCGCACCAAAGCTGCCTTTCCTGCCCCCCGCGCGAGAACTCGCTAGCTGATTCGTAATTATTTCGAAGCGGAGTGGGAGCATGGCGTACGCGAATACCCTTTTTCGCATCTTCTGTTAACAACGTTAGCATTCTGTGTAATAGTAGTAGAACCAGTTACCCTCTTACCTCATTCGAGGGTTCGAGGCTGTTTAGATATTGTCACGAATCCATCACGCTCGACTTCATAATTATCTCTTCTCCACGGTACAATGCCATGTCATTGATAGTATGAAACTAGTGATGCTTCGACAGCACATACTTTCTTGTATTATTTCTAACTGCACTTTTGAACATTCAAAGAGTTAAATGGAAATGAGATCTGCGCCATTTTTAAGCGCCCTTTGTTCTTTCAGAACAAAAAGTTAAATAAAATTATGAAGAATTTGAGAAAATTTTGAAAATATTGAGGCTTCATGCAACGTACTTCCCAACAATCAAGATTTCACATTCAAATTTGCAGGGCGTTGAGTTCGGTAAGACCGATCGCGGATTGCCAATTTTGAAGAAAGCGGAACTGTGTAGGACCTAGCTGACGCAAACGGACAGACATGTCTGTATCTGTCCATTTTGCTTTCAACCAATTTTTCAGTATTCAGGACTCACAAAACTTGGACTATGACTATACAACGTGTTAGGAGGGAGAAGTAATTTATTGCGTAAAGGAACAAGAATTATGCAACTTTTCGAAATCTAGGCCTCACAATACACGTATTTTTCTGTCGAAAAATCGCCAATTTTTGTCGCTACATTACTTTCATTACTTTATCTTTGCTATATGGGTATATAGTAAGGCGAAAAAATAAAACAATGAATAACCAATTATGTAAGAAACTCTACTTCCTACAAGTTTTATGATAATCCCATTTGACATAAATCTCGTACATAATTAATATTTTTTATTAAAACTATTCTTTTTCTACTTATTATTAAATATATCTCGAAAACTGTTAGGTGTAAAAACAATGCGTTGAATATATTTCGTGGAAAATTTTATTTTATTCAAATCTTATAGCAATGTTATTCAACTGCAATGCATATGTCCTGGGTTATGTAGAAAAAATATTTATTGTAAGCTTTGATTGATAATACTTTGGAGCGCACTCGCCATATCGAACTTAACTTTTTACCTCCTTTCATAAAAATTGAAGACAATTGTCTCTGAGAATATTTAGCTACCGTGAATGTACTCCGCAGAGAAGGTTTTATTAAGGACTATTCCTCGAAGTCTCGAAAGATTCAAGAGGATATTCAATACTACTTCAATTACTGCGGTGTGAAGTACTTTCCTTGAAGCAGCGAAACTTACATTTTTCAACATTTGCAAATCAGATTTACATGCTCTGAGGAGTTCCGTGGACGGATCGTTTGTGGGCGCACTAACACAAGTAGTCCAAGTGCACGTTTTGCCTCGCCCACGAATCTAACCGCCTCTCCCATCTCACGGTTCCGGCCTCTCACGACTTCGCAAAAAGGTCCAGTGTGACGCCGTGAATTTGCAGACGTGTCCCAGTCGTTACCTTGCCCTATCTCATGCGATGGGTCTCCCCCATCTGTCTGCCTGGAGCGCGATGGTGTGTCTCGCAGGCAGTAAACGAAATTGCGTTATGCCGTAGACAGGTCTACTGCGGTCTCTCCGTCTACTGCGGTCGCTGCGGATCTTCACGTAACATGTTCATGAGCGCACCCATTCCGAGGGAGCGGGTATGTTTGTAGTACAGTAAAATTTGTCCAAACCGGAACCTAAACAAGCCGGAAACCTGCCTTAACGGGAAAATTTCTTCGACCCGTGAAGTTAAATGATATTTTAAGCAGCAAAACACGGGTCCCTTCCAACGCGCAAACAAAACGGTTTTTCATGACCTACATGGGAAAAAGTTTATACAAACGGAATTCCGTGAATTTAATGCAATTAGCAGAGAGACGCGAAATGTTCTTAAGGAAGTGAATGCATTTGCCAGTCTGTTTTAAATTCTCTATCTCTGTGACAGGCGATTTACATTAAGTCGTGGAAGCCGCACATTGAAGGGGAGGATTTTCAGCTGTGTTAGCATATTTTCCCGGCGCGGCTAAAGTTGCAGTGACTTTCGCCCAGCTGGGCGCTCTTAGTGCTCTTCCCGCCAGTTATGGGAGTACCATGGCGCACCACTGTGTTATGGAGACGCGAACATGAATTTCGCGCGTCCCACTTTAAAAAAATAAATATTGATTCCCCTGCGCCTCTACGCTTGAAGCACTGCCTCACACATTCGGAGGCCGCGTCGGCGGCGCTGCTGCCACCGTCGCCTCGCAGCCGCCGCCGCTGTCGCCACCGTCGCCACCGTCGCCACCGTCGCCACCGTCGCCACCGTCGCCACCGTCGCCACCGTCGCCACCGTCGCCACCGTCGCCACCGTCGCCACCGTCGCCACCGTCGCCACCGTCGCCACCGTCGCCCCCGTCGCCCCCGTCGCCACCGTCGCCACCGTCGCCACCGTCGCCACCGTCGCCACCGTCGCCACCGTCGCCACCGTCGCCACCGTCGCCACCGTCGCCACCGTCGCCACGCCGCCGCCGCTACCGCCACCGTCGCCGCTGCCCCCTCTCTCGGCTCTTCCCATACCCCCTGCCCACTCACCCGCCCGGCGGCCGCTAGCCCCCCCCCCGCCCGCCGGGAGTGAACTCGCGGTGGACGAGGGAGACGTGGCTGGTTGGCCGCAGACGGGACCTGAGCATAGAGGCGAGAACTGTGCGTGAGCAGGCGAATGGACTGGACTGGAAGTGCAGATCACGGCGAGCTAACCTAGCCTGCGGGTATTTTGTTTCGGCGAAGTGCATTTCGAGTGCATTTAAACCCCTCTACTGGACAGACATGTCAGAAGAGGAGAATTTTACTAAGAGTGTAGTCTTGTTTGTAAAGTCTAGACATGTAGTTAGAATAACTATACATTTGTGCCTCGTATGCTTCAGAATACTTTGCAATGCTTAAAACTAATTTCACCTTCTTTATTGTATCAATCATGCAGACTTGCCTAGTAAGTGCGCTTTTCATTTAATGTTCAACCGCAGCTTTGCAAGAGTTTGAGAAATTGTTAATGGTTATTAGTATTCCTTGACAAGCTGTCAGCATAGATTTAGACATTGGGATAGCTTGTCTCTCGAGGCGTAGGCCGTAGGGGAATTCCCTGCCCTTGCGACTCTCTGAGACTGGAAAAGTGTACGGGCATGTCTTCAATTTACAAGTCTTCCTGCCCCGCGTTGAAAATCATAACCCCTCGGCCAGAAACGGATTGCTCAAGGCCATGCGACGGTATCAGAAAGTCACAGTACTCTGTGATGCATTGTTGAGAAACTCAGAAATCAGTCCGAATAGAGCCACTATGCTGTGATGTGATGTGTATTTTTATGAGTTTAACATCCAGTTGAACAAAGGCTAAAAAAATACAAAATCCATACCTTAGACGAAAAGGTCAAACTTAATCTCAGAAGCTGTTAATGAAGAATGTGTAATGTGAATTCATTTATTAGTGATTTCTTCTATAAATACGTCATTTGGTAATGTATTTGAATAATTATAATAAAGTCATGCAATTTACTACTTTCAGAACGGAAATAATATCACAAGTGTCATAAAATGAAGAACCTCGCATACAACGGAAACCTCTCTAAATCGGAATTTTATTTTTCCCATTCTATTCCGGTTTGGACTGATTTTACACTACATTGTTAAGTGTTAAAATGTATATAACTTGTTAAAACCGTTTAGGGCAACTAAGGGTTCGAAGTTCACATTTTGCGAATGAACATGTGATCGGAATTCTCATTTAAGGAAGTTACAGTTTTGGCCGTAGCACGAAATTTTTTGGTCTGCTTCAAAGCCAGCACCTGCCGAACACAATTGTTCGATAAGATACCTACCAATCAGAGGCAAATTTCACGTGTGTAACATCCTTAGATCTATAAAAGATTTTACGCAAAAAGTTATGTATTTCCTGATGGCAATTTTTTTAATAAAAAAAAGGATTTTATTCTGTTTTTGTGTTTTAATTACGGGAACACAATTTACTCAGATCAACCGAATTTCAGCTTCTCTCTGTCTTTCGGACCAAATTGTTCTTTATGTTTGTGTAAATGAGAGGAAAAGTGCGACCAATCCCTCAAAACGTGCGTTTGGGTGGTCAGAGCACTTGAGTATTGTCATTTATCAGCCAAACTGCGTAGAAAAGCGTCCATAAGCGTTTATAAATTTTAAAATATCTAATAAAGTTTACCATTCGTCCCTTTTATTATTCTAGGTAAAGCATAGCAGCTAGGAAAGACCATTACATATTTGGTATGATTTATGTAGTCAAAGAACAAACTGAATGTGACGTATGTGGGAGAAGTACTATCAGCGCACGAATCTTAAGCTTATTCAGTTTCTTGAGCTCCAGAATGTTTTCTCAATATTTTACTATAAATAGTTGAGTGGTGAATTGAAGTTTCAAAAAAAGCGAGGTTAGCAACATTTCAAAAATACAGTTTCGCTCCCGAGTTATAGAATTTATTTGCATCAGTAAACGAACTGCAGATTTGATTTTTTCGTATTTCTAACAAAATTGTAAGACCCCTCCACCGGTTGCACTCCTACCATAATAGCAAAAGGAGTGCTCAATAAAACGTGCGCATAGTGAAGCCACATTTATGTCCAGAAGCAAAATAAGGGACCATCTGAATATTTCTTCAATTGATCAAGGAAACTGAACAAAAACCTGATGGAGATGGAGATTGTTGATGGAGATGGAGAAATAGTTTTCCGTCATTTTGCCTGAAATAAAGACAATTAATAAATTTTTATTATTAAGCATTTTTTCTCAACAACTGCTCCAACTTCTTTTTTTGTCGAATAGAGAAAAACACATTTATAAAGACACAAAGCCCATTGACTCTGTATTTTCGAAAATTGCGAAAAAAATAGCATTGCAAAATTAAAACTTTGATATTTAAATTTGTTCAAAGAATATTCACCTTCCACCGGGAAGAATCTTCAATCCCACCGGGAAGAATCTTCAATCCCACCGGGAAGAAACATCAATCTCGTCGGGAAGAATCTTCACCTCCTCTCGGGAAGAATCTTCAATCCCGCCTGGAAGCGAAACCGGGTCTCCTGTTTTACGCTCAGTTGTTCTTACACTATTTCAGACAGGGTGGTGACAAATCAATACAATTTTGGTAATAAAGAAGTTCTTCCTTAATAAAATCTCTTCTAAGAATGGATCTTTAAATAAAGTCATGCAATTAGTTTTGAAAATACGAGTAGTTTTTTAGTAATGTTTGCTTAAAGGAAAGGCAATTTATAAAACCTGTTTTTTAAAAAAGGCTGCAAATATTTTCTGGGTTCAGTACTTTGCAGTAAATGACTGGGTGCATTACTTTGTCAGAGAGTGCCTATTTAGGCAGACATAACCAAGTGGCAAAACTCATTCACCGAGAACTAGGAATGAAACTTGGAATGTTGGGGAATAATTCTCTAGCATACTACAACTATGAACTAGATGTTGTGCTGTAGACGGAGACGCACGTCATACTGGAATTAGCCTATTATGACGGATAAAATAGTTCATCATATTAGACAATGAAAAGAAAACAGCTCCTACAATCGACGTTGCAATTCCTTGGACTCACAGCTAGCGGAAGTCCGAAGAGGAAAAATTCAGAAGATATGAGAACTTGGCAATTTAATTAAAAAGCATTTGGAAGTTGCACGAGGTCTCCCATTTCCTCATGATCATATCCATTGGAGTCATCGCCAGGAACTTTAAAAGAAATCTGGATAATTTAGATATCAAAAATATCTTTCACGAATACCAGAAAGCCACCCTCCTTCAAAAATGTCACATTGTCAGAATATTCTTAAATGCGTGACATTCATGTAAGTCAGAATGAATTTCCTTTCTGCGCAGTCCGAGCCTAGTCCTGTAACATCAATTGGACAGGTGAAAGATTTCCTTGCTAAAGCAGAGAAAGTGTGAAAATCGAAATAATAATAATAATAGTATAATAATAATAATAGTATAATAATAATAATAATAATAATAATAATAATAATAATAATAATAATAAATATCAAAACTGCCGATCTGACGGCCGAGATCGCTATGGCGGTAGTAGTGCAGTAGCGGTTTCGGACCAGAGGATAGCGGGTTCGAGTCTAGCCTCGGGCATGGTCGTGTTGTGTGTCTCTGTGTATCTATTTCATCACTCATTACAATTTCATCCCATCACCCAGGACTTACAACCCTGGGATATAAAAAAACAGAAACAGCATTAAAATGCTGATTCTCCCTATAGAAAAATAAAGTGCACCTACCCCGATTATCAAGTCTGAACCCCCGTGGGATGCACGTATTGCGTGCATCGCGGTTTGACCCCATGAAGGCCGATCCGCGAAACAAAAAATAATTAAAAACTGACAATGCTAAACTCTTCAAGTTTCGTGACAAACAAAAAGAAGAAAACAAACTATAATCTAAACTCGAACATAAACTTTTCACAATTAAGACCGCTCTGCACTGGCACTGCAATGCACTTCACTTCACTATAACACTTGAAACACTTTCTTCGTTATTTCTATTCTCTACACTTTACATCTCACGTCACAATATACAGTCGTACATTGCTCTATAACCTACTATTCTTAATTGAGGCACTCACTTGGGAATACCCTAAATTAATTTCCTAAACTGTTGAATGCTTCGAGGAAATGTTTGAAAGGTTTTTGCAGGAAATATATTCTATTCGACTGTCATTCGATTTATGAAAAAAAATTCCCGAAATCTGTTCTCTGTGATCCTAAATTTATTTTGTTCCTCTGATCCCCTCTACTGATGCGTGTAGGAATTCTTAGCAGCCGATTAATTTCTCTCCATGGTGTGTGACCATTATATGCTTTATATAAATCACAAAGTCTTGCCATTGACTGCCTCTTTTCGGGTGAACATCACCCATATATTTTCTTACCGCCAAAAGTAAATGTAGCTGTTCCCTGCTGAATCCTTTCAAATGTTTTACCCCACATTTTATGCGGATCCCAGCAAATTGCACTATATTCCATTATTAGACGAACAAGGAATAAATAAGAAATTTCTTCCTCGTTAACCGTATTCGTTTTTTAAAACGCGCATTACAAAGTGAAAAGACCTCCAAGCTAACTTCTTGATCTTAATTTATTATCGAAATAGATTCCTAGTTACTTACACAAAGAAATACTCGGAAAATTTGGAACTTAAATGTTAATTTGTTTCGCTGTAGTTGTGACCCCTGCCACAATCGATGGATTTTCTTTTACAGATATTTATGGTTATACCATTCTTTTCCGCCCAGTAATGTAACGCTTGAATATCCTGTTGCAACGTTTCTTCGTCTTCTTTGGATTTCATGATGCGATATATTATGAAATCGTTTCCTAATAACCGAACATTTGAGATTAAGTGCGATGGCAAATCATTGACGAACGCTAGAAATAGAAGAGGTTCAGTGACACTGTCCTGCGGTATTTCTGACGTAAAGCTTGCCCCGGAAGATAACTCTTGTTCAATTAGGGTTTTCTGTGTCATATCTTGCAGAAAATCGCTAATTCATGCCACCCCCTGAGGTCGATGCATACTTTCTTTAATTTCTTAACAAGTCGATCGTGTGGAACGACTTCGAACGCTTTGTCAAATTCTATAACTATTTCGTCTACTGTCCGACTCGCGTGAATTTCATCTGCTTGATCCTGAAATAGCGCGACTACCACACTTTAACATGAGCAACCACCCCTGAAACCGTGTTGGCCATGATACAGCCATTCACAATTTTTCTCGGCTAATGTATCTCTCAAATAGATGTTCCAAAAGTTTGCAGACGACTGACGTAAGACGTACCGGTCTATATTTACTTAGTATAGTTTTGTTGCCACTTCAAAATTGATACAACAAATGCTAATTTTCAATCATCAGGTCCTTTTGAATTGTTCATATGCACGTGAAATATTCTAATGCGGTACGGTATTAGGTATATGTAAAAGCGATGAAATAAAATTAAATTATCTCCGTAAATGAGCAAATGATTTATATGCTCGTTTTTATGGTCTTCCTCAATTAAATAGCGATATGAGGACGGGATGCCATGCCACTAATTGTCTGGGAATTTAAATAATTTTGTTACGTCTCTTTTGAAATACTATTGATATATTCTATATAAGGCTTCATTGAATTATTTTCCCCGACGAATAATTTATTGCCGTTCATGAAAAGAACAATTCTTTTACATTGAAAACACTGATAATTATTTGATACTGTTAGTTCTGGGACTAAAAACCTTATCTCCATGTTTGGAGCAGTGTTGCTCGGCCAAGATCTCAGAGCAAACTGGTCGAGAGGAGAGTACCTTTGCCGGGTACCGTTTCAAATATTTTCTTAAAAAACAACATGAAAAGAAATCATATCTGTTGCGTATATTTAATATAATTAATGTAATTAATATGCATATAGTTATATACGTAGGTAAGTCAAAAAGTATCTGCAATTTTGCTCTAATTGTCTTTAGTTTGATTCTACGGCTTTGTGTGTTGCCTAACTAGATGGGACCGTTGTCTTTGCCTGTAGGAGGGTTCAGCGTTATCTGATCAGTCAGTCTTGCGCTGTTGTGGTGTAAAGATGGCTACAGCACTCCCTGTTTGCACCAAAGAAGAAGAGCTTTCCGTAATCCGTTTTTTATGGTTTAAAGGTGTACTAGGAAATCTATAGCAGGTTTTTAACACAATACGGGCACAATGTTCTACCACAGAGAAGTGTTTACCAGTTCCCAGAACAGTGGTCGAACAAGCGTCAAGAAAGAGTGAAGAACGGCAGCAAATGAAGAAGAAAGAAGCTATGGTTTCCAAATCAACTTAATGAAGAGCACAAGCGCAATCGTGTGAGAATCGTGTGTTGGAGCATCCTGTGCACAGTGGTATTGCTCTAGATTGGCTATGTTCGTACCTTAAACAACGATCTCAGAGAGTAGAAATACCTTACTGGAATGATGGAACTTTATGTACACACCTTTCCGGTTCTTTGCCAATTGCACGTGGAGTCCCGCAAGGATCAATTTTAGGCCCTATTCTCTTCCTATTATACGTAAATGACATGCCCTTAGCGATTCGAAACGGAAGAACAGTTCTCTTTGCGGATGACACAAATATTCTTTGCAAAAAAGAAACCGTAAATAGTACAATATTAGACGTTTCAAATTGGTTCCGTAATAACAAATTAAAAGTAAATGAAAAGAAAACTGTTTCAATGCAGATTTCCATATCAAATAAAAAATTCTGTACTCCATTGAAAATGAACGGTGTGCCATTGACTGATGCTAATGTAACAAAATTTTTAGGTCTATCAATTCAGTCAAACCTCAAATGGAATGCCCACTTAAATTAATTGAACACAACATTAAGTTCATTATTTTACGCGTTCAGAATTCTTTCAAATTCCGGCAGCCTTCATACAGCTCGTTGTATATATTTTGCCAATGTTCCCTCCCGCCTGAGATTGGCATAATATTTTGGGGAAACACATCTTATAGCTCACAGACTTTCAGATTACAAAAAAGAATTGTACGAATAATAAGCAAATCCACGTGATTCTTGTAAGTCACTCTTTATGAATCTACGAATTTTACCATTACCTTGTCTCCTGATTTACGAATCAGTAGTTTTTGTCAAAAATGACTTACTTAAGGGCGGGAATATATTTTCAGCAAACGCCGATGTCTATAAGTATAACACACGACGTAGTAATCATATTCACCAGGTGGCAGTATCAACAGCTCACTACAAAAAATTCACATACAATTCATGTACATTACTCTACAACAGTTTGCCAGAAGACATTCAACGATTAAATTCAATAGAAAAGTTTAAGTCCCAAGTAAAATCTTTTCTGCTGCATAACTGTTTCTATACAATTCGAGACTATACCGAGCATCAAAAAGGAATGTAGAATTAATTTTAACAATGATAGTTAATGTAATTATTTATCATTTGGACTGTATAATTCTAAAGAACCTGTAACAAGTATTGTACCACAGTTTCTTGGTTGATGGCGCCCATCTCGATCAGGTTTTTCGTCCAGTTTCCCTGATCCTTGAGCAAATGCTGAGATGGTCCTTGTTTTGCTTCTGGACATAAATGTAACTTCATTATTTGTGCACGTCTTCTGAATTTCAGTGGGAAATATAGTTATTCAAACTATCGTTTTTCATATTATCGCGGCAAAAAGTATTATTCTTTCATGAAGAACATGAGGGTTCAGTGCAGGAATTTATAGCTAATTTACCTTTGAAAATATATTTTATTATATAGGAGCGAATATTTTGTCAACAAAACTCGAAAAAAAACCTCTCTTTTCTGTATTCAAAATTCGACTAGAATATGGTTTAGGATAGAGACCACAGAATTATGAAAACGTGCACAAAATTGACTTCTCCCCATAGCTCGTCACACGCAGATTTTAAGTGTTTTTGACGTAAATAAATAAATAAATAAATAAAAGTCCCAATCTCGCTCCGTCGGAATACCATCTGTTTGGTCTGTCGATTCTGCTCCGATTAACAGTTAAAACAAGTGGTGCATACGCGCCTTGCTGCACAATCAAAAACCTTTTTTTCAGAAGGTATCGGAAAGTTTGTGCAAAGATGGGCCAAGTGTGTAGAAAAGAAGGGTGACTATGTTAAAAAATATCAATAAAAATTGTGTATTCTTCCTGTAATAAATTATAACCATTGATTGCAGATACTAATTGACTTACCCTCGTATAAATACCAATAGTTTATATGATAAAAATAAATACCAAAGTAATGAAAGTAAAAAGTCCGAACGTTGATGCAAGAAAACTATAAATCTAAAACATAGAGGCATTTTGCGAAGGAAGCTTTAGCTGGCGAGTCTCAGTACAGATAGAGCACTTTGCCTACCACACGAGATCCTGATCTACGTCCTTTGGGGACGTGCGCAGCGTACCTGCCAGGGCGGCCCTGCCTGATCGCAAAGCGCGCGTGGGCGCCGTCTGAGAGGGCGACGAAGAGACGACGCGGAGCCGAGAGGGCCAGGGCGCGGCGAGGAAGCGGTGGCGGCGGGGCTGGCGGCGGGGCGGGGGCGGAGCGGGGAGGGGCGGTTGAACAGCGAGGAGCCCTCGCAAACAGACCGGTTCGCTGAAGGGCGTCGAGGGCCGCGTTGGCGAAGTGGAGGACGGCGGGGACGGCCAGGACGCCTGCACACGACTGCGAAGCACGGCATCCGTCGCTGAGAACGCGCTTTGGCCACACGACGACAGCGAAGACATGAGGATGACGGTTATGACGTTGACAATGATTATGATGCCGACGATGATAATGGCGACGGTGATGACTAGAGACCGTATTTTTTATATAATTACATATTTTTTGTCTTTCTATTTACCGTTCTCAAAATTGTAATCTTGGTAAATCGTCGCCGTCCTAACACAATAATCAATTTTTTTGTTACATATATTTACATATTTAATAAAATATTACATATTTTGCTACTCTCACAAATTATTTTTATTCTATCAATTTTTTATTCTATCGGTTTTTATGGAATTTTCAAAAAAAAAAATTATTTCGTGCAAAAATTTACCAACATTATTATTGCGTTTTGAGGTATGCTGTCTGGTGCGCCTGCTTCAGTTATCTCAGTGACGGGAAGCGCGCCTCAGCGACTGAGATCATTTTTTACGTTAGGTGTGAAGAGTATCACTGATGCCGCGTTTTGAGACCTTTAACCCTAATCCGAGAAACTTTGGCGATTGTTGACGTGTAACACTTTTTTGAGAATGCTACACGCTGCAGAGATTATTTTCTGGTTGTAGATCATCGCCAGTTTCTACGATGGTTTCTTTTGCGGCCGTCTAGTCCGGCTGCTAAACTACGGTCCTGGATAGAAATACGTGACGCTTTTAGTACTGACGGTAAAGTTGTATGATACAATGTGTGCGACAACGTATTCTCGTGAAATGGTTTTAAAAATGTGTGTATTATTTTTTAATTTGTTTAGGATTTTTTATAAATAGTACAATTACGTATTATTTAATGTGTTTTGTAATTAGTGTATATTTTGTATTAGTGTATATTACATGTTGTATCCGATGTTACATATATTTTACATATTATGTTTTCATTACTTATTTATGTACATATTTTGACTTTCATACTACATATTTTTCTGGTCTCTAGTAATAATGGTGACGAAGACGATGCACAGCTCGACGAAAGACAAGTCGACGAAAGTTGAGATAAAAATGAAAATATAAAAAATTAAAATGAATTTGGAATCTGCGCTCTAATATACATGATTGTGTATGCTGAAGAACGGGATCCATCGCTGAGGACGGGCTATTGCCACACGATGACAGCGCCAACGATGACTGTGAGGACGACAGAAATAATGATGACGGTGCGGACGACATTAATAATGATGACGATACCGATGACGAAAAGGGCGATGGTGATAACGATGACGCTGTCGACAAGATCAATACAAGAAACTACAACAGTTCGTGTTACACCCTCACATTGTTTCTCGCATTATTTCTAACTTCTCCGCTGTATTGTACCACTGCATAAATATATAAAAGTGTTTTCAACCAGCAAATGGTCCCCCTAGTTAACTCGTTATCATCCGTACTACTACTCTACAGAAACGCCGTGAGGGCGGAACTCAGGCCGACGCTTAAAATTGTAATTGCCCTAACACAACTTTTTTCCAACATAGGCATTTTCGAAAATTCGGAGAGTTCGCCGAAAATGGGACTAGCACCGTATTTTTTGCCGGAGGTTGTTACATACGAGGAGAAAATTTAATAAAAAAATGACACGGTTTTTGAGAAAGTAATGCTTTTAGAAATTACACAACTTTCATTACCAGGTCCCGGCAATAATTTATTTTCCTTCTGAAAAAAACCGTTTTCCGGCCCGCGATTACAACACTTTATCTTAAGAACTAAGTATGTAAAAGAAAAAATAATAAAACTGAATATGTATTAATGTGCTTTAATTTGCATGATAATCAACTAACTTGCAATAAAATATATTGGTGCCAACATTAGAGTTATATTAAATTCAATATTATTCCAAGCAACTAAAAAATGATGAAATGTTTGGGCTATGGGTTTCAAAAATATCTACTATCTATAACAAGTATTTACAATGTAATTTTCCGAGCATAACACACTACACAGCATACGGGTACACAAGGGATTACTCAGAGTTCGGGTGAAAAATCGATAGGGTTAATATTCAGATTATGTATCAATATGTTTCCGTGATTTAGCCAGCATGCTAACCTTTGTAATGATTGATGATTGTTAGTAATTTCAAAAAATTATAATATTTTTTGTCGGTGTAAAAGCGTCTCTGAAATTCATGAATAAGTATGTCACGTGTCCGTAAAATCTAAAATATATTGAAGGTTGCAACCAGCGTCGAAAAGAGCAGACTCAACTTATTATCTACAATATTTTTGCGCAAAATATGGGCGGTTCCCAATAACTATATCTTGCACTTCCCCTTTTTGTAATTAAGTGGATGTTTGCCAAGTTCTTGTGTAAGTTTTGTGAAAAAAACCTTAATAACTATCACTATGACCTATTGTTTTACGACCACCATCCGGCTATTTCCAAACTCTTGTGTGTTTTCCTTTTAGATTACTAGGTTCTCATCAAATTACCCAGCAACAAAAAGACACGTTTTTCTTCAAATCCGAAATAACAATATCTTATTTTTTTGTTGCTTTTGAACAATCAGTATGGACTATTTTTTATTGTATCAGTATTGAATTCTGTCTAGGCTAAGTTGTTGGTTTTGAACATTTATACTACTCGGAGAATGTGTTTGAAACTTTGAGAGTGTTACTGATGAGCCGTTAGAATTAAATACACATCACATTCTGTCTTTTCATGTATTTGGACTTTTATATTATTATTGTTATTATTATCGTTATACCTTATGCCTTAATAGTGCGTACAAAAATTGTGGAATTTATCTAATCATTTATTTATTTATTTATTTATTTGTCAAAAAAACAGTAAAAACTGTATATGACGTATAATCACACAACAAATTATGACAATTACGGTAATTGATGTAATATCCCACAAATTCACTATTTTAGATGGTCATTGACATTATGATAACTTTCTATATCAGTGTGTAGGTTTACAGGAAGAACTAATTCCTTGAGACTTTGTAACATAGTCTCCCGGATGGCTACGGTATTTGATATTGAAATGCAATGAGTTGAGAGTTGGTGGAGAAAAATGGATCTGTAAAATGTTAATTCAAATGACCTGAAATCTTTGATCAGAAACAGAAGTGTCAAAAATGTTTTTTCTTCGCTGTCCTATATATCCTTTATAACTTCTAAAATATCTTTACGGAATATCTGACACTACAAAACTTAACTGCAACTAATTTCACAACACTGCAAAAACAATTGATAAGCACTAGTCATTAATTAACGATTACTTATTATGAAATAAGGTATGTGATAAGTAAAACAAATAGTAACAACAACTGTAGAAAATTATAATTATTTCAATATCTTATGTTTTAAAAAGTTTGTCTTCGGAATTGATACATCGAATACAACTATTTATTTTTTTAACACCGAGGCAAACAGTTACAAAGGTTATGGCGAGCAAATGATTCCAATCAGTAACGTTTTGGGTAGCAAAATAAAAACCTTCAACATGTGTACTTTGAAGCTTTACTTAATTTTGTGTTCGTGTAGGAAATCTGTTTTTCAGATCAATTTTGAAATTTCATCATTCCTTTACTGAGCTACATCACGTTTTATTCAGGCTTCAGACACGTCTGACAAATTCGATATGGGCGGGCATCAAGGAAGTAGAGCAAAGCGTGGGCGGCGAGAGGGGAGCGCGGTACGGGAGCATTCGTCAGCGCCAACGACAGGGAAGCATCTGCTCGGGGCCGGCGGGGCTATGACGTCACAGGTTGGAGTGGGAGAATACGAATGGGCGTGACGTCACGAAATTGCGTAAGCCGAGGGAGAAGCTGGGTTGGTTGGAGCGGAAAATGACCTGTGTCGTTGAGCCTTGAGGTTGGCGAGGGTCAGCATGACCCAGAGAAGCAGTGTTAGGTGCTGAAAGTGGAATTCAAACAATTTGGTATCGATTTAAAATCTAAGATTATAAAAGGCGTCACGTCTTAAGTTTTGATCATAAATATAAATGAGGAAAATATTTCTAGGAAGACTTGTACAATTCTTTAACAAGTTAATAACGGTATTCAGTTTTCTCCAACATTTTTTTCTCGATATTTAATGGAAGGATTTCATTGACTAAACCTCCTATAGGATGTTTTCAAGCTCAAGATGTATTACTCGTAGCAGGATACGTCTATTTTTCAGCTTTGCATGCGTCAATAATTAGGGGCTTATGTAAATCTTTCTTGTTTTTGTGCAACAAAATTAAAAAAACGTATGCGTCGAAAGAACTCTCTCGTGTTGTCCGCTAGATTACTTTTCAAAATATGATCTTACCCAATGAACTTCAGATTTTGAAGTTCAATATTTTCAGCATGATCAACGAAGTTAAAATAAGGAACCATCCATAAATTATGTAAAACAATTTTGCAGTATTTTGAATCTCTCTCTCCCCCTTGTAACGCAACTCTAATGCGCGTTTCAACCTCGTCCCCCAAATAAGTCCCGTAAATACGTACGTAACGTTTGTGACAAGAATCAGCCATTTACAATAAATAAAAATAAATTATAAAGCCATAACGAGTTGTATTAATTGTATTTGTGTTATATTTCTTATCGAAAAAGTCATAATTAGTTGGCGATATAAACTGCGATATAAACAATAAGATTGGGAATAATTTTACAATCTATGAAGTACACCTAGACGAGATAATTTCTGAGAAGCCGTGCACACTTTGTCGTGAATGATACATTGGCCCCGAGTCTACCGCGCCAATTTAATTAGATTCTAGAATATACTATAGATCAGTTTTGAATACTTTCATCGTCATATAAAAAATTAGTGAATTGATACATGATAAATTAAAGAAAAAATATTTTCGTTTATTGTAACAATATGATGAGATGAACTCAAATATCTAATTATTAACTGCAATTTAAAAGATTAAATGATGGTGGCGCAATTCAGACTTTAGATTCTCATTCAGCGCATCGACATTCATAGATAAACAAGGGTCAAGTCTTTGAGTCTGACATCAACCCCCTGAAAACAAAAACAAACATACAATTTCACGGTGGTTTTTTCGCGATTTAGAAAACAGGAGGGCGGTGGCACAATTCTGACTTATGATTCGGTTTCAACGCGTGAAAAATACATAGAGAAACATGTGTCAAGTCTTTGGGTCTGACATTATTTGTGTGCCTGTGTAATTAGTTTTGTTTACAAGCAGGCAAAAATAAATGTTTAACATTTTTGATTTATTATTTAAATGGAAATTTAAATTATTAAAACAATCTGTTACAGCAGACATTCACTACGATGATGTAACTTCAATGAAAATCAATTGTTATTATTTATTCTTTAGAAAGTGCATGGTAAGAAAAACCACCAAATCCAAATTTCCCATAGCCACAAAAATTATTACCAGTCGTGGATTCGTATGAGCGGATATTTTCAGTTTCGCGAAGAAGAAAACAAGGTATTCAGACTCCGAGAAGTAAGTATCGTTGCGTCTTGTAGTAAATACGTGAGCTAACCAAAGTAAAAGTTAAATATTGACGGAATTGGAATATAATTTATAAATTAAATACATTTGTAAATAATAGGTGAATTAAAAGTTAGTATCACAATATGTGTATACAAACGCAAATGTTAAACATTTAAAAAATAAAAAGTAGCATAACGAAACACTAAACTCTGATCCCCAACGCCTACGTAATGCAGAGCAACGCTGCCTCCAACCCTCTTCCCACACTTTGGCGTTACGTAATTATGAAAACCGGGAATATAATAAGTAGCTTTCCTATAAACAGTATTTCTTTAGAATTATGCCATTCAGCATATTTCTTATGTCAGTATTTTCCCAGAAGAGCAAAGTTATTTTTCTCAAATGACTTCGTTTGGCTTCCTTGATCCAGGCCACGCTTCCTTGATCTAACCCCCTTGTTTCGTCGCCGCTTAGCGCCATTGTGACAGGCCTGCCTTTCAGGCGGAGGCGTCGTATTACTTTGGTCTTTCTTCGCGTCGTCTTCAAGACATAAAAAGTTTCATCCCCGTTTTGAAGTCCAATTACGAAAGCTTTTGTAGTAGAAGCAAATAAAATAAGCATGTTAACCTGATTAACTCAGGTACATACTGCAGAGTATTAAAATGCATCAATACATACGTTACATTATGACATATGTACTTACTACTCGAACAGAGCAAAACCAATGAAGGTGATTGAATCAAAAGAGTCAAAATAAAAAAAACTCGGGTTATTACGGGTAGCATGGGATATGGATCGGCAGAGTTATGAATCGATCTTCATGGGCGGTAGGCGGTGAGAATGATTGCGACGTGCACGAATCTAAGAGCATGAGGTAAACACTTAGAGTTTACCAACTGAGAACCTTTTACTCATTAAATTAAATCATAAAAGTAATAGACGGTCCAAATATATCTCATTTTGTACAATATGGGACCTCGTGCTTCCATCATTGATTGGTTGCCGCAATTATTTCCTGCACAATTCCAGATTTCTGCACAAATGGCGGACACGATAACATGGCGTTGTATGAACTCAATCTGAAGAATCTTGTAACAGTCTCTGCTTGATTATTTCTTCCAATAGAATGCACACTATGTTCTTACACCTGAATACACTTATCACTTTTGGCTTTAACGGCTTTAACCTTTAGAGCTCATTCTTGGACTGCTAGTACCAGATCCTCGGTTTGTTTCACAAGGGAGTCCCGAGCCAATTGAAAGAATCGTCCTTTTAGATGCCCCGTGGAGTATCTAGCAATACCAGCACAGCGTTCTTGTTTTATCTCTAATGTAGAAGCAAGAGCTTTCTAGCCTGTGAATACCCTCCTCACTCAATTTGACGAGTTCCATCTCCTTTGAATTTTCGATGTGCTCTTCTAGGGCTTCTCTGTTTGAGTTGTACTTTATCAGTCTAAATTCACGGCCTTCAAGTCTGTGGGAGAGATACTCTGTCAATGTCTCCAAGTGGGTGGAAGTCGCGTTGAACTATTGCTAGGTTTCTGATTTGGAGGTTCAGATTATTGATCTCTTCTTGCGTCCAGTTTATTATTGCAGAAATCTCCCATATATCCCGTACTACAAATGTATTCTTACCTTGGATAAGATATCCATCATCAAGATTGATTTCGAAAAGTTTGCGCATCCGCCGTTTATATTGCCGCATGGCCTTTGAAGGGCGTAGCGTGGGTGTTGTAGTCAGTTGTCTGTGATTAGTTTAAGGCGGGAGCCATACACACCACCTTTTCTCACTCTGATTGCTCTACTTACTATGGAGGACCACTGGTGATGGATTAATTATTAGTGAACTGCATGTCACCAGCGTTGCGAGCCTGAAAAATCTTTCCGGTGCTGTCATCATCACAAAATTAATTGAAAGACATGTAGAGTTAATACATACAATTGAATCAAATGATTATTACATTAAAATTACACTATTGGAATTATCACGTCTTGTAAAGATGTGAAAGATAAAATTAAGCAAGTGCCGACATGATGTAGTTATGATTAAATACACCATGTTATAATTGAACTACAGAAAATTGCCAAGATTGATCGTCTATGTCCCTAATATATGCGAAGATTAAAATATAGCAAATTAGATTGAAATTAACAGTGAGGTTAAAAATTGAGTAATTTTTACTCTGGTTGTTTACAAGTGGTGATAGGTCGATGCTACGAGATGCCGTCAGACGGTTCCTGGCGGATAGGACGTCGTAGTTCACTCAAGGGAGTGGGGGAGATGGGCGCGTCCTGCGCTCGCCTTCTGTGGCGGAAATGCGTGATGGCACACAAGACGACCAGGGGGCTCGTTGCAAAGTTGAGAAACACACCGCGATAATATTACACTGTTCAGTTGCCATGCTGAAAACAATGACTGGTATGCAGTGAATGCATGCTCAATTGAATACATGAAGAGCCACTGTTCCGAACACTAGCGTAGCACACAGTATTGAGTAACACGTGAAGAACGTAATTCTAATTCACACGCAGAAACTTTCACTTGAAATATTAATGTTTTTGATCAGGATAGTTAAGGCCA
The DNA here is from genome assembly GCA_031308135.1 of Acheta domesticus. NCBI lineage: Eukaryota > Metazoa > Arthropoda > Insecta > Orthoptera > Gryllidae > Acheta > Acheta domesticus. Next base: position 242,561,958 of record JAHLJT010008446.1, on the reverse strand, counting down.
CTGACTAGTTCGTTGTATAATACACTGAACTATTAAAGTATACTAGAATAATCTTAAACATGCGTATATGTAATATTTTGCAAAGTGAAGATGATGTAATGAGTTAGCTTTTGCGCGAAACGAAGTGTGGCGCGACAAGAAGCAGAGCTCGACTGATTTGCAAGTGACGCATAGCTACTCACGCAATCTGCTCGCTGGCGCCAATTCTGCCGGTGGCCATTCAGGGCAGGCGTAATATGTTATTATAAATTATAACGAAATTATAACTTAATTTGTTAATTAAACAAACCATGTAAAAAATAAGATGTTAAGTATTACAGATTACAGTCTACTTTATATAGTTAACTTCTAAGTAAGTGAATTATTGCACAGGGCTCTGATTCGTTGTAGGCAATTCTGAGAATTGGCAATGTGGGCATCCCAGGCGAATATGGTCTTCTCAGAATTGCAAGTCGTTGGCAAACGTATTTTTCACAGTTGAATAAAATACATAATGGGAAATTCGTACAACAGCTTAGGCATATGCGATTGGCATATAAATTGAGTAACAAATAGCTTGTTTGTTCGAAAAGTCATAGTCTCAATTTATTAGTACATATCCGTGAACTACTGGAAGTCTAAGTATTGTGTGCCTTCCCCAAGGACATGGCTCTCATTAGCATCGTATCTGGATGATTGATGTGTAATATAGGATGTCCAGGAAGTAGGGAGACCACGTAAGGCCGCGCGGCTACGAACAATGCGTTCATTGAAGTTCGCGATGGCACTTTCACAAACATCTGGTGGGATGCCGTTAATAACCCTTTTAATTTCATTCTTCAATTGGTGTATTGTTTTCGGTTTGTTCACGTGTACTTTTGATATTACAAATCCCCACAAAAAAGTAACATGGCGTCAGATTGCATGATCTGGCAGGCTATTTCTGATTGCCACACAAAGAGATAATTTCTTGAGGATACGTTTCATTCAGCAGAGCAATCGTTTCACGGGATGTGTAACATGTCGCACCATCCTATTGAAACGAAAAATCGCCATTTTCCTAATCACCCAAAACTTGGAAAAACCAATCAGGAAGCCTGTTTCTGTAACGGTCGCCGTTCACAGTGACGGTATCTCCGTCATCATCTTCAAAAAGAACAGGCCGATCACTCCTCCTGCCCAGAACCCACACCACACAGTTGTGCGTTGTGAATGCATCTCATCATCCATATTCACTCACGGATTTTCGTTTGCCCAAATTCGGCAGTTCTGCTTATTGACGTAACCAGTGAGGCGGAAGTGCGCCTCATCTGAGAAAATTATTCTTTTTGTGATGTTTTCGTTCTCCGCTTGTCGATCCAAGACCCATTGAGCAAATCGACGTCTCTTTCCATGATCTTCAGGCTTCAGCTCATGTGTAAGTTGAATCGTATTCACAAGCATTTTCAGATCTTTTGAAAGGATATTTTGTAGTGAACATGGTGATAAATTCAGTTGTTCAGCTCGTCGGCGAACCGATTTTCTGGGACTTACGGTTACATTGTCACACATTACAACAATCTTTTCTTCTTTTCGAACAGAATGCGATAGTCCTGTTTTCTTAATGTTTGACACAGAACCCGTGGTCTCAAACTTTCGGATCAACTTTCGAACTGACGATTCTGTTGGAACAGCATTAAGTCCGCGTGTCACATCTAATTCACGAACGGTTGCGATGGGACTTTTGCTGTTTTTAAAATAACATTTTGCACTTGGATACGTTGCTCAGTTTTCACCTGCTCCATGACGAAAATAAACATCAACAAAGCTCACCACACAAGAGCTATCAGGCTACTAATAGGAAGATAGCAGATAACAACGTGATACAACCACGGCCGTCTACCGTCATATGACAAAATGGTACTAAATTCAAATTCGTCCTTACTTCCTGGACAGCTTTTATAATTTAATAATGATATTGTTAGATATTGATATTATTATATCAAACAATAAGAAATAATCCAATTAATATTTAAAGATATCAAATCTTCCTATTAAATGAGAAAAAATAGAAAGTGTGCGGATCTCTCTCTCTCTCTCTCTCTGTACATATTGTGTATATAGATAGATAGAATAGATCCAGCCTCAATGTATTATGGAACATTTTGAATGATTCCTATCCTACAGTCGAGTACAAGGGACGTATCGAAGACTGTTCAATGCCACGTGAGAGATTTAAAACTTTAAAACATTTTTATAATAGATGCGTGAAATTATTGTTTGTTCGTTTTTTTGCACGACCGATATTGATTGGATTCTGTAGCGAGACCGGATTGGTCGAGGTAAAAAAAATCTAATTTGGGCATGTGACAGTACTTTCAAGAAATATAAAAAAAAATCTGCGTTAATAAACAAATGCTTCAATTACGAACCATTACTTCTTTAATCTCTACTTTTTATTGTTATCGGAAGAGATCACCCTCTTCACACGCAATATTTGTGCGAAAAATTTTTTTTTTAACTGTGACGTCTCGTCACCACTCCAAGAAACTATTTGCGGGGATATCGCGTTTTTCAAATGTATAAAGAAAAGGCTAAATTCACACATAGCGAAATAGAAAAATTCCTCATTTTTATACGGTCGTCGAAAATATTATTTTGGCCCACTTTTAAGTTGGGAAGGGTTTGGGTGTTACGGAGGGGAAGATGGAAAAAATAAAATCAGAATAATTAAAAAAATCAGAGTAATAAAATTCAAATCGGGATAATTATCTGAAATTACTAAAATTTGTCTGTCGTATTTATGAGTACTCAATTTTATATAATAGTATGATTTGAATGATTGGATAAATTTTATCTTCCGCATGGTCACTGCGAGTGTCTAAAGCAAGGTTTCGTATAGAATATTGTTTAAGCTAGATCTCTCCGTTGCGTGCTAAGTGTTTATCTTTGTAAGGCTTAAGATGCTTGTTGTAAATAATAATAATAATAATAATAATAATATAAAAATAATGTAAAATTATACTCTTAATGTAAATAACAAGATGAAGCACATGGTGGCGCAATATTAGAACATGTTAACCAATGGCAAATGTTCCAAAATATAACCGTCAAATTCAAAGCCATTTTCTTCTATGCAAATATCTAAAAATATTGTGTAAAATAACGTCATGAAAATATATTCTGTAAAATATGTATTATAAGTTACTAGCGGATCCGACAGTGCTTCGCTATTGTAATGTACAACAACTCACACGCTATTTGCCACATGATTGTTAGTCATGTTTCAGGCTACATTCTACAAAACATTTAATAGATGAAAGATTTCCTCGCGAGTTTGGGTTTGTTCCATGTTCTGATTTGGACATGGTTGTTAAATATCTTATTGTTAAAACGTTCTCCCTCAAGTTTGGGCATGCATTCGCTATGACACTGTTATGGAAAAATTATATTTACGTGTCCATGATAACATCCAAGTAATAATTCCAGTAGATATTTCAGACCGATATCACAGAAACAGAATATGCAGCGAAGACGCGCTTAATACTTGAGGGTTGCTGCGGGTTGCGTTGACCTTGTATTCAGGCGCGCTTGGGTAAGCATAATCGCATAAAATCATCATCAACTACGCCCCCATTTCGCATCTATGTGCGACAGACATAGGTACATTACCATTGTATTTTTCCTATATTCTTCGCGCAAATGTAAGCAATAAGTTGACAAAGTTTTATCGCAATGGATGAACGGTACGGCAGCGCATACAAACAATAAAATACAAAGAAATATTGATTTTTACATATGTATAAATTATGAATAATGAGATAAGATGATAGTGAGAAGTGGAGGGACAATCACAAACACGACCATGCCTACACAGGACGCGAACCATCAGCCTCCTCGGCGAAGACGACGGCTGCCGCAACCGTCTGCGCCACGGGTCCAAATATTATTCAAATATTATTATTATTATTATTATTATTATTATTATTATTATTATTATTATTATTATATCATCATCATCATTATCATCACTGTAAATAGTATTTGTATATGTGTGTTCCTCATTTTGACGATGCAGAATGCTGCTATTGTAAACCACCGACCACTAGAGGCCCTGCCATTAACGGTTTATAATATTAACAATAGCAATAATAACATGGATAATAACCGTTACATTAATAATGATATTAAAAATAAAATTTTAATATTGCTTATAAATAAAAGTTCTAAATCGACAATTGCGAGCTTACTATCGCAAACGTACTAACACCTACATATTAAATATGTTGCCGAGGTATTTCGGCAAAATTGGACCTTCATGTTGCCGATACACATGCTGGGAAAGGCTTCACCTTGTTACTTACAGATGGACGGACGGACAGAGGGACGGACGGACAGAGGGACGGACGGACAGAGGACGGACGGACAGAGGGACGGACGGACAGAGGGGACGGACGGACAGAGGGACGGACGGACAGAGGGACGGACGGACAGAGGGACGGACGGACAGAGGGACGGACGGACAGAGGGACGGACGGACAGAGGGACGGACGGACAGAGGGACGGACGGACGGACGGACGGACGGACGGACGGACAGACAGGCGGACGGACGGACGGACGGACAGACGGACGGACGGACAGACAGGCGGACAGACGGTGAAAGAGGCGGACAGAGAGACAGACAGGGATACACAGGCAGAGAGACAGATAGGCAGGGAGACGGACGGACATTTTGAAAAAACCCTTTTTCGGTATCAGGGGACACCAAAACGTGTATTTCCATTGAAATTTAGAAATCGATTTTCTGCATTAGTACATAAGTTTCCCTGTACTACGTACATTAAACCGTATACACGTATGTATACGTGAAAGTAAAAAAAGACGGCCCTTTATAGCGTGAGTATGAAATATTGAATTTAAAAAAGACGAAATATCTAATTTTTTTTGCTTAAAAATTATTTCTAATAAAGTAATACAAAATATAATATCTTGATGACTTTTCACTACACCACTGAACTAATAAACTGATTTGTTGTACTGACTTATTGAACTGACTTGTTTTCTCGTTGACTATATTGTTGTATAGAGAAAGTATTGTGGTGTTTTTGGAGAAAGTGCCATTTTTTTAGAAAAAATTGTTTCGTATGTCCCGGATATCAAAAAGTGGGTTTTTCTTGCTGCTATATCAAGTAGATTACGTTCTCGAGTACCTTGTAGTCAGAACTCACGTTTTGTGAGCTCTTGATTCCAAAAAATTTGTTTTCAGGTAAATATCTGTCCATCCGTCCGTCTTTCTGCGAATAACTCGGCGTCTAAACCACCGATTACCGACTCAACAAGGAATGACGTCGGAGTTGATTTGCCTCCAGAGATAAGGCGCTCGGAGACGGAGCCCGAGCAAAGAGGGAAGGGAGGGGGGCAGACGGTGGTTGCCTGTAACCTTGTCAGTGCGCCTTTGCCGGTGTTTCAGGCAACATGAGTGGGAAAACATCTACACCCGTAATTTTCTTTCTGTTAGGGAAGAAAAATTTCCTTTTTGTTGATACTGGAACAATGGCGAAGTGCTTAGTGTGTTCGAAAGAACTGCAGTAAGCGTGGGTTAAGAGAGGAGATTTCGTGACGTTACAAAGCATTGAGTTGGCAACTACTTATCTAAACCATATACAGAATTTTCACCAAAACTGATATTTCACACTCAATCTTGCTGATATCGCGACTTCTCGAATTCAAAGCGAATCTTTCGATTTGAGGAGTTCTTCACATTAAGCCCCAATAATGTTTCAACTTTTCTAAAAATTGCTCCAAATGTTAAAAAAAAGAATATTTCTGGAATCGAGGATCATTGAAAAAATGACGTAGGTCCTATATTAAAATCTCTGAAAAAATTGTAATTTTTTCGCTCCTCTCCATTAATTATATTATTGAAGATAAAAATGTTTGTCTTATTTTTTTCCAAAATTAGATCTTTAAATTATGACATGACCAAGTTTTTAAAATATGAGTTTTTCGCGTAAATTTGAGTGAAATCAATGCTTTTTTAAATACAAAAACAAGATTTACTCAAAATCCTCTCCAAATTAATTTTTTTCATTTTTGCCCAAGGAGAATACAATTCTCTTAATAAGGCTTATGTGCGATTTTCATTGAAGCATTTTGAAAATTACAAAGGTTTAATTTTTTCATGCTCATTTTACACATAATGAATTTGGAATTTGCTTTTATATGCAAAGCATTCCTCAGCGTTAGTGTTTAGAATTTATTTTTTTTAATTTTTTCATGTAATTGCGAGTTGAAACGTGGAGTATCACAACATTACGAGTTAATGGTTCAATATACACATCGTAACAGCAGTGAGGGTACGAAAGCAAAGGGCGCTATTCTCACGCGCAGCACATGTTTTCAAATCCCAGCTTGAATAAATAGAATTTTTTCAGAACATTTTTTGAGAATATTATGATTTAATTACCGCAATTTTCATTTACTCTTTTAAAGTTAAAAAATAAAGTTATGCATTTCTAAATTTAAGCACTACATTTGGCTACGAATGTTTCAAGTGCTGTCGGACATGATGGTGGGTTAGAAGCAGAAATATTGAATTGCGTAAGAAATACAAATCTTACGATAAAAAATTGCTACTTTTGAAAGATTTGGTGAATTATTTATAAACAAGTATAATATATTTCTTAATTTTCTTTGAGAAGAATAGGCCTTCACATACTGTAATTTTAGGATTGGTACAGGAGGGTATTTTATCACACTTGTAACAATTTCATCTCATACGTCAAGAACTGAAGAGTCACGTGACGGACGTTCGAACTGAAAGAACCAGGTGTTGTCGATCAATATTTGCTTCAATGTGATGTAATGATTATCCAAGACAGGAAGTAAGTTGCATCGTTTTCACTTAGCGCAATAAAAATTTAATTTTCCAACAGAAATTTCATTAATAAATAATATAGAGATTTCATTAAATCACAACAATTTTTTCCGAGTAAATATTGCTCTTCTTTTCTCATGTAAGATGATTAACAGCTGCACAGTTACAGTATATTTACTAGCTGCATTTGCAGAAGGTATACGAAATACCCTATTTATTTCTGCCAGTCGTTCATTTCCCTTTTTCACACATGTATATTTCAACCAAACCTTCTTGTGAAACGTCAAGTTAGTAGCGTTTTTAATCTTGCGTTCTGCTTGGGAAATCGTGACTCCAGTAGGTGTGTCAGAAGTACCCGAGAGCCCGACTTTCGATTTTCTTGGCCGGGCACTTTTTGACGTCATAGTGAGCGAAAAACCTATTATTTTGGACCGCTATCTATTGGATTTCGATTTCACTGCTGCGACGTTCGAGTCAAATCGTCTTTAAAATTAAATTTAATTTTCACTGTCATATATTCTATGAAACGGGTTCACATCAACTAATTTCAACTCAACATCATTTGCGTACAAATTCGAGCTCTAGTTAATATCGTGCGCCGGAAAGCGAGCGCAGTGATATAGGACTGCAAATAAACTAAGTTCGATTTTAAAACACTCAACAAATAATAATATAGACTTGTATATTTTTAATTATTTTAATGATTATTGATTAATGATTCATCTTTTTGTAAAAAAATTATTGATATAAACAATTTTGACTAAGATTACCTGATACAAGCAATCAGCAATCAGCCACGTCAAAACATCAAACGTGGCTGCTCTGATGGTTACTCAGAAATCTATCCCTGACTTTCAGGAGGCCTTTGTCCGAAAGGGATTGTAGAGGCTCAATATTAATGTATCAAATATCGATAAATATGTGGCGCTGGTCCAATTTTCTGTGAACTCTCGGTATTTTCGGAAAAATGCAAAAGTACAATATTGAAGAAAGGAATGTTTCGCTTAAATGGAATGTGTTGTACAAATTTCAAATCTTTAAAAATCATAATCTACAATGTCTTTAAATAAAAGTAGTTTTCATGTAATTTCTATGCTAATTTAATGAAATTTATAAAAAAACATTTTCCCAAAATCGCTCCAATTTTATTTTAATTTTTGCACGAATTAGAGCGGTTAAAAATGGCACAGATCTCATTATTGTTGAACTATCTGAATTTTGGAAATTTTCAAAAGATAGAATTTTGTTATATCACAACTACGTTTCGAGTACTACTGCTTTAAACTAGTATTCATCATTCATTCATTACTATCATTCATTACTATCATTCATTACTATCAATAGCAAAACAGCTATTGATAGTAATTATGATTGAAATGCCGTGAACTGAACAGAAAATGCTTTTATGACTGTCAAAGAGAGTGAATTCCTATTTTTTGCTAGAATTCATGAGCAGGAATGAAAATATCATAAAAGTATTAAACATATGATTAGAAGATTAATTGTTGAAAGTTCTGGCGAAGAATACTGCACCACAATTTCATGTAAACTCAGCAGATTGATCTAGATTTTTGAAATTGTAGTGAGGAACGTTTTTGTTACATTTGAAATACGATGTCCGCAGGGGGGCCGTGGCTGCGTAGGTGGACACGACCTCTGGTGGAAAGTTGGAGACGACCACCTGGACCTCCAGTTTCACGGCGATACTCACATCGTTAGCCTCAAGGTGGAGGCAGTGAGCAGGCGATGCTAAGCTCCTGATCGACGGTTCAACCCGGCAGTTGGGCCCTGGCGTGCCGACCTTAAGGCAGGATTGGGTGAAGGAGACCTATGGTACTCTGGAATCCATAATTGGAATCCGGCTGGACATTACCTACCGTCAGGGTGCTTTGGTTACGGTCCAACCCAGATCGTTAGCCTGAAGGTGCAGGCAGTGGAAAGACGGGATGGGGGCCCCGAGCCGCCCGGACCTTAGTTCGGCTGGCCCCCAGTTGGGCTCTTGGCTTCGTCGTGGCTATGGCCCGATACTCTGGGCATAGAGGAGGGACTTGATGTTCCGGCGCATGTGAGTGGCGCGTCATCATACAGGCGATATTGACTCCGACACTAGCCCGGATAGCTAGTAGCTCTGAGCTGGCAGAGCAGCCCTAGACCCAGGCATCGTATGGGGAGGTTGCTGTGAGGGCCAACTGCGTTCCGGCAGGATCTGGATATTGGCCAGAAGGGGTTGCAGGTAAAGGCCACCGCCTAGGTACTCAACCCCGGGGTTCGACCCCCAATAAATTACAAGTGCGAGGGGTGCCATTTGGCATGCACGTATATATATTTGAAATACGATACAATATGTCCTCTCACACATTGTACTTGTAGATATTGTTACATTCTCAGAAAGATTTATTATTTTGCTATGAGTTTCTTTTCTTTTATTCAAGATTTTCAGACATTGATTTGCCAAATGCGTAATTGTTAATATTATTGCTTTTTATTATTCATTTTCTTGTTTCATTTTAATATTTAATACGAGTTAATATCCTCAAAAAGCCCAGTGAGTTTTTGCATTATCTCCATCTTTTTCTGGTTTTGAAAGTTAAGCGACATAATGGAATTCCAGTAAATCCCAATTACCTGTAATATGATAGTGTATCTTCGTCTGCAATACATCGCAGCGATTGTGAAGTAAATTGTTTCCTGTACTTTTTCTGTATAGGAATTAATGTACTTTTTCTGTACTCTTTGTGTATGGTTTTCTTCTACTTGCATATGTGTTCCTTGTTCCCCAGCCGCCAAAACTCTAACACTTATTCTAGAACCAATGATTTACCCTCTCTTGCCGTCCACTACTGTAATTATTTGTGATTCTATAGGACACAAATCATCCGCCCTTTTTAAATGCAACCCATTTCTGTCCAGTTCTCTCTTGCACTAACAGCATGTATTCTCATTCACATATCTCACATTTCTCACAAACGTCATTATTCTGAGATTCCAAGAAATTGGTCGATCTGAAACTTTTACTTGAATTTCAGAACATTAAGCTCACTGTCCGCAACCAACACGAACAACTCAACGACTCCGTACACAAAGCACGCAGAAACTCCTCCCAGATAGAATATCTCTTCTACGAAATACTTAACGGGATGTCTTGTGACCCCATACATCACAACCATTGTTATTTCTCCACATCTCTTAACCGAAACATTGTACAATGAAAACGTGAGACTTTAACGAATGCCTCAAGTCTAGATGATCCCTTATTGTATTCTGTCCGGATGTTTGAGCATTAAAGTTACAAGAACTTACCAAAATCCTCTTTGGAGAAAATATACACCAAATGAAATTCGTAGTAAGGGACACCCGGACTTGAGTCAGTGTTATTGCAATCACAATTTTCACAAAGAAAATTGCGAACTTGCCAACCACAAATGTATATTTTTAACACGACCAGCAATCTAATGAAAAAGATCGAATTTGGTGTAACTTTTCTTCATGTAAAAATGTTATCTCGTTTAAGACTTCACCACTACTACAGAAAATTTGTTTATTTTTCCTGCCTCATTCACCCCCTAATCATCCATTTGCTACTTTTGACAGTTTATTTCTTTTCTTTGCATCATTATACTGCTTCTTACTGTGTTTTTGCTCTCATAATAATTTTACCTAACTTGCATTCCATATGGAATGCATTAAAAACGGATTTTCCACCATTATGAACTTGAGTGTTGTAAATTTAATTTCTTTGAAAATTCCAAGCACAAAACGCCCTTAAATCGTATTTTTTGTTTTAAGATATTTTATGGTTGAAATTTGACAAAATAATTTTTTGCTATTTCTGATTTTCCATGAAAGATAATACTCAATTTTCTTAGATATCAAGACTGAATTGGTGTTGAAGAACTTACCAAATTGTGATTATTATGACCCAAACATGCATTTCGTGTTTCCTTATAAAAATGAAAATATTGGCAAATAAGTTAAGTTTACCTAATAGTATTCAGAAATATTCAACGTTCGATTTCCCCATCTGAATTTTTTAGTGGCACAATGTCGTTGAGAAAATAACATTTTGAGGGAATATTTTATTTTTACTTTTCATACCTGCAGACAGGTTTGCTGTTATAAATAGTACACGTTTTGAACTAAATGAACCAGATTCTCTCAGTGATATGGTGAACTGAGAGAGACAGAGAATGATGGAATTTTTACACCAGCGACGACTTTAACCATAGTGATCACTTAGTTCCGGTGTTCGCTAATCCGTTCACATTAATCACCCACCCAAACCATCGTCTTCCGGTCGTGCACGATAGTCCCTAGGTCATGTGCGTGGCGCACAGGGAAGAGCGCATGGTCGAGGGGCTGTGTGGGATAGCGTGGGTCGGCGGGTGGCGTGGGCGTCGCGGCGCGGCTGGGCGCGGAGGCGGCCGCCCGCCTGCGCGGCGATCAATAGGACTGCGGCGGCGGCGGTGGCGGCGGCAGTGGCGGCCCGCGCCCGGTCAGCGCGCGACTTCCGGAGGCCCTGCGCACCCGCCGGCACCGGCGGATGGGGCGCGCTTCCGCTCCCCCCCGCCCTCCACCCTCGGGCAACATCGACTTCAAGGCACCGACGAGTCTTCAGTGCCGCCCAGTCACACCGGCTCCGACACCACAAACAACTTCGCAGGCCTCTCCAGAACCTCCACCGCCAACACTGCCGCAACCACCACCGTCACCTCCACCAACGCCATCACAATCACCATCCTCAACACCGTCACCATCCTCAACTCCGTCACCATCACCACCGCTACTATCACCACCATTACCATCACCATCGACACCGCCGTCACCGTCACCATAACCACTGTTTCCATCACCACCGACACCATCACCATCCACCATCACCGTCACGTCATCACCGACACCGTCGTCTTTTTGCTCTTGAGATTAGTTTTTGCCCGTGAGATTAGTCACTGTCCCCATCGTCACCGTCACCGTCACCGTCGTCACCGTCACCGTCGTCACCGTCACCGTCGTCACCGTCACCGTCGTCACCGTCACCGTCGTCACCGTCACCGTCACCGTCGTCACCGTCACCGTCGTCACCGTCACCGTCGTCACCGTCACCGTTGTCACCGTCACCGTCGTCACCGTCACCGTCGTCACCGTCACCGTCGTCACCGTCACCGTCGTCACCGTCACCGTCGTCACCGTCACCGTCGTCACCGTCACCGTCGTCACCGTCACCGTCGTCACCGTCACCGTCGTCACCGTCACCGTCGTCACCGTCACCGTCGTCACCGTCACCGTCGTCACCGTCACCGTCGTCACCGTCACCGTCGTCACCGTCACCGTCGTCACCGTCACCGTCACGTGAACCGTCGTCACCGCCCCCATCGTCACCGCCCCCATCGTCACCGCCCCCATCGTCACCGCCACCATCGTCACCGCCACCATCGTCACCGCCACCATCGTCACCGCCACCATCGTCACCGCCACCATCGTCACCGCCACCATCGTCACCGCCACCATCGTCACCGCCACCATCGTCACCGCCACCATCGTCACCGCCACCATCGTCACCGCCACCATCGTCACCGCCACCATCGTCACCGCCACCATCGTCACCGCCACCATCGTCACCGCCACCATCGTCACCGCCACCATCGTCACCGCCACCATCGTCACCGCCACCATCGTCACCGCCACCATAGTCACCGTCACCGTTGCCACCGTCACCGTCGTTACCGTCACAGTCGCCACCCCCACCGTCGTCACCACCACCGTCGTCACCGCCACCGTCATCGCCACCGTTGTCACCGTCACCATCGTCATCGTTTTAATCGTCACTGCCACTGACGTTACTTTCATTACCCTCAGCATCGTCGGAAAGGAAGGCTCTGGGATTCGAGCCCCGACGCGTGATTTCCGGCTCTAGATAGAGCTTCATCGAATTCAACTGCTGTCCGGAGAATTTCTAGCGGCCAGTTGCTCTGATCATGGTTTTCCGTGGTTTTTCCAATTCACACCGGACGAATGGTGAAATAATACCGTAGCAAACTGGACATGGACCGCGCGCGATGTTATTTTCCTCGTCCTTTCCCCTTTCACGCAAAACACACTTACATGCACTATTTACCACGTACGTTGGGAAACTAGTCGGGAGCTTAGAGCGTGTCCCAGCTGGGGCGCGGTGCCCCGTTGGTGAGATATACCTGGATGTGGAAATCGCCATAAACTGGCGTGTAGGTGGGTGCCGGATCGTTCCATCCACCGAGAGAAAGAACACTGCCACCTCCAGTGATAAAACATGCACCACACATATGAAGCTAATGATCATAGCAGTTAACGCATCCGGAAACACGAACTTATCAATCAATCAAGCGAGATTAGTCACTAGTTATAGAGAAACTGGCGCTGGTAATAGATTTCTGATTTGCAATAATTTCCTACAAGAAACATCACATCGTGCATTGCGAAGATGAATTCTTCACTCCACGCAAATAGGTCCCCTTCAACAAGCCACTTATTTTGGCCCGCGACAGAGTAATGCATCCTGCCTAATTACTTGTACATTTAGTCCATATAATAGTAGCTTGCTTTGAAAAGACGTATCAACTAAATGCGGTAACTTTCATGATTTTTGAAATTGTGAAATGTATGCAATTGATCTAGATCTAGATACATCTGAATGTTGGCAGAGAGGGACTAGTCCAAATAAGTTCTCGGCTGTATTAGCTTCCAGGGTATTTCAGTTTCATCCGGGATGTGGGTATGGTCACTGGAAATTCAAATGTTTCTGGGACAAACTTGACGCTGTTTCCATAGTCTTTCCAAAATGTATCCCAAAGATCTAAGTTCGCACGCAATCCGAGGCCCTTTTGTTAGAGAAATGCTCCAGCAGTTGATCGGAGAAACGACGGAAAACTACAGACCAGATCTGCCGGTCACTAGAATTATCCTCAAAGCAGTGGTTGAATTTGACCCAGCTATATAACCACAGGTAGCTCATTGGTCAGCGTGCTCGCTTTCCATGACGCGACCCTGTGTTCATTTCCCAGTCGGGGTAGTTTCTATGGTGCGTTTTTCCTTACAATGTCCCAGTATATGTTTTGTGTGACTTGAAAACACACTTATCAGGTTGAGACCACAATACGGCTTAGGGATGTCTATTTGCTAACCACACGTACCCCACAACCCATGGCCGCAAGGTCAGGACGCCGCCTGAGCTTCGTCAGCGGCCACAGCACCGAAGTACATACATTTAGCCAGTGTCGAAAATCTTGCCACCATCGAGACTTCAACCCAAGAACATTCTGGTCAGAGGCACTGCAGTGACAGCAGTTGATGACCTGAACCGACTCAGCCGGTAAAATATGTCGCCATGGCATTAACTAAATCTAAAGTATTGTCATCATTTCACCACGTTACATAGCATTGCTGCATGACGAATATCTTCAAAGCCTCTAATGAAATGCCGGCGTAACTAATACTCCTGGTAATGTATTTAATGTTCCAAGTACAATTTATCTCGAATTTTTTCTATAAAGCAGAGCCATGTTTCGAAAATAATATTTAACCAGAATCCTAGCCTACTCAGTGAAATAGTCTGAAACAGTAGACATTATTTTAAAGTTGTGAATTATAAAAAATGCTCCGCGTAACTAGTGGAAATAGTTGTGCTATAGAATACAAAAGTCCAAAAATAGTACAGTGAAAAATTAACAAAATATATTTATCTAGCCTTTGAACTAAAGCAAACTCCGTCTAATGCCCTTTGTGATCCTAAGCACAGGAATTTTTGAAAAATAATTTCAGGAATATATGCAAATGAAACCGAATTCTACGAGTTATTAAAACCTTTCAAAATCTCTCTTGCTCAGTACTTGCTACCACATAATAACCGTCACATACCAATACGATTCCGATATCCGGAGAACACCAATGAGAAATAGTGATCGATTGGGGGCGGATTTTGATGATCTAAAACGTGGCCAAAAATAATCCATAAAGTGCTCTTAAAATGTTTTCAAATTCTTTAAAAGCAACGAAAAATTACGTAAAAAATGTGATCAAAATCAGTTCGATAGAACCACTCAAGCTGTTGGATTCGTTACTGATGTAATCGAGGCTTCTTCTTTTCATTCAAGTGAACTCGGCTTTCAAACTTTTGGTTTGGACTGTTATTTACTACAAAATCTCTGACTTAAGTTATTTTTGAATCGGCTGAAACGCCAATGGCGCTTACAGGCGTCACAGAAACCTTGTACTACATACTCACAATGGCTGACATTACAACTTCTGAGGGAAGAAATGGAATAGGCTACCAGATATAGGTACTTAGAAATTCTGTGGAGAATATTTGTTACGTCTCGTCAATATTACTTGATGTAGCATTAAAATAATATTGAAATCGATGAAATCAGCAAAACATTCTTTAAAAATTACGCAAAGGGTAAAAAATGATTTATAAAAAGGGGTCATTTCCTTTTGTGATAACATCAAATGAATTTTTGTACTAAATAGCATTTTTCTAAAGTAAAAAGAAAAAATTACATTTCATTAAAATCTTCCCCATAGTGATCAATGACGGACTCCAGAATGAAATGCAAAATAAGAGTAGGGTAAAAATGTTTTTTCGTTAACAAATGCTACATGTATTTAGTAATATATCACACTCATTTTGCAGTTTATTCGATATTTCTACTTTGTGTTAAAATATTTTTAATTTTGTCCTGTATCAAGGTACCTGTTTTTGACGTAAATAAATAAATAAATAGGTCATATATTTTGAATTCTTTTTGTTTTTCCGGTCCATTCCGCGAGGACACGTCCACCTGCTTTTTTTGGACGAGCACATTGACTATGTTGCTCCAAATGCACAACCATTCTTTACATCGCCATGCACTAAAATAAGATGCTCCGACAGTTCGGACTGGACCATCTTATTTTTGGTCTCAATGGAGACTGACTACTAGGTGAATGCCGGACCTGGGGCGATTTTTCCTTCTTCCTTGTCTTATCCTCGCCCTTTCATACACAAACATACACACGCGCGCGCGCGCACTACACTATCACACATGTCGGGAGACCAGTCGGGGGCAGAGAGTTGTCACGGCTGGGGCTGTGCCGCGCAGGTGGAAGATTTATGATTTTGTAAAACCCCGCAAGCCGGCGTGTAGGTTGGCACCGGATCTGATTATAGTGGGGAAGATCACCGTCACATCCCGTGATAAAACATGCACTACACTTGACGCGCTCGGAAACACGAAACAATCAATCAATTAATCTATTTAACAAGCTCAAGCTGAAAGATGTAGGAAATAGATTGATAGGACCTTTACCTGATAGGTACTTTACCTGAAGCCCCTGGGACATTTTCAAAATTTTCGAAACAAAATCGCTCCATCGCTTTTGATTAAATTTTGTTCCTGGATAGTGTGAAGAACTTTTAAGAAAATAGCGCTGGTCTCGTGTTTGTTGAAACCCCTTATTTTTTGAATATTGCACAAGTTTACATTTTTTCGGAATCTTCCTACCACTAACATATTGAAGATAGGGATTTTTGCCTTAATGAAATCTGTTCCTTAAAGATTGATTTTGAAATAAGATCCATTTTAAAAAATTTGAGCACTTTTCGTGTAATTTTGCGTGAAAATACGGACGAGAAAGTACGTGTTGTTTTAGCACCAGTAGTTATTGTGTTGTGTGGTTTTTAATTTTTACTATATTTATTCTTTTTAATTTTCAGAAATGTTTGTTACAGAGCGTCGTTTACCTGTAAATGCGTGAAAATTGTATCTTCATTATGGAGTACGATTTCAAAGGGAAAATCATTAATTATATCTTATTTAGTATACTGTGTATTTCACTAAAATTCTATCCAAAAAGTTGAAATATTGAATGAGGTGTCGTCCTGGACCACAGTGCCGCGCGCGCGCCCACGTGGCAAAAATGAGCGCGCTCGCTTGACGGTTCAACCACTTTGCTTTATCAGTAATTTCTTCTTCCGTCGTCTAATTACCAACCATTCCTTCTTAATAAATATACTAAACGATTTTCAGTGCTAGGAATGTACTTCATAATAAAGGAAAATACCTGTAGCCACAATCTAATGCATAAACCTTGGATTGCGGAATGGCCGCATTTTAGAATAATGAATGCCTTGTGGTCCGTTCTTGTTATAAAAGAACGATCTACCAAATATTGTAGAAGATTTTATAATGCCTATTCTACGGCTTTGACTTCTTCAGTCACCGAGTATCTAAGGTCGAGATTCTTTAACGTTCTGTTGATTAATGATGTAATCTTTTCCTCTTGAATATTTTGAAATAAGGACGCTCCTATCCTAAATTCACAACGATTAGTCTGCCAGTTAAATTTTACATTGAAATGTGGATAGTTGATTACACAAAACAAATAAAATAATGCTCTCATATTTGCAAATGTTTTTACGATCTATTGTCCACATCCAAACAGATTCATCCCTCAATAATAAAAAAGTATATAATCGTCCATGAAAAAATTTGAGAGAAACGTACTTTCATAATTTACCCAGCCAAGTAGGCTTCTCAACTGTTTTTTATTTCGTATGCACCTTGATACAAGCGATTTCTTAAACATTATCTTGGCTTATCATGAGTTCGCTAACAGACAACTTATGTCTAAGGAACTTCACCAGCCTTGCTTCAAATTTGGAGTTGTCGGAATGTAATTCGTGATTATCTAATAGGATTCGAAATAGTTTATCAACATCAAGATGTGACCTTGAAAAGTCCTCGATAGTTTTGGAGAATGTTTTGAAGTCATAAACATTAAATCAATAAATAGTTGATAGTGTAGCCATCCCTTCAGGTGAAATATTCAATTGATTTGCTGGGGATTGACCCGGGAATCAAATCCTTTTTAGTTTCCCTGACGTTTTTCAGAAAATTCCTCACATCATCATGTTGATGGTACAGGAATATCTGTGTTACTAACGTGCCTTTTTGTCTTCGCTTTTTCATTATCTTTTACGTTTTCCTTCTTTTTATCTTGCGTTTTATTTTGAAATTGGTTTAGCCTTTACAAACATACTCGTATTCCCATTACTATCTTTACTGAATTTGCCGACACGTCTATTATCACTTTGGCAGTATTGTTGGTTTCATTGTTCATTATTACCTTGGTTGCTAACCTAAATTTTATTCATCGTCATTGATTTTGAAGTATGTGTATTCAATTTCATTCTGTTCACATGCAACATCATACGTTCGTAGCTGTATCGTCGATTTCTCTGCTGATACACTACGTATCCAATTCATCAATATGTTTTGTTTATTCACTGGGAAATGTCCAAACAAATATCAAATTATTTCTTAATCGCGCGTACACGACTCATATATAATCTAAGTCTTTCTATCCTCTATATTGCATAATCCTGCATCGACCCAGTACCTTACTTCCATAATCATACGATGAACTCAATGTTCAATTGATGTTCCGAGTTCCTGTGCCGCTCATATATTTGTATTTTGAATTCTTCCATAGGTTAGTAAAACGTTCCGAAAGAACTCGCCCACATCTTTGCGTTAGAGAAAGTATGCAGTACATAATCAACTTCCTTGTTATTCGGAAAGTTGTGAACACAAAATAATGTTCCACTGTCATCCGAAAAACACGGATTTTCTAAACTAACCTTAAACGTTAAGTTCGGTGGTAGATTTACTATTACTAATCGGTTACTGCCCCTCAGAAGTAGAACCAGGCAACTTTTCCATTTTTTAATTAATGTCTAATATTTCACTTTCAAACCTTTTCATCCTTTACATGAATATGTCTGCTTCTGTAATATCAGAGCATTATTCTCTAATCCCATTATACCGCTATCAAAAGCCTGTAATTTATTCTTACTTCAACTAAACGTAGTCAATCAAATTCATTTTCCATTAAATCTTGTGCAGTTAGCTGTTTATTAATGTTCGTATCTTGTTGTTGAATTTGTCCTATTATTTCTTGCCTTTTTAATTCCAGTTTCGATTTTAATTTATTAACTATTTATGATGCCTTATTTATAACTCTATGATCAACTTCTTGTTTTGTATGTACTATGTATTCACAAGTTAAAATTTCCTTCTGTTAATCAGTATACTTTTCGAGTTTTTGTACAAATTAAACTACTTTAACAATCAAATTATTTTCTTTCGATTTTGTTTTAAATCCTTCAATCATTCTTGTCTCTAATTCTTGAGCACTTTCCCGAACTTGATCTGAACTATGAGCTATCTGTTGAAACTTGCTGTTAACGAAGTTGTTCAAAATTCTGGAATTTTCTTTTAGCCGATGACCTAAATTTTCCGTCATTTTTTCAGAATTTTTAGAATTACTTTATTTCGATTTTCTAATTGTTATATCATTTTATTCTACTCATATTTTGAATTTAGCAGTGCTAACACGCATACCTTATTGCATTTACAATATACATTTTTATTGCATTTATGATTACAACATATACTGTATTGCATTTTTTGTAACAGCGACGTAATATTATGGTACAACATGAACTTTCGAAAGTGTTTCCAAACAGGAAAATGTTTTCTCCGCACCGTGATTCCAACTCAGGTCCTTCCATGCAACATGCCATGCATGTTACCGTTTCACCACCACAAACCTTCCAGACTTAACGCTTGTTCTGCTCTCCAATGTTCAAAAATACAGAGATCCTATTGGGTAGAGTAATAGAGAATATATAAAGAGTAAATTGGGCACTGTAGTATTGGGCATTGAAAAACAGTAAATCGATGCCTTATTATATAACCTATGTTTAAAGTCTAGTAATGTGTTCTAGATATGCGGTACAAACAAAATTGTTATTCAAGCATCAATCGACATCTGATGATAAAAAGAACTTTTTTCGTCTCAGAGATCCTCGATGCGGATATATATATATATATATATATATATATATATATATATATATATATATCGCACTTTTTCCCCAAATACAGTACGTTTCTTCTTAGGTATACTATTTCAAGCATACATAAAGTAATTTTATGTTGACATTTCCAGTTCTTTTCATGTTTCTTATTTATATTATACGCCTTTTTCGGTTTGGAGTGTTACGTTTTTCGTTCGTTTCCGGCTTAATTCTTTGGAAGAATTTACTCCGAAGGCACTTTTCTCATAGCCGTCTGTGGGAGACCAGAGACGCTCGGGGCTGATATTGAAATGAGGCGGATTTTAAATTAGATGGGAGGTCGCATATCGTGTTCCTGGAAATCCGTTTTTAGAGCGCCCGGAGTCTGCCTGCTGCACGTGTTGAGAGGAAACCTTGCGTCGTTCGTGGCCGACACCTCCACGTATCTGCAATAACGATGGCCGATAGTGCCTAGGTTTCAAAGTGGGATGATAAAATATTAAACCCTATCAAAGCGAAGCTTTCATGTCTAGTCATATTGTCGTTTTATCAGTATTTTACTTCTCATTTTCGAGAACTTGACCTTTTGATCTTTCGACGTCAAAATTATCCCAAGAGTATTCTCTGTTCACCTTCCCCTCTTATCTATCTCTCCCGAATTAATCCTCATCTTATCTCTTTCCCCTTCACTTCATTCTGATTCTCGCTGGATCACTTCTTTCAAAAAAGCAATTACATATTGACGTTTGAATAAGAGTTGTGGTTTAGTAAATGACATTATCAATTTTTATTCGACATTGATGAAATTAAGACTGGGCTGAACCTACAAAATTAATAGTAGTTATTCTACTCAATAATGAAATGGTGTGCGAGATTTTCATGAGTTGGTAATTTTTATAGCATTTACCTAGTTAATAATTGAAACGTTTTTGATCGCATCCTGATATCTATTATTGCCATCCAAGAGTGCTCGAGTTCGAGTTGTAGCCTGGGTAAATATTTTTCTTCAAACGTTTTGTAAGAATAAAGCGCAGAACACTGAATTCAATAGTAGAAAGAGATTCTCGTTTGAACTTTTTATTTTTTTTAATAAAGTGATGTGTTTCTAAAACCGGATGCTTTTCAATTAGGAATTTTTCAAGGGATGATTGAAATGTTAGCAGAATAGAAGTTACAATATTATGACTTAGAATAATAGAAACCGATAATGCGTGAAAGAATGTGTTGTTGAAGCACTAATAATTTCAATACACAAGTATTTTTCCACGACGTTTTGAATGATACCTTGGTATATTTCCCAAAATTCGTACACAAGGTTTTCTGAAAACGTCTCCAAATATTGTTTTAAAATTTTCAAAAAGAGTAAAAGCACTGAATCACGTAATATCAGTAATAGATATATACATATATGTATATGTATATATATATATACATATATATATATATATATATATATATATATATATTGTGACGTACCGACTGCTCGGGGTCAATCGTGACTTACCCGTGAAGTGGCACGGTACAATAAATTTGTTTGTTTCAAGCAGGGCTCGGGATCTTTTTCGCGAATGTGGACCCTGGGATGTTCGGGGTACAATAAATACATACAGTTTATTATACAACGACAGTTTGATGTTTATTCATCTAATATCACTATTACACTTTCGAACACTGATCCCCTATGCAATGATTACTATGTTTTGGTACCAAAACTTAATACCTTCAATGCTAGCATCATACCTGTTACCACCTGGGTCACGTCGCTTCGTTGGGGCCCGGCGCCGATGGTGGCGGCGGCTTCGGCTCCCGTCGCGTGGTCCCGGAGCCGTTCGGCCCCCAGCCGGAGATGAGTAGGCAAGTGTTCGCCCCTCACGCTGCTCCACGCGTATATTCTACACTAGTGCATCTAATTAACTAATGCTTGTCCTGACAGTCTGAACTCCAGATTTGGGTTGTAACTGATTATGCTAAACACGTTACACTATTTACTCTCTGAATCACCGGTGAAATATCGGTAACCTATACCCACGTGTTCTTGTTCTCCTCACGTGTCATCATACAGTTTCATTATGGAAAGTTCCTATACACTGAAAACCCGTCAGACACTGCTTGATCGGTCTCACAAATGATCACTGGTTCAGTCACTGTCTTGTGCACTACACATTCTATCTTTCCCCAAAACCTACGTTCGCGATGCATGTGCTCACGCTACAGGCGGGTTTCACACTCTTCGGTTTACCATACACTCTATCTGTTGACTTCCCAATGCTGTTCGGTCTGCATCACACTTCTTTAACGGTCCGAAATGTAATACTATGCAAGTCTATTAAGTTATTCAGCACTTAGGGGTATTTTTCCCCAAATAACTCGCACCGTTCGCGCACCACCTCCGTCCGCTAGCGTGGCTTCCGCTCGTCTCCCCTTCTCAACCGACTTCTCGCTGTCCTCCCCTCGTGTCTCACGCTCCACGTGACGCCCCCCCTTCCCCTCCGTGTTGCCATGCTGCCTAGTTATGCTCGCGCCGTTTGTATGTTCTCTGGTTGTTTAAGTTGAAATGTATCGCGTTTCTATTTAGAGGCGCGGTGCGTTTCAATATATATATATATATATATATATATATATATATATATATATATATATATATATGGCTGTTGCTATATATAAGAGCTAAACTCCGACACCGTGAGACCAATATCCATGAAAATTAGGATTTCTACGTGTTTTTTTCACCCAGCAGGTTTATGTGCTGTTAATTCTGATGTAACTTCACTACATGGAGCTGTAGAACAAAACTAAATATTTACGTCAACTGCAACCCGCAACACAATCGGCAGCATTTTGAATCGATATCGTTAAATAACTCCTAAACGATGAGTTCTACGGCTTTAAAAACTAAACTTTGAGGCCGTAGGCCTCAAAGAAACGTTTTTTACACCGTAATCTACAAGATGAGCTCTTTTTGAATATTCTATTACATTTTTGATGGTCCGGCGCTTCCCAATATTTCCTCACCTGTTCAGAGATGTGCAGAATCTGCAATTAAATGTGAATGGGAAGGACAGAGAGCGGCAGAGACAGAGACAGACAGGGACAGGATGAGGGAGAGACAATTAGAAAGGGTGATGGGAGGGAAAAGAGGGAGATGAATGGCACAACAACGTCTGCCGGGTTTTCCTAGTATCTGTAATATTTTGATTGATATTTTTGACTTTTAAAAATTTACACATATGTAATACTTTGAAAAATCTTGTACCTCGTTCACATTTACATATCAGATGCATTTTACTCTTTAGTATATACTGTGCGATCAAAAGTATCCGGAGACGTAGCCGGTGGTGTTATGGTGTGGTCGTGGTTTTCATGGAGGGGGCTGGCACCTCTTGTTGTTTTGTGTGGAACTATCATGGCACAGGCTTTCGTTGATGTTTTAAACAGCTTGTTGCTTCCCACTGTTGAAAATCAATTCGGGGATGGCGATTGCATCTTTCAATACGATCGAGCACCTGTCGATCCCTCTCCTCGGTGCAGCTCTCTGTGAAGAATGGGCTGCAGTAGCTGCTGCTGCTGCTGATGATGATGATTGATATTTTTACTATTTCTCTTCCAGAATATTCCGAAATCTGCATCTCGCTGCAGTTCTTTAAACTAAAAATCACATAAATCCCTCATTCACATTTTCAAATGCTTCACGCAAACCCTGCTTCTTGGAACTGTTTTCATTCTCACGTCAAACCATTATACACTGAGACAAATAGCACCATGTTAAATGTGTACCTGCATATAGAACTCATGACAAATTAGATCAGTAACAGGAATCAGTTTTCAATTACCAAGGGGAATAATCTCAATGTCAATGTAGAGGTAGCATGTGTCCAATTTCCGATAGGGTATATGACACTGAAACAAATCGTGGAATGGACATCGGGAGTCCCTCCCTATTGTATAGCAGTAGTATTTCTGCGAAATCTGTTTTTAGGAATACGACGGGATATTAATGATTAAATGTAGCCATAGGAAATAGATAAAAAGATCAATTTTCAAACTAAAAGAATGAAACGTCAGTATGGAAACTGTAATAACGATGCAACGTAATAATACAAAATGAATAACAACAGAAATCACTTGTTCTCAAATACATTGTTACTTCTGAACGTTTTGGTTATAAATTTTCCAAGAACAATAAAAGTATGTATATTTCGTCATGTGTTATATTTCGCATTTTTTAGTGTGTTAGAACTGACGGCATGTTGAGCATACATTCTAAGCGACCTAACTACATGTTGATCATACATTGCAAGGTTGGGTAGCTGTAGTGGTAACGCACCGATATGAATGCTTGGTGGTGTAGGAATTAAATCCAGCCCCGAGCAAAGCAATTTTTCTTTCTTGAACGTTTTGTAAATATAGAGCACAAAGCCATTTTCATCGAAGCACTTGAATTATCAAAAATGGAAGGTGAATCTTTTATCGAATCTCTCGGGCGTCCTTTCATTGAGTTTGTAAAAAGGTGGGTGACGTTTTAGAAGAACGGGAGATACGTCACCGTTACAATTAGTACGAAATAGTCTGTCTAGCGCCACTGCTTGTCACGAAATCTAAATATTCTGCCCATCACAAATTTTCATTGCGTAAAATTTCCAAATATTTACAGGTGATTACCCTGAGATATCCTGATTTCTCAACTTACATTTAATTTTGCTTGTTTTTTTATATCGCCTGAATTTAATATCCTGGCATCTACTAATATTTCATTTGATTTCAGTTTATTTGTGCTAGCCCTCTATTTCAGGCAATATTAATCACTTTGCATATCAACTTGTGACTGACCAGCAGGGAGAAGGAAATGGTAAGAAAAAGGGATAAGATATAGCGATATTTGTGAGGGAGGATACACAGTTTTGATTGATGTATGCCATATACAGGTATATAGTTCAAGGCTATTTGTGTTAATTTCAAGAATGTAATAGTCATTGCAAAGAAATCGCAGACTCTCTTTAATTGTACCGAAGACTAGAACTCCATGAATTACTCGACTTCCATGGCAAGAATAAGCAATATCCTGTCTGACGGCCACAATCTTATTGTCATGTTTTTGAAAACAACATGCTCTTCGTAAATGGCATGTTCTTCTTCTATGTGTCACATAAGAATATCCCATCACAGAAACTTCAGCAAAGTGTTCAATTTCCTTAAAATCCTAGCACGTTCACTTGCTCTAAAATACGACGTTCCAGAGAAAAAGAAATGTATAACTTAATGCAGTCCTTACACCACAACGCTTATACCAATTTTAAAGTAAGACTTTCAAATAAGAATGGGATCTTATCTCTTCCCTAATGTGTTTCTGTAATGCAACGATTCAATGTATTATTCAATCCCCTCTTATTTGTTGGGTTCAATTGCGAGCAAAGATGCGGATCTTGATCCATTTAAAAATAACATTTCTTTTCAAATTCATGACATAAGAATTTTTGTAATAAAACACTTTTGTTTATCCTTCGTTAAAAGAAATCTTTTTCTTGCTTTACAAAATCTATGTTCGAGAGTTTACGGAAGGAATAATAAAAAATAATCTTCTGTTCGCCTCACTCCTCATATCCACGAGTTTCCTCCATTTCTCTTACAATCATGTCGACCTCAAAACTGTCTAGTCGTCCACCGCATTCAATAAATAGGATATGCTGCTCTTGTTTTTTCCTAAAAGAACTTCCTAATGTCATTTCAATACTTGTAACATTCCATAGGACTGGTCCATTTCCAAATGTGCCCTTGTCAGCGCAGGTTAATTTTACAGAAAGCGACAAAAACGTTTTAAATGCACTTTGGATAAGAAAACGTAAACTAAACATAGATATTTTGTTTATTTTCAATTGTGGAATGACACATTGAACGTTTTTGCTACATTTTCCTATTAGTTTAGTTTAAAATAAGATTTTTTCGTGGAGAAGGGTCATTTTGAAATTGTATTGTGGACAAGGGCGATTTTGGAACTGTATTGAATCGACAAGAGGCATTTTGTTCTTGCAACATTTTGTTAGAGTTAGGAAACTATGTTGCATTTTTATCTAGCCATTGACAATTTAAAGATCTTTCATGAAACTGCATTTATTTTCGTCTTCAGATATAAACTATTGTTGATTGACACACGTCATCAGTAATTTTTTGTAAAATTTCAAGTGTTGCAAATCAGCCCATCTCTCTCCATTGTATAGAACTAGTAAGCCGTGGAAATCATTCCTCTTCTCCAGTTTTATTGGCATTCAAATATTCATTTTTGAGGGGGAATGTCTTCTGCATCCATTTTTGGCAGTCAAACCTTTCTTTCTCGTTGCTGCACGAAACTCCACATTATACTGAGGTTATCCCTAAAAGATCATTGTTGCTGTAATTATGTGGTCCCACGTTTCACTATAAAACTGAAATCATAGCTAAGTAATAAACTAATAATAACTGAAAATCTAAAATGATATTGCTTGGGTGGCTTCAGAACTTTCGTAACAGCTGTTTTCAAGTCCAGTGTGTCAAAGCCTTTTCCAATTTTAAACACTGTACCATACATTCCAATAATACCGTAGTATTCCTGTGGAGTTACAA
Source organism: Acheta domesticus (assembly GCA_031308135.1). Classification (NCBI taxonomy): domain Eukaryota; kingdom Metazoa; phylum Arthropoda; class Insecta; order Orthoptera; family Gryllidae; genus Acheta; species Acheta domesticus. Next base: position 242,535,657 of record JAHLJT010008446.1, on the reverse strand, counting down.
GCATTGGGTAGGTTTTCAGTTCTTTGTCTATTCTACTGAACACCCGATCGGGTAGCATGAAGGAGTGTCCGGATATTTAAAAAAGAGTTTTATTTCCTTTATGTTTGGGGGAGCTTCTGAAACACGTTAACTGTGCTTCATGATCAATTTAGAACAATGAAAATCATTTCTATATACATGATCATGCGTTGGAAACTTGGAAAGATATTTTGTAGAGTATTTATTTTTGTTTATAGTTTTTTTCCATGTAATTGGATTTGTAAGTTTTTTTTGCTATCTCTTTCCTCGAACGAGGGAGTTACTGAATCAGAGACTTGTCTAATCTCTTTCCCAAAATTTGTAGACCGTTGCTATTCTTTGTCCATTGTTGTCACAAACTCTGATTAATTAAAATGCAATTTATTGCAAAGATTAATAATGAATCTCGGTTCTTGCATATATAAGTAAAATTAAGCACGGAAATAAGAATCTGAAAAAATTGAGGAAACTGTAAACAACTAGCCTCAACAAATAGCAAATAACATGGGCAACTTTAAATAATGTTTCACAAAACTGATCGTTGAAAACTTTTTTGCTCATCCAGCGTGTCTATTAAGGAACAACCAATAGTACAATATAAAACTTATTGTATAAGATATGTTTATTAAGTGTACAATAACGTTTTAAAACTAGAGTAACAAATATAATGGACCAATGGACCGGAGTACTTTTGAAGAAAAGAATCATATTCTTCATATACTCCGGATTGGACTAGGTTCCATTTGTTTCTTTACTGATACCTGGTACTACAGTCAGTTTGAAATTTTCAAATGCATTTAATACAGGTTTGGAGGTGTTTTGTAACTGTAAACATGACCTTTTGGTAATAGAATGATTAACTAAATGCAGTGGTACCAATATCTCAATTTCTAAAAATTTTGGACAAAGGCGCTTTTGAAAATGAACCACTCATATATAAAATACAGCCCCGTCATCAACACGATAATTTCCTCCTACACGCAGAAGATAATTCTCCCTGATAGCATTTCCCATTCTCTCCCTCTCTCTCTTTTCCTCCCTCTCTTTTTCCCTCACACAGGCGGCGATGGCTCAGTCCTAGAACGTTTGCCATTGCGGCGTCTCGTACCAGATGGTCCAGGAATTTGAATCCCAACTGTGGTGGATTTTCGGCTCTACTTTATAGGTGTGTCGAACTCGATCATTGCTTGAAGGAGTATTCTAGCGGTCGTTTACTCTGATCGCTAGATTTCCGTAGTTTCTTAGATCAATTATCAGGTGGATGCCGGGGCAGTACGCTAACGGAGGACTATTCGCCCGCAATTTTCTTCGTCATCACAAATGTTCCCTCCTAATACCTTATACACACACATACACATGCACGTTGTACATATCGGTTGACTAGTCGGGAACTTTAGTTGCGGAGATGCCTCGTTGGGGAGATACGGTGAGGGGGAATATCCCGCAAAATGACCAGTAGATCGGTGCCGGATCTCACGTTCCAGCGCGAGAGGACCACCGACACGTCTCGGTTTTACAGTGCGCCAGGAAAATATGTCTTCACCGAACCGAATTAGGGCCTTCTCCCACAAATCGCATATGTTGGTAGTGAAGAGGACAACACTTCCTGCATCTGCTATGATTGTGGGGAGTACGCAATTTACGATTACAAACTTCAACTCATGCTATCAACAATTTCTGTTACTATCACTCTCACCTGCAAGGTGCCACTGCGGAGAGACTTTTCTGGCGCACTGTACCATACGATACAGTCACGGGAATAATAACGCAAGTATTTGTCGCCCCAGAAATATGAAATACTCACTTACACACTCATTTATCGTTTCTCTCCATCTACGCGCTCACATCCTGCCCACGTTCCCCGTTTCGCAGAAGCGTTCCCAGCAGCGTCCCGCATTTCCCGGCAGCGTTCGCTTTGCTAGCAAGGCAGGCATCCGTCGCCCTCCTCCCACCCCCAGTTCATCCCTATTGGCCTCCGAGGCGCTTGCCCTGGCGGCGCCTGACGCGCGCTATCACATCCACCGCCGAGCGCTTTGCCGCCCACGCGCCCCATTCATCGCCCCGACTCTCCTTGAGCGGCGGCCCGTCCTCGCCTCCTCGCCCCGCCTCGGCCCGCCGGCGCACACTGGGGTGAAATCCCGAAAAGCTGGGCAAACATTGAAAAAATAAAGTTATTATGTACGGGATTTTTTCGCTCCTCCGGTGGTTAACCTTTTATTGCATGATTTTTTTTATTTTTACTTGCAATAATTATACTTCATTGCGTTTATTTATTTTAATTAAGGGAAAATATTTCAAAAATCAGAAGTAAATATTGCTTGAGAAAAGCACAAAATTAAATCATGTGTATGCATGGTGTTACTGAGTTATGGATCAGTGAGTTACATATAACATGCTATATTTCATTATTTTAAAAAATGTACTTACTTTTTAAATTGCTTATGTGATTACGTATCAAGCAACGTCATTTGTATTTGAGTTTGATTATTTTCCTAAAAACGTTTTTTCTGGAAACAGTGTGTGTACTTTGTTTGTTGGTTTTATAGATTGAGTGTAAAGTTTCGATCAACGACGCTACTAGATTACTATCTCTTCAACTCGTTTTCTTATCGCGTTTATTGCCTAACAATGCATGGGTGACATGAACACATTATGTACATTTCATGTATTATATAATAGTTCATAATTAAATCGTTAGAATGCATATAACATCTGAAAAACATTGTTACAGCTGAGTTACACTACGCAAAAAAGGGTTAATAATCAGCGTGCTAGCTTTATGTGAGGCGGTCCCGTCTTCGGTCCCGGCCGGGGCAAAAATAAAACTGAATCTCATACCCATCGTGTCAGTTCCTATAGGTGTGTGACGAAAGAAAGCTCATACAGGCCAAGAAAGTTGGTTAGAGTCATGCATATATGTTTCATTATGTTGGTTAGAGTCATGCATATTGGACTCATGCAATGTTTCCCTTATTCCTAGGCGTGATAAACGAAACACGACCCAAGCATTGGAACACAGCTAGCTGGCAAATGTCGATTATATCTTACCCCAAATGCTAAATACATACCTTTTGACCATACAGTTGTTTAGACTAATGTTTAAATTCACAATCTACAGTTAGAAAAGAGCGTTTGCTTATATCTGTCTGCATTAGCTCAAAAGTGCCGCTAGTGTGATTGACGACTGACATTCAGAGAGGCAAGGAAACAGTTATTCCTCCAAGAACGTCGTAAACTTGAATAGTTTTTTCGATTTTCATCATTTATGCATATTAAGATGGGATAATATTAAATATTTATTAGTTTGTGTTTTAATATAGAAGTTATAAATCACGCTGAATTCCGAAACAAAATTCGTGGGAATTATAACCTGTAATATTGTCTAATGTATTAATAAAGAAAAACTGCCAAAAAGTGCCATTCTGAAATTCGTGCAGGTTTTTGCGCTGGGATGTCGAGATCTCATTTTCGGATCATTTTGCCTTGCGCGAAAATGTGGTGAAGTGGAAAGACATTTAATCAACTCTCAAGAACATTGTTTAGAAACACTGAAAGAGTTCATAAATTCATAGAAATGTATCTCTGGTTCTCTGACAATCTTAGCAAACAAATTGTATATTTTATTTAAATCTACTTTTCCAAACTTTTCAGTCTACCATATTTGAAACATAATTGTTTTTCAAAATTCAATTTCAAAATCGGAATATAACATAATATAAAGGTAACATAAAAAAACTGAAAACTTAATTTCAGGCAAATTCAATATTTTCATTGCTTGATTAGTGATTCCGAGCGCGTCAACTGCTATGGCCATTAGTCCTGTAAGTGTATTTCTCAAGAGGTGGTGATGATTTTCTCCTGCTCGATGGCGAGATCCGGCGCTGACTTACCGTATGCTAGCGGTGTTTCCCCTTCCAGATTTCTTCCACCTGCAGGGCACCGCTCCAGTCGGGCAAGTGCTAAGCTCCTGACTGGTCTCCCAGCATCAGCATATGTGTAGTGCACGTAAATTTGGTCGGTGTAAGGGTTGAGGATAGGACAAGGATAAGAAGGGAAAGATCACGTACGATCCGTGGCACGTTTGATTGGGGCCACGGAAAGTTACCGATCAGAGCAGCGGCGGCCGGTACGGAATTCTTTGGGTGGTGCCAGTCAGTGATGCGAGATCAATAACGAAACATCGTTGTTACGAATCATCGATGTTCAAGATTCAAATATCGATGTTAATTAAACCTCGATCAAAAGCTGTTTTTAAACATCGTTGCGATATTTTAAAACTTGTTTAGTGATCTTTAAAATAAAATTCGTCGGCAACAAAATTTAATTTTAAAATGACCGTGTTTATTAAATTATAATGAAGATTAAATAGAAAACTAAATATAACAAGAACAAATAAAAATGGTCCGACTGAAAGCCTGAGCGCCCACAGTTATCTCAAGAGGTCATAACTTCCTGAGTTCGCTCAAGAGGATACGGGAAAAAGAGGAGATGCCTTACGCCAACGGCGCCTCTCCATGTGTGACGCAAGGAAAGACGTATCAAGTACCAGGGCATCGGGGTCGTTAGTACACTCCATGGAACAGTTCACGAACTAGTGCCAGTTCAATCTTAGCACCGTCTCATCGATAAGATATGCATACAAACTAACACAGCGTTCTTTATACAGCGTTAAATGGGCAGAGGCCGTGTCAATCCATAAGGGTCTCAGAGGTTCCGGAGTGACCAAAAGATAGCACAGTGAGTTTGAAGAGTATTGATAGAGCATCGAATTACCAAGCGCTTATTCAAATGGATTACTATACAGAAAAATATTTTGAAGAAACGATATTTTGTCCACACATTTGTGGTAAAAAACGTATTTTCCTTATTTTTGTTGGTGATGCAATGGTACACTGGCACAACCCTACAAACCGCCACTGGATCAGAGCATCCGGCAGCTATTATTTTCCTCCAGATAGCGACTGAAATGCGACCTAGCTATCTAATTTGTGTCGAAAATCCTGCCACCGTTGGTACTGGAACCTTGGGCTTCCCAATCAGCTTTACTGCACTGACATCAGTTCATGCTCTGAGCCACCTCTCCCGATAATCTTCTATAAATATAAAACTGGATGATGGTATGTATATGAGAGCAAAACTCGGACACTGTGGGCACTTCTACGCGTTTTTTTACCCGGAAGGTTTATGTGCTGTTAATTCTGTTGTAACTCCACTACATGGCACTGTAGAACAAAACTAAATATTCACGCCAAATGCAACCCGCAACACACTCGGCAACATTTTGAATCTATATCGTTGAATAACTCCTAAACAAGGCGTTACAGAGCCTTAAGAACTAAAATTAAAAACACCGTAATCTACATAATGAACTCTTCCTGAACATTCTTTTACATTTTTGCTGGTTCGGCGCTTCCCGATATTACCTCACCTGCGCAGAGACGTGCATAGTCTGCAAGTAAATGTGAAGGAGAGGGACAGAGAGCGGCAGATACAGAGACACACAAAGACAGACAGGGACAGGGTGAGTGAGAGAGAGAAGGAGAGATAGTGAGAAACGGAGATGGGAGGGGAAAGAGGGAGATGAAGGGCAGAACAACGTCTGCCGGGTTTTCCTAGTATTTTCATATTATGTGTCCAGCTTTTGAAGAAGTGGCCCCAGTGTGCGGCGATGCGGCCCAACGCCCCGGCACCTCCACGATTCAGCTCCCCAACGCCCGCGTGGCGCGGCTCGGCACGGCGCAGCGGCGGTGTGACCCGGGGCCTTTCAATTCCCATATACTAGGAGCGTCGCTTACGACGACGCGCTCTTCTCTTGCAACTTCTTGCAGGACCGGAAAGACACACGGCTGCCAACGTTGTTGAGATGATGCGTGCGCCAGGCGTTGGTGAGCCATAAGCAAAGATTGGGCTGGCGACACAAATATTTGGGTGCTTAGTGGAAAAAACAGGCCTGACGGATTACGCGCTTACACAAAACATTCCTTTTGTGATTATTATTATTAATTACTTATTATTTATTTGTTCTAGAGACCTAAGGTGGCTCATAAGTAGTACTAACATCCCTTGGGACGATTGCGGGTTCGATTCCCGGTCGGGGCAAAAATAGAGTTGTAGCGTTTCTTTAAAATTGTCTGTTTCTGTAGCTGAGTGAAGAAGTGAAGCTCGGGCAGACGAAGTTTTGCTAGTTTTGGTGAAGAAAATACGTCATATTTGCCACATGTCTCTCTTACCCCCGAAGAGTGAGAATTAAACTAAGTTAACTTGAGTAACACCGTTAACTAGTCGGCAAATTCGGACAATCGATCCAAAAGGCCAAAAAATATTATTATTGTTATTATTATTATAAGTAATCGATTTGCGTGTTTTTTGTATTTTCGTCAAATCCTTAAAATTTTTATCGTCCAAAGTTGGCAAACACTACCCAAAGCCGCCCGGATCGATATTAGTGTCCATACCCATACACCCTGTAGTTTTGCTCACCGTTCCAACGAAGAGTTCATAGGCCCTGATGTTCCCCTTCGCTCGCATTCATCGACGCAGAGCAGCAGCAGCAGCAGCAGCAGCTTCCGTCGCTCGGCAGAGCGGAGCCTCTCATCAACCCCTTCGACGCGCCGGCGCCATCCTCCCCTTCCCCTCCCCCCACAGCCCCAAACCGCCCTTCACCCGGCAGAGCCGCCCGGGAACTCTCCTCCGAAGAGACTACGGGCGGCGCAGGAGCTTCGCACAATTAAGCCCATTACGATGTGCAGGCCCGCGGCCCCGCCGCCCGCCCTAACCCGTTCAAGGTGTTGACATGACGCTGCATAATGAAAGAGGCTCTCACTGGCGGGGCGGCGTTTTCACTGAAATAGACTCGTTGCCGCACGAGCGGTGGTCTAACAACGATTTAATGCGTGCGACTGATGGGTCGTCTCGTCACACGTGGGCAACGCTTTGGCTCTGGTTTGGCAGGACGCGTGAGGCGACAAAAATATGCTAATATCTCGAGCGACAGTTGCTCGTGAGCGACAATTTTTACTCCCGGATTATTTAATTTAAAAAGTAGGTTTTACTGCATATTTTGCACTTTTCCGCTAAATTAGTCCTCAACAACGCTGTATAACATTTATTGTTATGCGAATTAACTGTCAAGCAATAGACCGTCTGTGATAACTGAATGGCGATATCTTTACCTCTGTAGCGTCTTTACCCGTAAGGACCCATGATTGGAATACCGACGGTGGAGAATTTTCGACACTAGCTAGATAGTTGGGTCGGATTCAACCGCTTTTCAGTGAAGAAGTCTAGCGGCGGCATGCTCTGATTGGTAGTTTGCAGAGGTTTCTCTGAAAAATACCAGGTAACTACTGAAACAATATCGGATACCTTAACAAACGAGCCATTAACCGGATCGAGATATTCCCGTTCTTATCGGTGTACCCTCCTCTCCCCTTACACACACGCTCCGTTGTATGCATTACACTCCCATACATGACGCGAGACCATCGAAGGGCAAGAGCTTGTCCCGATTGACGAGAGTCATCGCGGGGGAAGATAACGAGAGGGAGTAATCCCGGCAAGGTGTCTTCTAGATCGGCCGGACATCACATTCCATCGGGGAAGAAAACCGCCACCGCTTTGAGAAACCAGGAGAAGCGGCTCAGGGCATCAACTGATGTCACAGCAATGCCTCTGACCAGAGGTCCTAAGTTTGAGTTCCATCGGAGGTAGAATTTTCGACACTAGTTAGGTAGCTGGGTCGAAATCAGTCGCTGTCTGGAGGAGAATTCCAGCGGCGGCTGCTCTGATGGCGTTTCCATGGTTTCCCGATTAACACCCGGCGAATGCCGAAGCAGTACTCTGACAAATGTGCCACGGACCGCGAGAGATCTTTCCTCTTCCTTGTCTTATCCACACCCTTACACACACTTACGCTTGGATGCACTACACTACCATACATGCTTGGAGGCCGGTCGGAACCTTCAAGCTTGTCCTGGCAGGGGTGGTGCCCCTCTAGTGGGAGATAGCTGGTTAGGGGAAAACCCCGCTCCATGTTGGGACGGCGCCGAATCGCACCATCCACGGAGGAATGTCAAGACCACCTCACGAGTAAATAACATGCACTATACTTACGGAAATAATGACCTTAGCAGTTGATGCGCCCGGAATCACTTATCAATCAAGCCAAGGATAAAATATGCCCGTAATGTGCATCTTCACATGGCAAATGAGAAAAAAGTTTCCAAATAAACTCAGTATATGTATTCAAATCGTTAAAAGAAAAACTTGATATTTTTACATAAATAAAGGTTTTAAAAGGTTCTTTTACAAAAAATGTATGTTTGGAGATATTCTGTTTATCTCTAGAGTATAAACTGTACACAGTATATTACATTATTTGAAATGTGTATTATATTATTAATCTGTTAAAATGTGAGACTGCCAATAGATGAGAGTCTCTTATCTTGGTATATTTTACTTGAAGTTCATTCTGGAAAAATGCTGAAGAATTATTCATTTCTGACTTGGTCAGAACAAAGACAGTAATATTACAGAAATTCCATTTCCATTAACAAGCTTGAATTTTCAAAAAAAGGATTTCTAATTACATTATGTTATTTAATAAGTTCAGAAAATCTCAATGGTTTCTAAGAGAAATGGACATTACAAAATGAAATCTTTAATTAAAAGTTTCTCAAAAGACGCTCCAAATTTTTCTCAGAATTTGTTATGATTACAATCTAACTGCGTGAGGAATATTGTCTTAAAGTATTAAAATTCCAAAAAGTTAATAAACGTGCAACTTTAAATTTTAATTGGTGTGTTGCGACAAAAGTAGTTTCTAGGAAAGGAAAAAACAAAATGCACACCGTAGCAAAATCAGGATTTTTTTGGAGGTGCCATGAGTATAGTGACCGACCGACTAGATGTTTTCTCATAAAGAATTTTTCATTAATGCTAAATTCAAAATTAATTTGTATTTTTTATTTATAATTAATTTAAAATTACAAGCTTTAGAATGGACGCTCTCCGGAGAAGTTGCAGGATCTTCAAATTAGAACACGTCTTAAATGAAAAATAAAAGCAGGAAATGAATATAAGCAGAGATATAATTGATAGAATAACAGAATACTGGACTGATGTGGTATGTACACCTAAGAAGAATTAAAGATGTCCGCTGAAAATTTGGGACTAAACACCAGCTGAAAACAAAAGGAAGGCCGAGGAAAACTTGTTCAGATGCTGTATGCGAAGCGATGTCATCCAGACATCTGAAAGAAGTGTATGTGTGGGACAGAACGAAATGGCCTCATGAATGCGGGAAACGACGAACGCTTAAAAAAGCACGCAAGAAAGAAAAATAATTTATAATTATTTATTACACTTTCAATTGAGATATTTAATGTTTTGAGTTACTATAGATAATTAGTAAAAACGACAGTTGTGAATATGTGTCACCGACTTCTGCGAAGCGCTGAAACCCCATGAGGACTCCTACCCCTTGGGCCGCCATTGCACTAAAAACTTAAAACGTGACAAATTAAAATTTGAAATTAAAAGACAATTAATGAATCTAAGTGTGTAGGAAGTACGTTATTATTTTATTCCATTAAATATATAATGAGAAATGTATGTGAAAACGATAACTTGATGCCATTGAAAATTAGGAAAATTGCGTATAACGAAGTTACACGTGATATTTTCTACTGACTGTTAGGCAACTCCTCAAGCCCCGGAGGTTATGTTCTGACGTAGTTACAGAGTATATCACTTTCTTGCCCAACGCAAGAGTATAGTGTAACATCGCGATACGAAATTTTCCACATTTAAAATGGTAAAATGTGATCTTCAACTCCTCTACATGCCCTTGAAGTTTGTAACATTTATGCTGTGATACCTATATGTGAGTGCATTATTTGGCTGCACTGTAGTTCATTTTAATATCATGCCAGTAGTAAAGTAACAATAAACCTTCTACCCCTTTCTTTTTCAACGACATACTTTGGGAGAATAATGCATTTCTTCCTCACTCACGTCATGTATTGTAACAGTACATCGATTCCCGTTACATAAAACGTGTATACGTGATTGAGCCCGTGGAAGAGCCGCACTTTGCCGCTACCGCCACCGGCGCCCGCGACCGCGCCCGCGCCGTCCCGGCGAACGCGCCCACTAGGCCCGCGCCGCGTTGGCCGTGTGACGTAAATTGTCATTATAATGTTACCAGAATGAATAATGTGTTTTATGGCAATTCGTGTTTGCAAGACCTGCTCCTTCCCGCATCCCTCGAACTTAGAAGAACAGGACTAAATTCGTAAATAATCTTCCTCCATAAATGCGTGGGTGGGGGATTATTACAGTATTATACGTTTTACATAGGTAAATAACTTGACCCTTAATGCAATAGCTTAACCCAAAGTTACCTTACCGAATTTAAACTTCACAACTAAGAAAAATGAATCACTTAAAATAAATATTGTTTCATGCATAATGCAAGACGAAATTGATCCTGTTAATATGCGAAGTTAGTATTTTTATCTGGTTCCAGTGAACCGCAAGGTTTTTTCATATATCCAAAGAAACATTTACACTGTTGTAGCAACAATGTATCTTTCAAAAATAAAAATAAAAATGGATATATTACTCAGTTGATGGAGGTATATCACATTAATTACTACCTTGCACAAATTTCCATTTTAAAACCGGTTCAACCTGTGCAGCTTGAAGCAATTTCGAAATGCCTGTGAGCCATACGAGTGTGGGTCGAAAAGGAACATGGCGTACAAATGTGGGCGAGAGCTCCTCAAGGGAACATGCGGAAGAGGGCGGAGGGGGAGGAGCTCATCGCATCCGCAGCGTTTAGGGGACACCCTCTGACCTTCACAGCGTGACCCACTCGCTCCTCTGGGAGTGCAGGCAGACCTGCCGGTAGTGATAGTGGGGATGGTAAGGTCAGTGTGGTGATGGCGGGGATGGTGGGGATGGACAGGGGTCCGGCAATGCGAGAGTTGGAAGCGGCGGTGGACTGTGAGAGCTGCAATCAGGGATGTGGCCATTAGTTTTCATTCCGCGGAAATACCAAAGGTGAGTTTCCTCCCATCTTCCGGGGACGGATTTCGTCTGAGCTGCGTCAGGCGAGGCGAGAACGAAGCCTAGGGTCGAGGACAAAGCATGCACGAGGTTTCTGGTTCGTGATAAAGGAGGGGAAGGAAGTTTGGGTTCAAATATTTTGGGATAATTCAGTCACTAGAATTTGTCAATTTATTATTGATAGATATGGTGAACAAATCAGGTCAGATAGTTATATATTTTTTGCGAATATAAAACACGTTTACAACTAACTTACTGAGCTAAAATGCTGTTTGCACTTGCAACCTAGCGGGTAAGTGTAAGTTTTGCATATAATTTATGCTTATTCCAAATTTATCCCAATTTTTTTACACATGGGATACTTCGTTTGTGAGTTGCAATAGTGTCACGACTCAAAAAATCAAGTGTTGAGATAAATGAGTTTGATAGAATTTCTTTATGTAGTAAATAACTTCCTCGAACACGTTGTGTAGTCAGTGTCCAGTATGTTTTGTGGGTCCTTGGTACCGAAAAATCGATTGACGGCAAAACATCTGACTGTAGTCAACGCTAGCTCGTAAACCGAGTACATGGTTTTCTTCAATTTTTTTATATTCCCAGATCAATCTACACATACTCGAGACCCTGCGAATTTCAAACGGATATTTTTTTCAGTTTTTTTCTAAAAACAGCTCAAATTTTGGAATTAAACTTTGTCCAGTAATAGTTTCAAGAACGCTTAAAAATGGCGCAGGTCTAATTTTTGTTAAAACTCTGTGATTTCAAAAATTGCAGAAGTTCAAAACTTTTTCGATGTCTGTCGACAACTACAATATTGAAGATATAGATTTTTCTCCTAAATGAAATCTTTTGTTCAAAAATCGATCTTGAAAAACAATCATTCACACTTTTACGAAAAAGAGTAGTTTTCGCGCACTTTTTCAAGACGTATAGGCAATTTTGAAACAATTATTTTATCAAAGATGGCTCCAAATTTTTTTAATTTTCTATGTATCAAACGACAGTAAGAAAGTTTTGGCGGTGTCTTTTTCGTTTAACTCTCCGAATTTTCGAATATTGCAACAAATTAACATTGGAAAAGTAAAATGTTGAAGAAAGAGATTTCAGTCTTAAACAATATCAATTCTCATAACTGGAATGGTTGAAAAATGATATGCACAATTTTTTGAAAATAAAAAAAAACAGTAGTTTTCATGTAATATCTTTTTGAATTCAATGCAGTTGATAATCTTTTTGTCCAAAACGCGTTCAGTTTATTTAAAGATTTTTTCACAAATAGAGGAAATACTGCTTGAAAGTTGTGCAGTTGACATGTTCGTTGAATATTTGAAAACTGCAAAAGTTGGAAATGATGCGAGATAGTATGTGTTGTTTTAGCTTCTGAAGTATCATATAAGACAAATTGTTGAAAATGGTTTCTACCGGAATTTGAAATGTAACTTTGTGCAACACTGGCTTAACTCGAAAAATACAAATTTTGATTTAGGCCAGTTATTGTGTTATGTTTTATAATAATTATCAACATAACCCGTACAAATTATTTTATTAATTCATACTCCTTTATCCATTAATTATTATATAATTCCTGCATCTGAACAACCAGCGAAAATTTAAAACACATTATATCAAAACTTCTGTTTTCGCGTTATGCCAGTATTGTAATGAACGATCTTGTAAACAGTTTATACTAGTGGTTTTAACAGAAGCTGGGAAAAATTTAAATATACAAATAATTTATGTGAGTCATGTGTGATTGTTGTTGTTATTACGATACACAGTTACGACGACGAAAATGAAGTAGATTTTCTAGTGTATAATACAGCAACATCGGTGGTAGAGCGGTTCGCGTTTCGAGTTGTTGTACCTAAGTTAAAACGCGTTCGATGCCGTGGATTTTTAAGGGCGAAAAATCACTCGTGCGCCTTCTTTCGATGGGAAGTAAAACCGACTGCCCCATCTTGTAAATTTCCTACAAGGAAAAGATCCCCAAGCCTAAAAGAAGTCTTTGAACTAAATTAAAAATCGCCTGCTTCGTCGCCCGAATAATACCTTCTTTCTCCGCTAGATGGGGAAAGGAGCGTAGCGAAATTAGTGTGGACAGACGGAAAAGCGCGCCTGGTGGCCTGAGTCTCGCCAAGTAAAATTAGCCATGACTGATTGTTTAGAAGAGCGGTCGCATGTTCTCTTTCATCTGCAGACCGAGTTTCGGAACATTCCACTTTTTCTTTGCGAGACCAGGTCGGCTTAGCTATTGAACGTTACGAGGCTGTATTCGATACCGGCGAGTGAGCAGTTTCACACTAGACGCATTTTGTGCAGTGGCATGAAATTCAGAAAAATTAATAGATTTTGTGAACTGTTGATGCAAACGCCTTTAAACGGCGTGCTGTGCTATCGAATTACAGTGAATATGCTATGAAGGTTGATGTACTGAAATATCTAGGAACAGATAATGGGTGTTGATCACCAACTTAAACTCCTAGTTTGTCAACGTTTCGGAATTTTGTTTCCTCGTGGCTTGAATGTAGTTGAATATTGGAAGGAATATATAGATGAATAGTAATTTTCCCATAGTTCAATAAAAATTGAACTACCACATGGTATCGCGTACACTTGGACTCGCAGCACAAATAGTCTCTTGCTCCATGTTTGTTTTTTCTTTAATGATAGTATAACGATTATTTACACCTAAAACTGGTTTGATGCAAGCTGAGGCACTCTCCAAAGCGTTTTAAAGCTATTACCTCATTGTATATTTATCATTATTAGAGACTGGATTTTTATGTAATTACGTATTTTTTGTCTTTCTACTTATCGTTCTCAAAATTTTAATCTTGGCGAATTGTTGCCGTCCTTACATAATATCCAATTTTTTTGTTACATATTTTTACATATTTGGCACTATATTACATATTTTACATATTCGCTATTTCCTCAACATTTGTGTTTATTTTATCAATTTTCGTACATATTTTCATGAAAAGAAGTATTTTTTTAAAAATAGCATTTTTCCCTACATTATTGTTGCATGCAACTGCGTACTCTGCTCGGCGTTCGCTTCGTGAAGACGCGGTCGGATATTCTCACAGTTCGGCGCGTCGGCCTCAGTTATCTCAGCGGCAGGTGACGCGGCAGCGGCAAATCATTCTCATTTTTGGTGTGAAAAGAATCATTGACTCCGCGTTTCACGACCTTTAACCTTAATTTCCAAGAAACATGACGATCGCCGTCGTGTAACACTTCGATGAGAATATTCCATGCTGCCATGATTGGTGGTAGTAAAATTCGCCAGTTTGTACGATGGCTTATATTGTGTCTAGTCTGCTTAACTACATTCCAGAATAACAATTTGTGAAGGTTTTACTACTGAAGGGAAAGTTGTATGGTGTACATTAACCTGTGCTTTCCAAATGATTTTTAAAACGTTTGCATTGATTTTAAAATTTCTATAGGATTGTTTTTTATAAATGTAAGTTTGTATGAAGTAAATGTGTTTTATAATTAGAGTATTTTAATATTACATATTATATCCGATTTTACATATTCTTACCATTTTCATTACATATTTCTGTACATATTTTGACGTTTCATACTACATATTTTTCCGGTCTCTAATCATTATATATTGTTCTAAAGGGTACCAGCAGTTTTTTTCGGACAACCTGGAGTAACTGTAGCTGGTGATGAGTTTAATCCGGCTTCATAAACGGAATCATGGGGACGGCACTGGCTGGTGCGGGGCCGTGCCTCCAACCAATGTTACGCGCAAGACGTCACAGCTGTTAGTAGGAATTCGAGAGCAAATGTCAAAAAAAACGATTGTAGTATGTTGTACGTGCCGCCTAAAGAAGTAAAACAATTTTACAATTATTGTAACGTTCTGTTTGTTACAGCCACCTACTAGCGTGGAACGTTTTTGAGTAATCCTTTTCTCAGTTTAGTCAGTCATCGTCAGTGGTAGTCATCCAATGCGTTTTATCTTTTCATCCAGAGGCTCCAACATAAGTATGAAAAATTGTATGAAGCTTTCAAAACAAGGACGTGTACAAAGAAACTAGATAAATGTTTCCAAATGAACATTTTCGTAAATTATTTTAATTAATGAGAAATAGTAATTATTAAGTCTTAAGCAGTCGCGCTAAAAGCAGTTAATGCAGTTAAAGCAGAAAGCGCTTAAGCAGTCGCGTAAACGGTCGCGTGGGATTTCTGTAACACCCCACATAATTAAATGCTACCAATTTCATAACTTAATATATGTCAAAATAACGATTCAATTGTAAAGAAGAATAACTGAGGAAATTCTACATCACTAACCAACCACACTTCCAATACAGGAAGAAATAGAGACAAAACTATTAAAAGAAAACTCCGGCCATGTGTGAGGTGCGTCTGGTTTTGTTTGATACCCAGGAACTGCCAAAAAATCCTAAAACAACTACAGTTTTGATTTTGACTGAAACATGCAAATATTTAATTGTACGTGCGGGATAAAAAGGAGTAATAACACAGACTGATTTCTCATACTCAGTGCACCACTACTTACAACACAGCTGTCGTCATGCGACAGAATGGCTCCGAGTATTCGTTCAAGGCTTTAGTTTACTAAAAGTACTAAAAGTCAAATAATACTATTTGCAGACTTCTATGAGAACGATAATGAAATTGAACTCCATCGGTTCCAACATATGTATTACACAGTAAGCCAGACGCTCTCAAGAAGATAAGAAGAGAGACGCAACTAAAAATTGATGGCAGTACGAGTTTCGCAGTACGTAAGCAAATCGTAGGTATTGACGAAAAAGAAAAGTAGTAATATGTAAGCTTCCGAAACGAGAATTTTTGAGAGAAGAAAAGACAGTAGCGTTCTAGACCAGATCAAAAATAAAAGCCTCAGAAAAGTCCTCAACATCTTTTCAATGTAAGACAGATAAGGGAGCATGGAGACAACACATACGAAGCGTAGAAGATGGGAAACTCACAAAAATGACGAACCATTACCGACCTTCTGTAAAAATAGATCTTAAGTCGTCCAAGGCAACAATGGAATAAAGCCGGAAGAGACCTTCTGGCCTAAACCGTGAAAGGAAGAGAAAAAGAACACTTCTTGCAGCAGAAGCCACGGTGCTTAGTTTACAATGCTGTTGATACTTCGAAAAGTTTGTTAACTTTTTCATTTTGCTTTAATACGCCCTTTTCTCTTCAAAAAAGGAAGAAAATTAAGCAAATAACGGGAAAATAATAATTGGATAACACGAAGAATTAGAATATTTTTATTGTACATTTAAGTATTATAATGTATCTCATTATTTGCGACCACTCTTTTCAAAAATAGCTATTATTGTTAAGAAAAGTCATAAAGCATGTTCAAATCATGAAACTTTGTCGCAAGACAATATATCACTTCAACAAGAAACAGCGCAGAAAATGTTATTCTAAAAGATGATAGACAAGCGATCTAGTAACAATGGCTACTCTCTTTAGCCAATATTTTTCGAAATTTCCTATCTCACAAAGGGTTTAAAGCCACCAATTTAATAACAAACGTTTCCTAAAAACTTCTGCTTTGATTTTTGTTTTCGAAACTTCTTCCTATGAAATTCGTAAAATTATCGGTAAACCAAAATATAAATAGCGGGGCTGTTTAGATGAATATCCAGATAGTTTGTTAAAGACTTTTGCGCCTGCCACTATACAACCGTTAACTTATACCTAATGCATCTTTGTTCACCTAAATTCTTCAGCATATTTTCGATACAGTTCAAATTAGACCGTTCTTCCAAAAAGTAAAGTAAAAGTGAATTTCAAAGTTATTGGCCAATTTGGTTTTTGTCAGATTTTCAAAACAGACTTTTTTACATATGAATAGAAACATTTATCAGTAAATAAGAAGCGTCTTCAGATTACTAGCATGGATATAGGAAATAAAAATATACGAAAAGAGCCTTATTTTCTTTTCTAAACGACGTCTCTTATCAAAATCAAACACACATTGAATTTTTTTTTAGATCTTTGAAAAGCATTGTCGCCATTCATCATAACATTTTACTTTCAAAATTATCTTCGTAGGCAATTCGTTGTAGGGCTCTCGACTAGCAATGTTTGGACCATAAACAACGATATTAGAGAATAGAAATATCGTACTGGAATGAAGAGACATAATATATTCACCTTTCTAATACATTAGCAATAGCACGTGGAGCCTCCAGGGTTGGATTTTTGGTCATATTCTTTTCGCATGTAAATGGTATTCCTTAATCGATTCGAAACTGCAGAAATGTTCTCCTTGCTGATGAAAGGATGTTCTTTGCAATAATGAAACAGTAAATTCTGAATGAAAAGGAAATGATGACAGGAAATTGCACAGGGGTCGTTTTTAGGCCCCATTTTCTTCTTACGTAAAATATATACCCTCGATTCTAAACGGAAGAACTCTTTGCGCAGGATACGATTATCATTTCCATTGAAGAAATAGTAAATAGTTCAAAATCAGTTGTTCAAGTTGGTTTCATAATAAATTAATAGTAAACGAAAAAATGGTTTCAAGCAGTTTTCTATTTCAAATAAACAAATGTATAAACCATTGAAAACAATTGATGTGCAAATAATCAACAGTAAGATAACGTTTTTGGATCTCTCAATTCAGTTAAACCTTAAATGAAACGCCCATTTCAATGATGTGAACACCAAAATTAAGTTCATTATTCTATCCGTTCAAAATTCTTTCAAATTCATTCCACTTTCACACTGCTTGTTCTTTTGTTTTCCGGGAATGTTCATTCCTGTCTGAAATATGGCATAATATTTTGGGGAAACACATCCAAAACTTCCGGACGTTTAGATTACAGAAAAGAATTGTACGAACTATATGCAAATCCTATCCACTTGATTTTTGTAAGCCTCTCTATTAAGCTGGGAATTCTACCATTGCCTTGCCACTTGAGCGGAGTGTTTTTAAAAAAATGACATTCTCTAAGGGAGCGTTTTATGCACTTTAGATGTCTATAACACTCGATGTAGTAATCAAATTCATTAGGTGTCGGTAACAACAGCTCACTTGAAGTTCACCTACAATACAAATGCATTATTTTACAACACATTGCTGATGACATTAAACGATTATCGATACTCATGTTTAATTGTCAAGTTAAAGTTTGTGCTGCCTGTGCTGTTTGTATGCAATTCGAGACTGTACTGAGCTCCAGAAAAGAAAAAAACCTAATATTTTATTTAGCTTTTCGGCATAAGCGTAGCTTTACTATCTGTAAATGTTTGCCTGATTTCAGTTGGGAATAAACTTATTCAAATAATTGTTCCACACATTCTCACGACAGAAAATCGATTCCTTCACGAAAGGGAAAATAGCAAAAATCGGTAGCTTGTTTGCATTTCTATACTTTTTATTACACGGGAGATAATATTTTCTTATCATTTTTTACCAAAAACGCTTTTATTACCCGTATTCATAATTCAACTTGTTACACATTTGAGTCAGGGATCCTGGGGTTTAAGAAAACGTGCCCTATTATACTCCTTTTCATAGTATGTCACACGGAGTTTTTAATTGTCTAATAGAGTTAAACAAATAAATACATAACCGCTGAATTTTTTAATATTGCAAATGTTAAAAATAATGCGAGACGTCATGTGCTGCTGAATGTATAAACGTTGTCTACATTGGTCTACGTCATTAATTTTGAATTACTCGTATAAATACCTGGAGATTCTCATTACTGCAAATCATTACTGTTATCAAATATTGTTCATTTAAAAATTCAAATTGAAAATTATGATTTAAAATATCGAGAGAGAAAAGTATATCATTCTCGGGAAAATTCCGTTCAGACCAAAAATGTCTATTTAATACAATTTTCAAGCATGTCGTTTTATGATTTTTTATTGGTTACGCAGTCAAAAGATAGAGCCAAATACTTTTTGTTTCAAAGCATAGGAAGATTAATATTAACTACCATACAGAATATGAGAAAAGACAAATTCATTTTACGCTACCAAGACAAGAGTACAGTGTCCTTCATTTCCAAGAGCAAAGAGCTGATAAATGAAGAATAATTACCAAAAGGCGTTTAAGAACAGTCCTGGACAGAAAATGTAGACAGAAAATGTAGAAATAAGTGAGTTCTAAATTTTAAGCCAATAGAATTGAGAATTATTTAAGTAAAAGGAAATGGACGTAAAAAGACGAGAACACACTAGACATCTGAAAGAAGACTAAAATTATATCTTCAGAGGAAGATGATGCTCGGAGAAAACAAGGTGGTTGAAGGAGACCCTCTGAAATCCCAAGAAGCAGAGACCTATACCATGAAGTTTAAAATAGAAATTGTTCATTTCAAAATTAGTACAATAAATTATTGTTTGAAATGTCTGCTCATAACAATTTAAGTGTTGAATCTTAGAAAGGGTGTTGCCTTAGGACTCTGAAAAGTAGAAACTGTTAAATACTGTCTTCAAGTTTCGTGGGTATTTTGATTGTAAGAGTGGAGACATTAAGAATTTTTAATGAAATGACCTTTTAGCACTTATCTGCTGCAGGAATTACAATCAGGTTCGAAAGGGAATAAATACGCGAACACATTTATTTCACATCACATACTAATGATGCGCTGCCTTATATTCACATTGCCATTGAGACGCGTTGAATACTCATTGCGTAATGTTGTCCTGTCGCCACATTTGCGAAACGCGGAGCCGCCCTCTTAGAAGCCTCCGGAAGGCTTACATTTTTTTCTTTTCGGCCTTCATTCCACCGCTGATCCAGTCGCCCTCCACTCCTCGCCAACCTTCGCTCTTGCCTTTCCTTCAATAACACCTCTCACTGCCCCATCCGAATCCCCGCCTTCCCGTCTCTTCGTATTTTTTCCAACCCACTGCCATGCCGCTTACACTATCAGTGCCCATGTTGTCATTTTCTCTGTCGTGGTGACTTTGGGGTTCCATTCATTCTTCTGCTGCCTTATTCGTCGCTGGTACCGTCGCCAGCTCAGCTTTGTCTCATCTCTACCCAATCAACCCTCGCCCAAAGCCTTATTCCTTTTTGCCCAAACCCAGATTCCCTCTTCCTTCCCTGTCCACTCATCCTCCCCACTCTCCCTCTCGTCGCCTCCCCCTTCTCACTCCTCCTCTCGCCGATCCTCCCTCCAATTCGCCCTTCCTTCGCTCATCTCACCCATCTTCCTCACCCTTTCTCACCCCATCCTGTTCGCCTCTTTTTTGCCCCCTTCTCGTCTCTCTTGGTCCGTCCTCCTTTCTCTTTGCCACCCTCCATCTCACCCATCCTTCTCGTCCCACCTCCTCCCCTCTTACTTCTCTCCCACTTCGTCCTTCTCATTTATTCTCACCCCTTCTATTCACCCTACCATTTGTCCGTCTTTCTCTTCCCTCTTTCTTGCCCTCCTCTCGCTATTCTCGGCCCTCCTTGTCCGTTCTCCTCTTATCCTTCTCGTACCTCCACCTCACCTCTGTTTCTCCCTCTCTTCATCACACTTCAACTACTTCTCCCTTACTTCGTCCCATCTCCTAATCAATTCTCACTCCTCCTATTCGCCTCACACTTTTGGCCGTCTTTCCCGTCCCTCCTGCTCATCCGTCCTTCTCGAACCTCTTCTCGCTCATCTCGACCCTCTTTGCCCATCCTATTTTACCTTCACTTCCCTCTTAACCCCTTTTTCACCCCCTCTTCATCACTCACGCCTCGTCCTAAATTTTCTCAATCCTCTTCGTTCCTTCTTTTCTCCCCTCCTTTTCGTCTCCTTTTCTTTCCCCTCCTCGTTCCTTGCCTCTCTCCCCCTCGCACCCCTATCGACCCGCCCACCCTCCAGGCCGCCGCCGCCGCCGCCGGGCGCACGTGCGCCGCGCGCCGCCACCTCCCTCGCAGGCGACGTGCGCCGCATGCGCCACATGCGCCGGCGGGTGGGCGCTGCCCATTGACAAAGCGGGAAGCTGCGTCTCGTAGCCAGGGACGACCTGAATAAAAATAGATCGCGCGATGCGTGCTCGACCCCGACATCCTGCTCCCACCGGGATTCCTTCTCCCTCCCCTTCTCGCCCGTTCGCGTAGTGCGCGCCTGACATCGTTTCCTTAGCTCCGCGCCCTCTGCCCTTCGCAGACGCCCCCGCACGGCTTCGTATTCTTTGTTCGGAATATGCTTTCCGCGTCGTGGGCTGGTCGCCTGCTCAATCTTCCCGCCGTCTGTCCGATCTTCCTTACGCCTCTCCGATTATGTTCCCTCACGCGGTTTCTCCTTTCCTTCACATTTAATCACACACGTCCTTCCTCTTGTTGTTATTCGTGTTTGAGTGAACGTGACTTCTGAAGTTTGCACATAACTTTACTGCAGAAATAATCAATGCAAGGAATATAATGGGGAGTAGGATGGAATACCTTTGCAAGGACTTTCATTTTCAGTACTACAAATATAAAATGAATAAAAAATTTTACTTTTTAATAAAATCTTTTAAACTGACCAAGTAATACAGTAGTTATTTCGCACGTTTAAACATAAAATTGTGAGAAATTTTTATCATGTTGCCCACCATGCATTAAATAATTTCAAACGCGTAACAATTTTCAGGAGGAAATTACCAAAAAAAAGCTTTACGAATTCACGCGAAAACTAGTGTTGTTACAACACACACTTCATGCATTGTTTGTAATCGGTACGTAAGATAAAAAACTTGTTGTCTCCTAAAATCTCAAACATATCTTCAAAAACTCTTCGAAAAATATTAATTTCTGAAACATAAAAGTTTTTTTTTATTTTTTAAAATGACACTTTTGTCATAGAATTTACTGTATTGGCTTAATAAAGTTTGAAGCAGCTTTGGAAAAAATCGTTTAGGATTCTTTGGAATATGTCGCAAATTGATTTAACCTTTAATTGGTATCGCGGTCTGACATACCGCGCTGGCAAGTTGAAACTTATGGAACAATCACTGATTGTTGCGTCTACACGTCCAACGGCTAAGTATTTTTCGCCTATTGATACCAAAATTACGAGATAACATGCAATTATAGAGATGGTGATCATGATTCTGAAAACGAACAGGAGCAAGAGAACGAACATGAATCTGAAAATAAGTAAAATGCTACCAACAATGAACGCATTTATTATGAAATAATGCTTTAAATGGTGTGCCTACCCTCCATTGATTATTTGGTGTTTCTGGGCGCGTCAACGGCTGTCATTTGTCCCGTAGGCGTAGTGAATGATTTCCCCGTGTGTGTGTGTGTGTGTGTGTGTAGGTGATCTTCCACCGCCACGTGATTGGCGGGTTTCACCGCGTTATCAGCGGGAGAGGGGGGCCGCAAAAATTACATATATAACCGAAAACCTCATTCTTTGCTCTTCTTATTTGAATATTGGTTCGCCGGGCCGCTTCTACTTCTTTCAATAATTGTTCGCCGTGCCGCTTCTTTTTCGAACAGTTTATTTGCCAAGACGCTGCTTCGGCTCCTCATTGGTATAGCGCGCTGGTGTAACATTTAACGCAGGTAATAATTTTGTAACATTTATTCTGTGATACCTGTATATTCATAAATTATTCTGCCGATTTTATGCAGGAAATGCCTTTTTTACTACTTTGTTGGTTTGTTCCAATAAATTAATTATTGTATGTATGAATGCATGTATTGTAATAATCCCTCACCCATATCATTTGTGGCGGAATGATTATTAATGAATTTTGCCGTGTCTTCCTAACTTCGCGAATTGCGGGAAGAAGTAGGCATTGCAAACATGCATTGCAATAAGACAGATTCTTCATTCTGTCCTAATAACATTATAATTTCATGTAAATGTTTAAATTACATGGCCAACGTGCGGCCCACCTAGCAATAAAAAACTACTATTACAACAAAAAAAATGCATGTCACTGATGCAACAGTTCATTCCACTCGTTTAGAAGTCCTTGGCGAGGTGGGCAGATGAGTCGCTCGGTTCGCAGGTATAAGGATGGCCCTTTGCTCCAGTGCGGAAGCGGAGGCGGCAGCGGGATGCGCCGACGGTGGCGGCGACGGTAGCAGTAAGCGCCAGGCAGGCCGGCGCGAGCGGGTAATGACCGCCGGCAGATTACCAGATGAATCGGCTATGGCAGATGCTGGCGATTGGCGTCCACGCAACCATCCGTCACTACAAGACTCTAGCCGACTTACGAGGTGGAGGGCGGAACATTAATGTTTGCTCATTATCACTCCGTAAGATGATCTTAACTAAAATCACGTGCAAGTCTCGCACTTTGCGACTGCGGCAGATACCGCGCCCATCCTCAAGAGCCGGAGTGGCAGCTCGACGCTTGCTCGTCGGTAATTTTTATCGGAATCAATTTGAATCTCAACTAAACTCACCACCGAACGTCTGTCTCCCACCCATTCACCGGCGAGGTATCCTTCCATTCGTTCATTTTCAACGAATGGTGTGGGAGTGAAGGCCTCACTTTAGCCAGTCGAAATATCGGCGCATGTCCGTTGCAAATAATTTTTGCGAGTGGTAGAATTCTAAAAATGTCATTTTCACTTAATTTCTTTCTGGGAAGCGCAAAGCTCCGGCGTCTGAAAACGGCTGCGCCAAGCGGCATAATCCGTTGATAGACGCTCGCCTAAATTAGTGAATGGGCACCTTTCTCAGAAGGCGGCGACAAAAGGAGCTCATAGGGTAGGTGTGGTCACGGGCGCTGAGGCCGGCGCGGTCGCGGCAGCGGCGAAGGGTGAGTCTCCCTCCATCAGCTTATATCGCGTATATATCCACGTTTTATATGGTGGAAGTTGATGTACTGTTAGAGTATGTATATATGTATGTATGTATGTATGTATAAGTATAGAGTTGGATTAATTCAAGTTTACCAGCTAGCGACTTGCACCCAATTTTTTTATATATTATGATTTTACGGTTCTGTTTATGTAACATTTTAGGCAAATAACCTTTGTATGGTTGCTTGCCACAGTTATATTTTTCTGTTGTTTTAATTGAAAGTTGTCATTTAAATATATAAACATTTCTGCTAATGCATTTTGGAAACCTATTAATAATTTGCCCGTTTGTATTATGTTTCATGTAACTGTATTTTAAAGCCTCTCCCCGCTCCCTTTCTTCAACGAACTCACAACGGTCTCTACCTATTGTTTACATTCGTTTCAAATCATCCTATTGTAACTGCCATGTTGGAAGTGCGTTTTGCACGGTCTGCTTTACATATTTATTTTTTACTTTAATTTTTATGATCATTTGTTGTTCAAAATTGTGAGTCTTCATGTTAGTTTATATCGAGTGCCATGTTTCATTATAAAATTTCATTGATATTAATGTCAGTAACTTATTTATATTCTTTATAAAATACTAATAATTTTCTCTTTTACACATTTGAAGATGGAGAAAAGTGCATATCTCAAAACGACGCACAGCAAATCATAGTTGACACATAATAATACATTTTGTAATGTGATTCTAAAAAACATTATTTGTTTTTCATAAATTGTCTAAATGAATTCTGTGGCAAAATTCATGTAATATATTTGATAGTGATACAAAAAACAATTTTCTATTTTTGATGTTTCATATATTATCTTCGCATGGGGGTAAGCGAAACATATGGCGAGCGTGACGTATTCCCATCACCGTACTTTTAGCATACTTGGTATGCCTGAGCAATTTTCTCATACAGCTATAAAAATTGAGACGATTTGTATTAAAAGGCTGCTGCTTCATTTTTGCTCTCGACCACAATCGAACTCTGGACCGCTTCACAAATAGCTAGCACACAATCTATGAGCCAGCCGGGGAGCCGTCCGTTCAAATAAATAAAAATGGAAATATGCAAGTCCGTTGGCGTGTAATTAAATGAATTCATATGCAGTATTTGGGATATACAATACTTTTATTTCCTTTATTTATAGACGTTTTATACTCCATCAATTTCTGGCAGCGCCGCAAATGTGTTTGCAAAGCTCTGAACAAAATTAATAATGTACGAATGACAAAGATCATTCTAGAAGTATGCTGTATGATGCATAGGTCAAAGGTAAAGTCGTGAAGAGAATATACAGAGCAAATACAATACCTTCTGACCCAGAAAGAATTAATAGAATAGAAAGTGAAGTATGCCCTTTGATATTCCACGTGAAACGGTGTCATTAATAATATCCAATGAAAGTTCCTAAAGAGCTGAAATAACATTGTAAAGTTTTTACTTTGCACTAGCGTCTCAGAGAGGTCGTGAAGATACGACAATTTATATCAAATTCGCCAAGTAAAGAAGAATACAAAGAAAATATTTAAAATACAGTTCTGAAAAACTATAATGAATGACAATATTGCAACATAGTATGTTATTTACAAATGAGACTAACGTCGTAATCTACGATTTCAAAACGGTGATTACTTTTTCCACTTGTTAATTACCGGGAGCGATGACTTTTGCAATCATTGTAACAGGTTTGATGTATTAAACAATATAAAAGATAAGTTATCAGATTGGTAAATAACATCATTGCCATTATTATCAAATGAATACTACATTGGTTGTTGATAATTCGTACTTCCGTTCTCCATTATCGTATATTACCATTATCCTGTAACACTCTTTACTTGAATTTATGCATTGTCTTTTAAGATATAATATTAAATAAAGGGTTATAAAATAACACAAAAGTGAAGTATGTAATGCTTCATATTAAATCTTCTTTGTGATGTCCATACTTTTATCGACGCAGTGTAGCAAAAATCATATCGAATTTTGCAAGTCACAGGTATTTCAAAGAAATTTTTTGGATCTTGTTATGTTTCTACTCTGTTGTGTCACACAACAGAGGAAGTACAAACAACACATAAGAAACTACATCCCATATTTCATACGTCGCACAAGTTGTCACCTACTCTGTTGTGTGACACAACAGAGTAGGTGACAACTTGTGCGACGTATGAAATATGGGATGTAGTTTCTATAATATAAATTAATTTATTGATATATGAAGGTTCAGGGAGACCCTAACATAGCTGAAATTCTGAAGCTAAAACTTTAACACCACAGTCGATGGGTAAGGCGTTTGTGTTAAGACGTAATAATTATGCTAAAATAAGATGATGAAAAGTAATGAATCTGAAGATGGTTGAATGAGAACCAGAGGATCAGAAGAACCCTCAAAAAGCCTACCACGAAACCTGTGTCCCCCAGAAATTCCACTTATTCGGGTAGGAATCAAACTCCGACCCCAACGGTGGAAGATAATCAATATGACTGATCCGGTAGTTCGCCCCAGTTTTAATCAATGAAAGGAGATAGTTATAGAACTGTTAGAATATCGGGCTGTTATATACAGGTTTCCAGGTTCAAACCAGGTTGAGGCTGTGGATTTTTAAGGGAGAAAAAATGTTCGTACGCCTTGTTTGGGAGGTGAAGTAAAGCCAGCTGTCTCATGTTGTAGTTCTACTGCATGTAAAATATCCTCAAGCCAAAAAGAAGTCTCTGAGCTAAATTCAAATCGTCTATTTTGTCATTCGAGTGATACCTTCTTTCTCCGCTAGACGATGAAAGGAGCATAGCGAAATTTGCAGAAGAGCAAGCTTGATGGCCCGATTCGCACCACGTAAAAAAATGCATGGACTAAATATCCTAAAATGTACGTTATTAATAACTAAATTATAGAATGAAGTTCATTATGAGAAACAGTATGTGAGAAAACGTTAAAATCGCGTAACCCAAAACGTCTTATTTTTTAATTTTAATTTTATTTCATTGCTCCTCGGGTGGTTCATTGACAGCATGATAGCTTTCCGTGGTGCGATCTCGTCTTCGATTCCTGGTCGGGACAAAAATAAAACCTTCCATGACAATCATCTCAGTTTCTATAACTGCATGACGAAATAAAAGCTTAGGCAGGCCCAGAATTCTGGATACGGTGATGGAAATACGCCATACTCGTCCCACCCCTAGGTGTGAATAATAAATAATAACGGGGGCCAGAACTAGGAACACCGCTAGCTAGCAAAAATCTAATTAATCCTACCCTAAAATGTCAAATACATATAAAGCTAGTCATTTTGTATTTTTTACTGATACGTTATTGTTTGCTATTGCCTTCTATACAGAGTTTGATATACACTGCATAATTTACCTGGATCAAGAGAATCGTGGTTACGAGGGAAATATGAATGATGCTACATATTCTCTTATGGAGGGAATCATGAGAGGGAAATATGAAAAAAAATTATGGGAGAGAAATATGAAAAGACAGACCGAGTGAGACAAGTTAACAAATAGTTAATTAGTAAATAAGTCGATCTGAATCATTAAAATTACGTAATAAATAAAGTCATATGGCCGTTAACTAGTTCTAATGATCTCGGGCGTCAAAGAACTTTTATATCACCCTTGGTCCATAAAAAACTAGTATTTATTTATACTTTTTTATTTTATTTATATATTTTTATATTTTATTTATACATTTTTTAAATATTTTGTATTTTTATTTTTTTTATTTAATCTATATTTTATTTTTCCATGGATGCATGAGGTTATAGTGCCAGAAGGTAACAGGTTCACATAAGCACAATCAAATTCACTGTGAAAACAAGTAATTCAAATAATTCGTGCAGAAGTGAATTCAAATTGAAATGAAATTCTATAGATGTGCAAGTAAATGCATTATAAGGGAATGAAAAGAGGAGAAAAATGATGCAGCATTACAATATAAAATTAGTTTACATCTAATATCCACTCCTAAGTTTCTTTATATCTTCGGTAGCTTTTATTCAAATGTTTTGAGTCGGCTTAGTCTGCACTTTAAAGTTCTATGTAAAGTAACTAGTGGCTTTCATTAAGAGATACGACCCACGTAATCTCTTCCCATTGTTCTCTCAGCCAGAGGATTAAAATTGTATTCTTCCCTTCTTCTATGGACCTAGACACGTTGGTCGATAATTTGTAGGATAACTGTAGAGGCAATCAGTCCCCTTTTCACTCTGGAAACATTTCTAGACCGTGTTTGCCACAATTACTATTTCTATCCATTGCCTGTGGAAGAGGGTGAACAAAACATTTCGCACCACAATGAGTACTGGATCATTACAGTACAGGAATATACTGAGCCGTGTCTATTAAGTATGAGAAATAACTACGTGCCATCAGACAAAATTTCTGAATGCACAAAATCGGACGGATGTCTAGACACCATGATGGCGCAATAAGCTTTATTGTGAGAGCATGAAGAGCAGTGTGCATATTTTGATCGTGATGGTTGTAATCAGGGAGAAGCCAGCCGTGAATAACCCTTGACAAGCTCTTCTGGGTGACTATTCGGAGCTACTGGTAGTCGTATAACATGATTAACTGTGTTGTGTTACTCCTAGCGACGTTTAGACAACGGAATCTAGTTGGTGGGGTGGAATGAGAGGATATCCAATATGCTTCTGTAGCGAATAGTGTGAATGGCAGAGATTCTCTGTTGCGTATGTATTACAGTGTACACAGGATAATCTGCAAGTGAATATTTGGATAATTGACTAGATTCCAAACAACTCGGTAATGCAGATCAATAAAATTTCCAACGATTGCTGAAAAGAGATGTTCAGTGTGTTGCTTAAACCATTTGTATGATAATGCTTTAAACCAGGTCTGTCAAACGGAGCACGTGCGTGCTCGGGGCACGCTTGCACTCTGCAGGAGTACGCAGTGCCTGCGGCGAAAGGAAGACTTTGATTTCTCAGTGATGCACAGTACATGATGCACATGGTCGTGGCGGGACGCAAGAAGACGTATAACAAATTTTAGTCAAAGTGGACTCTTGTTTTCTTGTGTCATGAGAGCGGACGTGATGCACTTTGTTTAATATGCCGAAAGTTGTAAAAAGGCATTGGGAAATCGTCCATGAAAACTACAAAAATGTTCGTTAAGACGCGATCGGATGTTCTTACAATCCGACACGCCTGCTTCAGTTATCTCAAAGCCGGGAAGTGCGCGTCAGCGACTTAGGGTCTATGTCAGTGGAGTCAAGGTCTGCTACTGGTGGCAGTAGCACGTCTCGCGGCACCCGTGTCATGTCACGAGCTTCTCTGCGCTACTAGCGTCGGGAGAGGAAGCTATTAGTAACCCCACCGTTTTACAATAGTGATGGCGTTGTCTCTTGCGGCGGGGTTATGAACTGCGTGGAGAGGCGATTTCGTTGTGGCACTCGTGCCACATACTCCCGCTCATGGTATCGCTCATGGTATCTTGACACTGGTCTATGTTTTTCAATTGATTTACGCTCTTCCTGATTGGCATAAATGCATTGTAATATTTGTTAAATCGGAGGGTTATGAACATACACTATAAAGTAACATTAACAGAGTAATATCATATGACGAGAGTCATTGAGACTTTAGTAAATAGTGTACGTGCTGAATCGAAATGCTGAGCGAACATAAAATCAATTTATGCTGAATATTTCTAAAATCAATTTCTTTCCACCTTTCTCACATTTTCTGATATGCAATTTTATTTGGAAACGACCCTGTAGTTTGATATTGTAAAGGTTTTTAGGATGATGAAAATTTCTTTCATAATTTAATTATATATGGACGTTGCGAAAGAACAAATACATAAATGATAATTTGGGCAAAGTTATTTTAGTATTTACTTTCAGAGGGACGCATTCGAAAGAACAATATACTAACAAAATTGTTGCCCTTACAAGGTTGTAGCTTTGTTATTGGAATGACTGATTCTATCATAACACATAGATTTACTGTTTCTATTAAGATGACCTTCTTGGCATTTATGTGCTTCGAGAAAATTTGTCCAATTTTCAATCAAAACTTCGGTATTTAGAACATTGAAATATATTGAAAATTTTCTCGACATCCTCCCACCAATACATTATTATATATACATATTTCAATTCATACAGATCAAATTCATCAAAGACATCGTTTAATTCTCTATCATTTATTTTTTTATCCCGTGTCCCTGACAGCGTGGGAATAAGTGGATTTAGGACTGCTGACCAAATAGAAAATTGGCTACTAGGAAGCTAGAGATAGACATCCCTACGGTATTACCTTCGCTTGAAGCAAGCTTTTTATGCAACGTCGCATTCTGAGTGCATGGCAAATAGAGTGACAGAATTCTTGTTTCAAACTCACGAGGATCAAGAACTCCATAACACCCTGGTTTTCGTCATGCGTGGCTCACGGTGCGAGGAGGTAATTTTCACTCGCCTTCCGATCGGGCACTGCCACTTTTCGGAAGGATATCTTATTGCACAATGTCCTACTCGCCATTTGCGAGAAATGAAGAACAGACCTTACCGTACAGCAGTGGTGTCAAGGTCTTCTACTGGCGGATCTGGCACGCGTCGTGGCACCGAAGCATGCCACGAGCTTCTAAACTATTACGAGTAGTAGTAAACCCGTCGTTTTACAATAGAGATGGCGTGGTGTCTGCTGGCGGGGTGCTGAAATGCGTGGAGAAGCAATTTCGTCGTGGCAGTCGTGCCACGGACTCCCGCTCGTGGCATCGACCTTGACAACACTGCCATACAGCATGCTCTCTTGCACTGCAATAATTAAGGAGGTATTCGGGGATCGCTTTGCCGACTCTCTGGAAGAGTTGCTAGGTAACGACGAATCTTCTCTCCGCAAAGTCTTTCACTTTCTTCGAGAAAATGAACTTTTTAATCTAATCTGACAGATGAGGGTGAATTTTAAAATGCCTTTTATGAACTTATTTTCTATTGTTCATGTAACATTGTCTTTGTCAGTTACTTTATTTCATTAGTCAGACTACTATATTTTCACTTAATTTAACTTATAATTAATAAAAACTATTTGAACTGACAAAAGGATCTAACTTCTTAATATAAATTGACACGGGCTGCAATGACCTCAGATGCTGAAGCGTCTTTAAACCCTTATCATATTCATCATCTGATTTAAAATCAATCTATAAATCATCACATCTTTTCAGATAGTTTTGCTAATAATATTGCACCATGTAATTGTTAAGATGCTTAACCACTTAACCACAATGCACGTTTCTTTTAGATACCTTAAGAAAATATGAAATTGAATTTCGTGTAAATAATAAAGAAAGTTGATCAATTTTTCGGATTTTTCGGAAAAATTGCAACGGCATTGAAATTGATTAGCTATAAACTCAATCTCTTTAATGTTTATTCAAAGAGATTTTTGTAACTTTTTTTGTGTTAGTAGCTCAATTGCAAAAAATTACAGCGATCCGTAATATACTAAGATTTTCAATTTTTTTTTATTTGAGCAATTGCTAATACAAAAACATTTGAGAAAATATTTAACTTGATTTCCACAGTACCAAAAATGTTTATATTTTACAGTATGTAGTAATATATAATGTTTATGTAATTTACAGTATTTATTAAAAATATAAATTATTACAATTTTGAAAGTAATACGAAGGAAGGGATAGCGGTTGTATCTTCAATAGCGTAATAGAAAATTGGCAGCTATTGAAAAATGATGAAGAATAAAGACAATTATATTTTTAGAATATCACTACAGAATATCACTATAAAATTTCAACAATTTTACAAGTTGTGAATACAATATTCACAATTACGATTTTGCAATGATACTTTACTTGAGGCATACGCTAGTGATCTTTAATTGATTAATGAAAATACTGTTTGCATGCACCTGATTACATAGAAAAAGTGGGCAATTTGATGCCCATGATGCGCAGAAAAATGTGTGCGCTGCTTGTATTTCGATAATAAAGGTGTAATAAAGTCAAAATACAAATTTTTTTAAAACTATCAACATGAATTTCAATATGCAAGATAGGAAATGTCTATACTAAATGTAAATAATATTGTGTTTCTCGCTAATGATTGTGCAATAATTGATGCTTCTTGCTTTGCAATTATTAACATTTTAAAATATTTTATAAGAAACAAATGTCATTCCTACTCTTTAAAATTCTTCTCTGTAATAGATGTGATAATTTAGGCTTAATTTTGACGGGAAAAGGATTCGGTGAGAAATGCCAACGCTCCTCCCCATGATTAGCTGCCGCGTAGTTGGTCAGCGTCCGAATGAATTCCCATTGCAATTGGCGGAGTGGTTCTCATGTCCGCGCCGACCAATCACATTCTCTCCTTTTGACACTTGCGTCCTCTCTTCTCTTACCTCTCCCCCTCTCTTCACGGTAGCGAGGCCGCGTCACCGACGCCATTTATACCTCAGAAATTGCTCCGCTCCTTTCAGATAACAAGGAGGAAAATCGTCGAGGGGAGGGAGAAGGAAGTACTTGAAACTCGGAGCCAAAGCCGCTTTGCATTGACTCCAGCATTGGTAAAGTGTCCAGTCGTGGTTGTACAAACTGTGGAAAGGCCAGATTTGGCTGCATAGGGCATCACCCATAATACGTGGCATCGCCTGTAGCAATAGAAATATATGATTTTCCTACAAAATCTGGTGTAACATTCTTTAAATTAAGTTTCCACATCGAATTTGTCATCCATGAAAGCGATACTTGCCATCACATAAATGCGGCTTCAGCATGCGAATGTTTTGTTGTCCTCTCCTTTTGTTCTTTTGTTAGTTGTGATAGCAGTTCTAAACTTGTGGTGTTAAAAAGCATATACTCTCTCGCATTATCTCTGACCTTTACAATTTGATAAAAATCACAGAGTTAAATTAAAATGCGGCCTACGCCATTATTTTAAGCGCTCCTTGTTCTGCCTGACAATACAATTTAAAGAAAAAAATAGTATACGTGTTTAAGAAGATGCTCTTTTATAAATTGCATTTACTCAAGCAGAAATTGCGCAAAAACTGCTCATTTAAAAAAAAGTGTACAGGATATGTATTAATGAAGTGATGTTGTTCGAGCACGCAAGCTATCACAATTAATTAAACTAATTTTTGCGCAGTTTATTACAATAAGCTATTTGTACCAACTTTCATGTTGTATTTATTCAACTACGAAAGCACATTGCCAACGAATTGCAATTCTCAGAACGGCTGTTTCCGCTCCACCGCCGACGTTGCTTCATCCTCAGAATCGCCCGCAACGTACTCAAGTCCTGTACAGTAATTCACTGCTAAAAAGTTAACTGCACAAAGCACATTGTAAATTTTAATATTCAATAACTCACATTTCTATATAGTTTGTTTAATTAACAATTCAAGAGTTACAACTTTCTTATTACATGAACACGTGCGCCTATTGGTTGCTGCCACTTTCGGCGGCAAACCCGCCTGAGCTGCCACGCTGCGCGCGGCACAAATGACAGTGCAGAGTCTGACGCCACAAAGTACAGACGCGTGCGTCACTTACTCATTTTCTCTTCACATTGCTACACGTTATGCATACGCGTGTGCAAGATGCCTTTTAGTTTTTCTTTATAGTTCAGTGTCATACGACGAACTAACCACTGCCATCAACTACCTTGTATGGAACGTTTTAACATTTTTAAGTGAACCGTTTTACGCGTGAACCATGAACTGCATTTTCAAGTGTTACGCAATATGTGTTTAACACCGCCATTTACACCAGTGATTTTGTACATTCATACGTTGGCCAAATACTTATGCTCAGTACAGACGTTAATTCTTAATGTACTACGCAATAGTGCCATGCTTCTGCTTTGACAATATCTTTCCACGTGCTTATGGTTGATCAAGTAACTGTGTGTATAATCAAAAACCTCAGTTAATATGTTACGCAACACGGTGCAATCTTTCTTCTCGTAACATTTACGCTCAGCACATTTGATTAAGCTTGTAATTCGCTGCATGCCAGTACTGCTCCAGTACAGAAAGTGATCTGCGTGTAACGCCAGTAGTTTGTTCCTCCAATGATTACCTATGACTATAATAGCTTCACTGTTCAGCTGAATTCAGTCTTCATTTTAGTTATGTAAAGAAAAAATTATATTCAACAATTTTAGTAACTTAATGTAAAATATGACAACTTCATGCTTATGCTTATTTAACATAATGTCATTTAATTCTTGCAAGGCATTAGCATTAACACAACCGGTGTTATTTCTTTGTATGACAACCTTTGATTTAATTATATGCATTCATTCTATATGCCTCTCAATTCATTTGTGGCGATGACAGCACCTGAAAGAACATTTTCAGGAACTGGGGACTGGTGACTAACTCATTTTTAATAAATCCATAACCAGTGGTCCTCTAACGTAAGTAGCAACCAGAGGATGTAATCTGCAGTGCAAATTAGCTTTGCCTTAAATTATATTTAGTCGGCTATTCACAACACGCAGTGCACTCTACAGATGTTTTGGAACCAATTTTCTTTCAAACAAAAATATTTATCTGTATTGGATTAATTGTATAAGTATAAATCTATGAAACCAATTTTTACAAATAAATAATAAGAATATGGTCCCTGTTCCTCCCTTGCTAGCGGGGCAATAATTCAAATGGAAATGGCACAATTTTGAAGGCAGTTTACCCAAACTTGTTTTGACCCACAAACGTCAAAACCAGCGTGTTGACCCACAAACATTGTTTTCAAAATCAGTTTCAATTTTTTCTTTGTTCTCCTCGTATTTGCGGAATTTTCGAAACATTAATTTTAAAAAACTAGTATTGATGCTAATGAAGTTTTTTTCTATGTGAAATCTGTTCTATAAAATTAGATCTTTAAATAATGTAAATAAAAAATATATGAAAAGATGGAAATTGCAAAAGCATATTTTTGACTTTGTTGTTAGAGCATTTGAAAAATTAATTTTTCCTTAAGGCGGATGGTGTGACATGTGGTACAACGTAAATGACTTGCTAATTCTAAGAAACAGTTGGAGTTTGGACACAGTATGGAAAGCACTTTCTGCTGATTGAAACATTGTTATATAATGTTTTCGCTTTAGGATATATGTAGTATTGTAGATGCATAAATTGGAAAAAACAGTTCTAATTCGTAAGAAATTTCATCGTCCGAAACAAAGACTTGGTGGACAACGGTGCCTAAGATATTTGATGGAGATGAAGGGACTTTTTGAGTTAAATATTTATTTCCAGAAATCTATTTGGAGAAAACCGGACACTTTTGAGCAGTCCTTTTGGTGATTACCGGAAGAATTGCAAATGTCTGTCGAAGCGTTTCCCAACATCAAATGGCCAGTAACGTGCGGTTCTTCATTCATACAAATATTAGAACTAACGGTATCGCTAGGCATTGGGATTATTTACTGTCTGCTTATACTTGGATTTTTATTTCTTGGCGCGTGAGGTCCTGTCTTCACGACGGAATATCTCACGGCATTTCACATCTTTCTCGGTCGTCCCGCTAGATGTCGTATGATCGCGACCGCACCGAGCAGTACTGGCGATCATGCAACATCTAGCGGCATGACAGGGAAAGATGCGAAATGCCCTGAGCTATTCTATCGTGAAGACAGCCCCTGACGCGCCAAGAAATAAAATCCCAAGGATAAGGAGTCATCAAATAATCCTAATGCCTAACGATGTCTTTACACAAGGCATGGATAGGGCGAGCACCGAATGTTCGTCGCTCGGGATTCCGCCAGCATTCGCTCGCTACTCCTCGAATACCGAATGTGTGGAGCTACCTTTAGAAGTGTCACATTTCCAGAGGAAGTGATCCCAAACGACTTTCAAGCGAAGTGCATCCCTGGCACTGTTAAAAGTATTATATATAGTAGAGAAAAATAAGGAAATGCGTGTTCGGTGCAGTCAACGAAATGAAATATCTCGATAGATTGACATTGCGGGCGCCGTCAATCGCTAAGGTCTTTATTTACGTAAGAGTAGTGAAGGTTTTTCCTCGGGAGGGGGGTAGTGATCTTCCATCACTGGATGGCGAGGTCCGGCGCGGACCTACCGTCGGCTAGTCTGGTTTTCTCCGAGGTATCTTTCACCAGCGGAGCACCACTCCAGCCGCGTCTGCTGGGGTCTCTGTCGGACAAGTCGGGACCTGTAAGCTCCCGATCTGTCTCCGGGCGTGTGGTACTGTAGTGCATTTTAGTGTAAGTGCGTGTGTGTATGTATAAATAAAGAGTGAGTCTAGGACAAGGAAGAGGGAAGGAAACGCGTTTCTTTCGTTAGGGTATTGCTTCGATATTTGCCTAGTTTCGAAGAAACCACAGAAAACTGCCAATCAAAGCAGCCGGCCGCCAGAATTCTCTTTCAGACAGCGACTGAATTCGACCTAGCTGACAAACTGGTGTCGAAAATCCTACCACAGTCGGGACTCGAATCTAAGACCTCCAGGTCGAAGGCACTGCAGTGACATCAGTTGATGCCCTGACCCACCTCTCCCGGTGAATATTATCTCGGGAACTAGTCCTATAAAGGGTGTGATCTCCATTTCAGCCGCTGGGCCATTACGCGAAGTTCGGCGCGCAAGATGGTCGTCGTGGGCCGTGCGAGGGCGTATGCGGCGCGCGGGAGCCGCGAGGGCACCGGGGGGGGGGCGGTCCCATTAGTCGACGCCTGCCGAGCGGCCCACGGGGCAAACGGAACGTGCTTAAGGAGCGGTGACGCCCGACGCCAGGTGCGGAGCGCGTGCCCGGCGGTGCCGCCGCCGCCGCCGCGCTGCCAGAACGGCTGTCTCCGCCTCGACCCCGTCCCCGCCCCCACACAATGCTCCGCGGCGACGCTCCTCGCCTCATCTTCATCCGTACGCTCAAGTCCGGGATGTGGCGTGCTCTGACTCTTGTTCGCCGTTCTCATCTTCCAAATTATCCTTATTCTGAACATCTTCAGAGTTCATTGTTTGTCTAATATTATTATTGTTAACAAAATCTCAGAACTATCGGGATGACCGGTGCTTTTATGCCCCACATTCAACTGAACTCTACTTCCTAACCCTTGACATTTCTCTGTCTCCTTGGTTACGACGTTTTCATCGCTTGGCACAGCACATTTACTAGAAGACACGATTTTTTCTCCAAATCCGGATGACAATATCCAGTTGATTTGCGGCTACCGTGTGATCAGTTTGTACAATACTGTACGGCTAACAAATTTACAGTCCAGCAAACGTGACGAGATTTGGTCAGTGTTCGTACCACTTGGCGCATGTGTTGGGAACGTCGAGGGCGATACAGCTACGCCATGTTCATAGAGGTAACAACACACCCTGTCGTGTCTTTTCAAGTATTCGGTCTTTGCTAGAATTGTACAAGCTGAGACGATATGATTAATGGTTTCTATTTGTTCCCAGGAAATGCATCATTCAATCATTCAACAACTTGAGAAGTTTTGTGAACCGCTTTATCATAATTGGTTATCAGCGCCTGATCTTGGGCAGCTATTAAACTTTCTTCCGATTCTGTCTTCACTCTTCCCCTTTTAAGCCACATAAATGATTGATCTTTATTGATCTGACTCTTGTCTATTCTTTTTAGATATTCCATACTTTTGTTCCCATAGCTTCTTGCTAAACTAAAAATACCTGTTTCCCATTCTTCGGTTAATTTAATAACATGTCTAATTTATTGGGTCATCTTGATGACTGGCTACATACTTTCCCATCCCGACAAATGTGCCAGGAATCTTCAATTTGTCTGAGGCCTCTTTCTTCTTCCTTATGTGACACATAACGAATATATACGTCAGCACGAGGGAGGGTGACCTGATGCATTGTAAGCAGTTTTCTGGTTTTTCAATCCATGATTCGAATTTCTTGCTCGAATATAGGCATCCAAACTACCAATTGCAGATATTTTGTTCCTGGAGATCAGAGCAGATTTCAGAAGAGGGCTCACTCTTCCGTATTATTCCCTGTGAATTATCTCTTTCATTGTGTCGTTCGAGATGGTCTCATTATTCAATGCCCAGATATTTGTAAGTTTTATCTCGCCCAAGATCTTAAGTCACATTGTACATACCAATGTCAATGTTCTCAGACGTCCCTTTGCCTCTCTTTAAATTGATTTTTCAACACTTGTCAAGACCATATCATGGAGATGTCATTACTAAAATCAATGAGGAGAACATTTGGGAAAGAATCGTTTCATTCTTAGCAAATACTTTAAGATTATCTAAGTAAAACAAATATGATACTGATCTTTCGTCGCCATTGCTCTTGTAAACAAAGTCAGTGTGCAACAACTATCTAGAATGTGGGATCAAACTAATGTAAAACAGCAGATTGGATAGCGGATCTCCTGGAAAAATAGCCCTGTTAATCTGAATACTTCTTGTTTCTACTGCTTACTCTCCGTTGTATATTAGAAACCTTGTACTCTACTTCACACTAGCCTTGGAAAACTCTATAAATCCAGGATAAAATCGATACATCTCCAGGGCTTTCAATATCCAATCTTGTGGTACACTGTCAAAGGCCTTCTAAAAGTGAATACAAGCCATTCTTAAATTACGTTTTCGTTTCTTTACATCAT
Organism: Acheta domesticus; assembly: GCA_031308135.1. Classification (NCBI taxonomy): domain Eukaryota; kingdom Metazoa; phylum Arthropoda; class Insecta; order Orthoptera; family Gryllidae; genus Acheta; species Acheta domesticus. The sequence continues at coordinate 242,497,208 of JAHLJT010008446.1, read as the reverse complement.
TCATGATGGCTTTATTTAGTAGCAAGATTTCCTTACAGCCATCGGAAACTTTACGTCATTATTTCTGTTCAACTGGAAACAAGTTTTCTTCTCTAGATGTCTTTACGTTTTGTCACCTGTAGTGGTAGTTGTACAATATTGTACAATACTGGCAGACAAGTGATTTACCTGTAGTTCTTTGACAAAAATCTGTGTCCCGCTTTGGGTAGCAAATACGTGATGCCGTGTGTGAGCCATTCCGAGAGTTCCTTTAGGTTTTCTAAAATTTTATTAACAGCCTTTGCTAAATAAGCATGTTTTACTGTTAATTTAATGCAGTATTTCTGGATCTTATCAATCCCGGGAGATTTACAATTTTCCATGATCGTAATTGCTTGGAAGTAGTCCTCTTCTGAGAATTCGTGAAAATGTTCCATTCTTTTCCCAAGTTCATCGGCAACATCAATTTCAGATTGAAGCCGAGATGCGTTTTTTTTGTAGGATCTGCTTTCCTTCCAGATTCCTGCCCAAAATGCTTTGACGTCATCGTTTGAAGGAGTGACGGCATTGCTATTTGGTTTTTCAGTCAGATTGCTATAGAATCTTTTTGTGTCAGTTTCAAACATCCGATTCTGCACACGGAAATTTACTCTACATTTATAATGTCAAATGCGTTGAGCCCATGCTTGGATTTACCCTTTTAGCTTCTCAACTACCGTTGGCCTTCTTGTGTCATTTTTATTTGGGTATTTTTGTTCAACATGGACTATTTTTCGTTGAACTTTAAAGGTGTGCGTTAATTTAAAAGATGCCTCAGCAGAAATATTTCACGCCGTGTCGGATATTCTTCTGATAATTCTTTTCGTCCATGGAGGAATGGGGTTGTTTACTCTGGTTGTCGACCATCGGAGTGCTTGGCTGCCACCAAAATTATCTGAGATACCAGATATCCAGTTGTATACACGATGTGATTGATTTCAGTAATATCCAAATATCTACCTGCGGTCTGTACCACCTCATTGAAGACAGAATTCGCTTTCTCTATCACTCTCTTAGTTTCGGCACATTCGTATATTCTCCTCAATGGTGCATGAGATTCAAATGGAAGTTGACGAAATCTTTAAATCTCTCGTCGATGGAGATTTTGCTCAATGTTTTTATCGTGTGTTTCAATGCCAGATGAATTTTTACCACTGACGGATTTTTCACTGGAAAGAGATGAACCTCCAACACGATAATCGTTTTCAAGTTCATGTTCGTCATATGAGCAGTTCGATCGAAGGACGTACTCCGCCTTTCTCTGAATGTCAGCAAGTTGTTCTCCTGTGAATTTTTCACTTCTGAGTATGTATCGTCGTCGACTGGCAAGCTTCTTTGAATCTAGAGAAGGTCTCATATATGGGTTCCGCTCTGTCCGTACCTTGAAAATTTCTATTTCCGAACCCCCGTTTTCCGGTTTTTCCTGGTAAAAGCACTATATCACTTCCTTCAATTTATCTCGCGTCATCCATCTTTGACTCTTCGAGCCACTGCCGACCCTGAGTCCCTGGGACTAACATCCATGGGATGGAAAAATGTATACAAAGTGACATTAGCTTGGTTTCTGAGCAGGTACAGGGATTGGTAAAGCAAGTCACGTTAAGATTTATTACATTTCTTCTACTATCCACTTTGTTCATTGGTTTGAAGTTACGTTTCGCGGGAAGCACGTTGGAATTCACTGATCACACTTAGCCCACGGGTTATTTCCTATTATCTGTTACTGCAACCCACAAAGGTCTCGGGTCATCCTCCAACAAGACCCAGGAAGGGATCCCTCCGATCGCCAGTCGGTATTACTGAACCCTACGGGATTTCCACTGACTGCTGAAGTCAGCCTCCCTCGCTGGCTAATGCAAGTTTAGGGCCTCCACTCTAATCAGTAGCCTGGTGTGGCCATCCAGTTTCTCTCCTGTACCATCCATAGGCCGATAACGGAAGTCCAATGGTTAATGACACTTCCCTCTTTACTTACTTCCCACTGTGGATGCCGCCCCTCCTAGCATGGAGACAGACGCTGCAGCCGCCTGCTGCGGATTAGATGCTGCGGTTTTGTTCGAGGTGCCTCTTCCGCCATCGTCATCAATCCTCCCTTCCTCTTTGAAGATGCTGTTGAAGCTCTCCTCTGCAGTACTTCTTCCCCTTACCTTCAACCTATTCAGCAAGGGAGGCCCTAGCAGTAGCTAGGCCATCGCTGACGTAGCTCTCAGGCTCATGGGGGTACTCAAGTTCCACCACCAACTGCAAGGTCGTGTACGCCCTAGGTGGAGTTGTTATTGATATTATTATTATTATTGATGTTGTTATTATTATTATTCCACTACATCACGACTAAAGATGTTATGACTCGGCTCAAAATAAAATCTACTCCTGGTTGCAACCTAAGGAGTAGATCTAGGGACTGTCGGTGCCTCTACAATACTTTGCGCAAAATGTGGGCTGTTCCAAATAAAGCGATTTCTTGCACTTCTTAGTCTTTTGAATGACCTGGGAGTTTAGCCAAACTCTTACACAAATTTTGCGGAACAAATCCCAGAGCTCCGATTGCTATCGGTACGACCTGTGCTTTTACGCCCCACATTCGGCTGATCTCGATTTCCAAACTCTTGTATTTATGACGTTTCTCTGCTTCCTTGGTAACGACGTTTTGAACGCAAGGTACAGCAACATCGACAAGTAGACACAATTTTTTCGCCAAATCCGGAAACCTATATCCGGTTTGTTTGCTGCTATTGTGCGATCAGTTTGGATTTGTTGGTCATACAATATTGTACACAATCCAACAGATATCACAGGCTCTGGTGAGTGTTTATATCATTTGGGACATGTGTTTGGAACTTCGAGGGTGGTACAAATCTGCCAGTGGAGGTAGCTTCACACCCTGTCGTGTGTTTTCATGTATTCGGTCTTTGCTAGGATTGGACAAGCTGAGACAATATGATCAATGATTTCTACTTGCTCCTGGCAAATGCGGCATTTATCATCTTGGGAAATTTTGAGAACCGCTTTATCACAATGTCGTGTTCTCAACGCCTGACCTTGGGCATTTATTACAAGTACTTCAGATTCTGGCTTCACCCTTACCTTTTTGAGCCACATAAATGGTTGATCTTTATTGATCTGTAGCCTGCCCATTCGTTTCAGATATTGTCCGTGGAGTGGTTTGTCTCTCCACGACTTCTTTAATATTTTTTGTGTCTCACATTTCATGTTAAGTAACATTGGAAGTTTAGTGTCTATGTTATTCGGCGTATCTTGCATAGTTTTCTTTGCAAAGCTTCTTGATACACTTACAATTCCTCTGTTTCCCATTGTGCGGTCAGATTTCATGACCTGCCTCATTAGTGGATCATCTTGATGGCTGACTTCATACTTTCCAATCTCGACTATTGTATTGTGCCAGGAGGCTTCAATTTGTCTCAGGCCTCTTCCTCCTTCCTTACGTGACACATAAAGTCTATGTACAAAAGCTCGAGGGTGGGCAACATGATGTATTGTAAGCAGTTTACTGGAATTTCGATCCATGAAGCGAATTTCCTGCTCAGTCCTGTCCACTAGTCCGAAGCTGTATTAGCTACAGGCACCGCCAAACTATTACTGATATTTTATTCGTGGAGTTGAGGGCGAGTGCAGGACAAGTCAAACTCTTCGGTAATACTCCCTGCAAATTCTCTCTTTCATTGTGTCGTTCGAGATGGTCTCACATTATTTAATGTCCAGATATTTGTAAATTTTACCTGGCTCAAGATCTTGAATTACAGTGTGCATATCAACTTCAATGTTCTCTGACATTGTCATTTTGCCTCTTTTTAAGGTAATTATTACACTCTTGGCGAGACCAAACTTCATGCTGATGTCATTGCTAAACCTATTGATGACGGACAGCATTTGGAAGAGAATCGCTTTATTCTTAGCAAACACTTTAAGATCATCCATGTAAAACAAATTTGATACAGTTATTATTATTATTATTATTATTATTATTATTATTATTATTATTTTTCCATTACATCACGACTAAAGATGTTATGAGTCGGCTGAATATAAAATCTACTCCAGGTTGCAACCAGCTACCTAAGGAGCAGATCCGGTGACTATCAGTGCCTCTACAATACTTTACGCAAAATGCCGGCTGTTCCAAATAAAGCAATTTCTTGCACTTCCCAGTCTTTTGAATTACCAGGGAGTTTTAGACAAGTTCTTACTCAAATTTTGCGGAACAAATCCCAGAGCACCGGTAACTATCGGGACGACCTGTGCTTTTACGCCCCACATTCGGCTGATCTCGATTTCCAAACTCTTGTATTTATGACGTTTCTCTGCCTCCTTGGTAACGACGTTTTTATCGCAAGGCACAGCAACATCGACAAGTAAACACGATTTGTTCTCCAAATCCCGGATGACTATATCCGGTTTGTTTGCCGCTATCGTGCGATCAGTTTGAATTTGTTGGTCGTACAATATCGTACACAATCCAACAGACGTCACCGGTTTCGGTGAGTGTTTCGTACCACTTGGGGCATGTGTTCGGAACTTCGAGGGCGGTACAGATCTGCCAGTGGAGGTAGCTACACACCCTGTCATGTCTTTTCAGGTATTCGGTCTTTGGTAGGATTGGACAAGCTGAGACAATATGATCAATGGTTTCTATTTGCTCCTGGCAAATGCGTCATTTATCATCTTGGGAAATTTTGAGAACCGCTTTATCATAATGTCGTGTTCTCAAGGCCTCATCTTGGGCAGCTATTACAAGTGCTTCTGATTCTGGCTATATTCTTCCCCTTTTAAGCCACATAAATGATTGATCTTTATTGATCTGCACCTTGTCCATTCTTTTTAGGTATTGTCCGTGGAGTGGTTTGTCTCTCCACGATTTCTTTAAGATTTTTTGTGTCTCACACTTCATGTTTAGCAGCATCAGAAGTTCAGTGTCTGTGTTATTCGACGTGTCTTGCCTAGTTTTCTTCGCAATGCTTCTAGCTACACTAACAATGCCTCTGTTTCTCATTCTTCGGTCAGATTTCATGACCTGCCTCATTAGAGCGTCATCTTGATGGCTGACTACATACTTTCCCAACCCGACTATTGCGTTGTGCCAGGAGGCCTCAATTTTTCTGAGGCCTCAATTTGTCTGAGGCCTCTTCCTCCTTCCTTACGTGACACATAAAGTCTATGTATAGCAGCTCGAGGGTGGGCAACATGATGCATTGTTAGCAGTTTTCTGGTTTTTCGATCCATGGTGCGAATTTCCTGCTCAGTCCAGTCCACTAGTCCGAAACTGTATTCGTCTACAGGTACCGCCAAACTACCTATTGCAGAAATTTTATTCCTGGAATTCAGAGCGGACTGCAGGACAAGTCTCACTCTCCTATAATACTCCCTACGAATTCTCTCTTTCATTCTGTCATTCGAGATGGTTTCACATTCTTCAATGCCCAGATATTTGTAAGTTTTACCTGGCTCAAGATCTTGAATCACAGTGTGCGTATCAATTTCAATGTTCTCAGACGTTGTGAGTTTCCCTCTTTTTAAACTGATTTTTGCACACTTGTCAAGACCAAACTTCATGCAGATGTCATTGCTAAAGTCATTCACGACAGACAGCATTTGGGAGAGAATCGCTTCATTCTTAGCAAACACTTTCAGATCATCCATGTAAAACAAATGTGATACTGGCCTTTCATCACCATGGAGCTTAAAACCAAAGTCAGCTTGCGACAACTGTCTCGATAGTGGGATCAAACTAATGCAAAACAGCAGAGGGGATAGTGAATCTCCTTGAAAAATACCCCTGTTAATCTGAATACTTCTGGTTTCTACTGCTTCCTTTAGTTATTATTTATATTATTATTATTATTATATTATTATTATTGTTATATTAAGTTATTATTATTATTATTATTATTTTACCAGGAGTCATGCAAATAGTCAACATGCATACAAAACAACTTCAGTGTTCATCAAACGCTAAATAGACATAACTACAGTCACTTTGTTCCTCCCTTCCCCTACCATTTTTTTACTAGCCATATTTAAGAAAAAATTGAACTTTAAAACCCATTGTATGCATGTTACAACATACATATTTCGGCGAGGAAATTAAACTTTCAAAAATAAGAATATATTCCACTTAATTTTCACGAGATCGTACTCTCCTCCTATATAAACACTCAAAACGTTATATTTTGCTAACACTCTTCAACATTTGAGTGGTGTCATGAACTCTTTATACAACAGACAAGAGCTTTGTTAGCTGTGTTAAGGGAAATAAAAGTAATGTGATAAATAGAAGTACAAACATTGCTTTCAGCACGCACACGTTCGTGCTCCACCACCTTTCTCAGTGAGCCACCTGTTCTTTTCCTAGGTCTAGAGAGGTTCACCAAAGTGCATTGGAAGAGCAGTATACTTCAACCCATCGCTTCTCTCACATTTCTCGCTGACCTAATTTTCACACAAGAACTTTTATGAGCATTTGAGATCAGTTGGCTGGTACGTCCGTTTGTCCGTCCCTCTGCAGTCCGAGTTAACGCGGAAATCGTTCAGCCGATTATGTACAAAATTGATATTCCCCAATCGATCTAAATGAACTCGTGGCTTTGGAAGTTTCAACCGGATATTTCGATTTTTGAGGACATTTCACAAATAGCCTCAAAAACATTTTCAAAAATTTCTCAAAAATGACTCCAATTTTTTTTATTAAACTTGGTCCTTGGAAAAGACTGGGGCACGTTTAATGTTTGTTGAAAGTCCAGATTTTTCGAAAATTGCGAAAGTGGAATACTTTTGCGTTATCTTCCTACAACTACAATACTGAAGTTATTTTTCTTTAATGAAATCTGTGCCTAAAGACATATCTTGAATTAAGATCATGTTCAATTTTTCGAAAGTATGAGTAGTTTTCGTGTAATTGTGCCTGAAATATAGGCATTATTTAAACTTTTTTCTCGAAAACGACACCATTTTTTAAAAATTTTCTTCACCTATATATGAGAGGACTGTAAAAAAATATGGTGGTAGTCCCATTTTCAGCAAACTCTCTGAATATTCGAAAATTCCACAAAGTTAACATTTCAAAATTACAAAATGGAAGATAGGTTTTTTGCCTGAGACAAAGTATGTTCCAAAGCTCAGCTCTTTAAAAAGGTAATGTACAGTATTTTAAAATAAAACAGTAGTTTTCAAGTGCGTAATTTGGGCCTGAAATTAATGCAAGTAATAAAAAACATTTTCTCAAAAATGCTCCAAATTTTTTCTTCACACTTTTTCCACGGATAGAAGAAAGGGCGCTTAAAAATGGAGTGGGTCTCATATTCGTTGAACTTTCTGAATTTTGAAAAATTGCAAATTTAGAAATAATGCGACAATATATATTCTATTGCTACACAACTGGTTTGCCTTTGACGTTCTGCTAATCGTTTTGAAAATATTCTATCGTTTTATCTCATTTTTTTAATTTTTAAAATATCAATTTCTTGAAACATATTCACAGTATTTATGATTGTCTCTATGTGCTAATGATTTGAAATACTTTTTCATGATTGGTTTTGCTCAAAGGAACTACATAATCATTAAAGAAGAATCCAAAAAGTTCTCCAGAAATTAAATTGTATTTTCCTATTTAAATTCACAATCCTATTACACAGATTAGATGTCCACTAGTTCTTGTCTTTGATTTTTTTCTGTAGCACAATATTCACTGTTAATCGAAAGTTGATTTACATTTTTCCATGTTTCACAGTCATTTATCTGAAACCACTATTTACACCTCGATTTGCTATCTATTTGCACACATATTCATACATTTGTTCGTCCTAAAATTTAATTTGTCACTTCCTTCCACTTTTTCCTGTTTCTGGCTAAGCGGTCCGAAAAATGCCCTATCTCACTAACAAATTCGTTTTGCCACCTTCATCTTTGTCTTCCCACACATCTCCATCATTCTCTCGGGACCCACGGAGTGACAGCGTGTGTCCATCTTTCCCGGTCAAGTCGGCTGTTATATCCTCCAAATTTTCATTTTAATCTTTTAGCCTTTGCTGTTGCGTCTTTTAATTTTGTCTTTCTACTTATGGCAAAAACGAGCCGCGGTTGCTCAGTGGTAGGGCACTGGCTTCCTGACCTGAAGGACTCAGGTTAGAATCCCGGCGTAGGCTGGGATTTATTATCTGGTGCTTTCCCTTCAGGGCGTTTCCGGGGTCGACTCAACCTCCTTTCCAAGTGAGTACCAGGATCTTTCCTGGCGGGGGGGGGGGTAAAGGCGGCCGGAGCGTTGTGCTCGCCACACAACCTCCTCCTTGTGCCGACGGCGACGAAAAGGTGGAGCTCTACCTTCACCTCCCCTTAGGGCCACATCGGCCTGTGTGCAATGCACAGGGTATACCTTAGCCTTTTAACTTATGTCAATATGCTTGACTCTGTCTTTAGAGTGATGTTTAACATTTTCCTTTCTATTTTCTTTTACCATATCTCTATCATATTTCTCTCTTTTACATTAAGAGATCATGTTTGTGCTCCACAAATATGTGCTCATGTTTTTGTATCTATTAAGAAGAAAAATGTTGGACATTCGCGGGGGATGGCTCTCTTCCCTCCTCCACCGAGCATTATAGATTCACAATTACTCGTACATATTCAATGCAATCGATACAGAGTTTGGGAAATATACTACAACCAACATCAATGAATGACTCTTGAGGGCGACAATGTAAACATTTTAAAAATGAATCTGGATCACTCAGAGCCTTGAAACAAGCTTTATAATATTGCTCGGTGCCAAGGGAAATGAAAGATTACGGCAGAATTATTTTTAGAAACATTTTTTGTTCTTAACGTATTCAAAAGCACGACCACAAGTTGATCGCATCACATTCCGAAGACTTATATCATGAACACATTTTTTAAATTGTATTTAAACTGTATGTGACGCTTGGAAAAGAAGTACAATTTGTGCACATTTTCTTTGGCTTCAGAATCTCTTTATATTTTGGATGTACAATTTTACATTTAATTAAAGCAAATTACTTTAAAAATGAATTATAGCGCTTACGATATCCTGTCAAAATTTAATGTTGATTATTCAGTCTATTTTATTCAGAGATATAATTAAGATGGCAAGACAGGTTCTAGAATCTGGATACAGAAAAATGAACTTTAATAAGAATTTACAAAAACTTAATTCCAGAGAAGCTCATTGAATGTTGTTGCCACATGTTCTGCCCAATTCTTGATCTATTCACCGAAAACCTTGAACTTTCGTTACTTGTTTGAACAACATTTTAAAGAAATAATGTTAAAAATATTGAAATATTACTATAATTCTGGCTTTAAAATCTCTACTATGCTTTTTTTCACAATAAACCTTTTCATCTCTCATAATGCTTTTGTACTGGTATAATTTAATTTCATGTTAAGATTGTCACATCAGGCACACATGCTCTTCTCTGAAAATGTAACTAGCTGATACGAGGAAATGAATTACAAAATTAGTTTAGAGATATCATTGTTACACCACGTGTATATTTTAACCTACTCCCAAGGGCATTGCCAGGCTTTTTCCTCAACTCAATTCTCTTCTAGTAGCGAGTGGAATGTGAGTTTCGTCTGAGGTGTATACGAAGGCTACAAATCATGCTCCAAGGAAAATTGGTAGGTAAGACCGAACGTTCCTGCCGTAACCTACTTCGCACATGCGCAGAAAAATATAATTGTTGACTTTTGAAGCTTAGGGTTTAAGACAGCATCACCCTTATTTGCGTACTTTTATCACGTTCTTGGACGGCAGACATATAGGTGAACAATACTGCCCGCGCTACCGCGAAACTTGACTCTATTAAATAGGATAAAATTATTGATAAAATTAGATCGTACATAGGAAATTTACGAATCAGGAAGTTATTGACGCATTGCATTTATATGGAAAAGGAAACAAATAAATTTCCTAGACGTAGCGGTTATCAAAAATAAAAAGTCTCATACTACAATTGGTTTAGAAAAGAAATTCATGCTGCCTCAGTTCTTAACTTTATGTCCCTACATCCGAAGTAAACCAAAATTGGGATTGTATGTAATCATGCGGATCGAGCCATCAAACTATCTGATCTAAGGTTTCACAATACTAACTTACAATTGTCAATGCAATTTTTACAAAAAATGGTCATTTTAAAAGGTTTGTTAACAAATATGTAAATAAAACATTAAATTCTTAAAATTACAAATATTAACAAATTCTCAAAAATCGTAAGAAGAAATTATTGGATATCTTGTAATATCTTTTGTACCTATCATCAATAACAAACTTGAACGTATTATGAAAGAGAAATATCAATGTTCAGTTATAACAAAAACAATAAATTAGAGAAAGATAGTTAAGAACATTAAAAATTGTTTTCCAATTAAATAAATTAAACGTTGTTTATGGTATTAAATGTAATGATTGTCGAAGGATGTATCTGGGTCAAACCAGTGAGAAACTTTCGAAACGAATGAATGAATATCAAAGAAACATCAAAGAACTTCCATGTCGTCAGATATCTGTTTCCAAACATCGTATCGAATTTAACCATTCTTTTGATCTCTCAAAGCCAAAAATCTTTGATGTAGAGATTTGTAAGTATCCGCGTCTGATCTCAGAAACCTTGCGGATCAAGATCAATGATTCAATCAATACTGTTATCGAAAGTAACCAGTTCACCAAATTATATGATTCTCTATTACATCGGTTTAAGAACTACTATTAAAAACATGTTGGGATTTTCTACGTTATATTTACAATTTCTTCGCCTCAGTTTTCAAGAAGCGCTTTACCCTCCCTACCTCTTCCTCCCTCTGTCCTTCCCCTAATTTCCCTTCCCACTTCCTCCCTTCCGACGACTCAACATCCCGTTTCATATAAATGCGATGCAACCAATAACTTCATCATGCCACTGCCATGTTGACAGTTTGACTCGGCCTTTTGCCGATGCATGACGATAAATTCATATTACGGGCTCTGCTTTGTTTGGTAAGTGCAACCTGTACATAATGATTCCACTTCTAACATTTCTCTTGTTTCATATAAAAAAATACTTCTAGCATTTTAAATGTTTACGCTTTTAATATTTTAATGTAATTTCTTTTGAAATATTTTAGCCTGATCATGGGGACAACCAATCTCCAAAACTCTAGTAAATCTATATGATACCCATAAAATAAAGTAAGTTTACGCAAGTATCTGTCTATAAAATTATTTGGGGACTCCTCATCTTCAACATTGTCTTAAAAGTATGTTTTTTAGTTTTCATTATCAAACAGAACAATATCTGGTCTATTTGCTTCCACTGTTCGGTCAGTGCCCATTATCCTACAGAATTCGAGCTCGATCATCGCTGATTACTTGCTAAGACTTGGACTTCTAATATTGTTGCTCACTCTCCACAGCGTCGTGTCTCTTGTCAAAGGTCTGGTGAATTACTTTGCCGAAACAGTTATGTCTCTTGAGATATTTTACTTGATCCAATGCGGAGGAGCATCCACAGCAAATATGCTGGATTGACTCGTTGGTCGATTTATATAAGTGACTTCGGCAATCAATTGGCGAACCCATAATGACTTTTTTATATTCATTGTTTGTAATTTGGTCTTCAATGAACGAAAGGAATCATTCAGTCTCACCAAAGAGGCTCCAGGTTCGAAGCCCCTCCACTGACTTCTTCTTGTCGAAGTTCTTCGAAATTAAAGTCGCAAACATTCTACTATGATGTCTTCTTTTGAGACAAACCTACCTCTTTCTCCCTTATTCTTAATTGTGTTATCTTGATGCTTCAAGTGAATCAAAAACATTGCTTAGTTGCGCCATATATAATGAGGCCATCTTTTTCTTCTGATTCGAGACATCTTATAGCTTTTTGAACTGAAGGGTTAATGGACAGAAAGTACCGACGTAGTGTAATTCTTATTTCCCAGTCGATAGTCTGAAAGGACGTGTCTGTCGGTTTAAATATTCCAAAACTGTAAATTGCTATGGTCATAGTTCATGTATTAATAACAAATTTTTGCTGATAGATTTGTTCCATGTTTTGCAGACTGTGTTTCCGTTTTACTTCCTTGCCTTACGAATATTTCGTAAGAAAAGCAAGTTATGTAATCGTGCTCCGAAAAAATGGCGAATTTTGCCAGAAAATGTCTTATAGTTGGGATCTGGTAGTAAAAAAGTGGATAAATTCTGTTGCTAAATTTAGGGGGAAATCCTCTAACTCGTGGTTTAGCCAAAATTCATGTTTTGTTACTTCCTGATACTGAAAAATCGATTGACGGAAAAACGTCCGTCTGTGGTCAACCCTAGCGCCTAAATCGTTCAACCGATTTTCTTCAAAATCGATATTCCCCAATCGAGTTTGCGATGTCATGGCTCCTGGAATTTGAAAACAATATTTAATTTTGAGGGGTACTTCACATGCAGCCGTTGGACATTTTCAAAGTTTTCAGAAAAATGGCTCCAAAATTTTTTGATTAAATTTTGTTGTTGAATAGTGCTGCTGTGTGCAACATTTGAAACTGGCGTGCGCGCAGCTGTACGCCACGCGCCACGGAACCCGCTCGCGCGGAACGCTGGCCTGCAAGCGGGTAAGCCTCGAGGGGAGGCTAACCCGGGCCACGCCGCCCCTATTTAGGCGGGACCAGGTGGCGGCCACGGCAGTAACGCAGTAACTGTCTGGGAATCACCGAGAAACAGCAGAGAGGCAGCGCAGCGGAGTCGCTGGGAGAGAGCCTGCAGCCAGGGAGAGAAACACACGCAGAGAGGTCGCACCAATAGTCGTGCGGAATACGTCGCGACTGCCAGCCGGGAGGCACCGTGCTAAGTGACGCACGGCGAGATCGCGTGCGGGGATTGCACGCGGCGGAGTCGCACAGTCAGGCGTGTGGAACAGACCTGGTGCTAAGTGACGCACTAGAGAGATCCGGGCTTGGACGTTAATGCCAGCCGGAAGAGAATAACTCCTGTATATTTGATTGTGTAGTGTAAATAGAATGATTGAAGGAATAAATAGTTATTAAGAGGACGTGCTTTCATTCATTGGCAAACATAACAAGTGCGAAGGACGTTTAAGAGAATGATGTAGGTATCATTTTCGTTGATTTCCCCAATTTTTTCGAAAATTGCAAAAAACAATTTGAAAATTGCAAAATTGAAGATAGATATTTTTGCATCAGACGAAGTTGGTTGTAGAAAATTAGCACTTCAAATAAGATCAATTGCCCTTTAATAATCCACATTGTATTAGATTTAATTGTATCCTAAAAGTATAGCCTCATAGTTAGAGTACCTAAGCGCGAGTGAGTCAATCCGTGTACGAAACCTTTTGTCTGGGTGACCAAAACCAGGTTAGGATTAAGGTTACACATTCGCCCTCTCTCCGTGGGATTTCGCAGTTCCTTAATGTTATAATCGTAGTTTTTTAAAAAAATGAAAATTATTTCAAAATTTGTCGCTAATTTGTTACGCAAAAAATTGTCGCTCTTCATTTGAATCTGCTATAACAAATTCGGCTAACTTGATATCAATTTAGAATCGCACTTAAAAGAAAACCAAGATATCACACAAATAAATGAAAAAGAACTACATGGGAATTTGTCGCGTTTTGATGCTCAAAACACCGTAAAAGAAATTTTGTTACACTTTAAACAATAAACTACGTAGAAATGGAATTTTTCGCAAACGTGCTTCTAACGTGTTGTCAAGATAGCATTGCAATCTCAAGAAAACCGAGAAATTACACAAATAAAAAAATATTTACATGGGAATTTGTCACTTTTTTGTTTCTCAAAACTTACCATAAAAGAAATTGTGTTACTCTTTTAAGAAAGCAGAAATGAATTTTTCTGCAAACGCCGTTCTCACTTTGTCAAGTTAACACAGCAATATCACGGAAACCAAGAAATTACACAGATAAATGAAAAATCATTTCATGGGATTTTGTCGCTTATTTGTCGTTCAATAGTTCCTATAAAAATTCTTTGCTCATCCATTCAACGCTTTTCTCCTCAAATCTGATGAGATTTGTGAAGTTCCTAGGATGAGATTGTCTTCTCCCTTTGCACAGTTTCTTGACACGAATTTGTATAAATTCTACCATTTTAATTAATTTATTAAAAAATGTGTTTATACCAGTTTTCACTAACCTCTGATTCCTGTGAACTTTGGCGATCTAACATTACCTCTTTTTGGCCCTAAGCAAGCTATAAGGTTACTTTTAAGAAAACTTAAGTAATGTTTCGATGATTGTGCACCTTTTGACGATTGAGCCTCTATATTCTATTTATAATTTCATTACTCTTCAAACGGTTCTTGGCTCTTGGTCAATCCTTACTCGAAACCTTCACCGTGCTGGCTACTCGGTTTGACATGGAATTTTACCAACTTTTGTTTAGCACGGATTACAGTGGAAATACCTCAAAACTAAGGAGGCAAAAAAAGGAGGAGTGGGGGCTTGAACCGTCAACTTTCCTGCTCGTGGGTGGGCCGGGTGTCTGTTACCTGGGTGACAAATACATATATCTTTTCAAACGCTAATTCCACTTCTCTCCCCTGTGGATAGAGTGCTTTTTTCAAAGAAACATGTTTAATACAGCGTTGAAGAAATACATACCACAAATGTTGAGCATATGAACAACTGCAACGATAAAAAAACTCTTGCTCTTCTTATTGAATCATTCCATGTTAAGTGATTTAGAATGAAATAAATTAATTGCATATCTATTTTAGATCTATTGGTGTAATAGAGTGGCACATACTTTCCCGTATTAGTTTTCTATTTCCTATGATCTCGGCTAGCTACTCGGACTTGACTGGGGACTATCTACTGGGGACTAGATAAAATTTGGAAATTTGCTCACGTAAGAGACCTAGATGACACCAAACTGAAATATAAATTTCGTCTTAAATATTAACTCAATGTGGGATTAAAAAATATTGCGAATTTACGCGGAAAGTGCTTCGTTTCTACTTTGGGGAGAAATAATGCCACAGAGTTAATCATAATATTTTACAGCTATTTTGAACTCAAATCTTGTTTACAATAATTAATATTTTATTACAAAAAATACAGAAGCGGCAACTTTTGTACGAACGAGTTTTTCTTCGCAAATTATTTGAGATTGAGATATGCACGTCCCTGTAAATTAAATCATATAGAAACTACAAAGTAATTAGGGGTCTATAATACAAGAAAAAAAATCACATTTTAAGAAATGCAGGTCATATTAGTAAGAAAAGACAGTTGGGCAACAAAATCAAACTATCACATGCAATTATATTTATTATTCATATTAATTTTAAAATCTTCAAAACAATATTCTGATGGCATTATGTTTGAATTTAAATAAGAAGAAAATCTGTTCAACATTGCAAAATATTACAGTACGGGTAGTAAGTAAAGTACAGATGGGAATGGGGCTATTTGACGCGCAGACTCATGCATTTTTATCACTTGAATATTACGAAAAATTAAGTCTGATCGTATTTAAAAATGAAATACGTATTCCAAGTCTTCAAAAAACAATTGTAATTTTATTCTTCTTTCTGGTTTCCATTTTTCGATACTTTCTGATTTTTTGTCTTATATAAGAATTGAGGGTTCGATAGATTGCAAGTAAGGATTTATCATATTTATGACTCATAAGTATAGATTGACATAAAAATCTTTTTGTTACTACATGCGGTTACAAACCAAGCGATTTGAAGGGGTTCGTGGAAACACAACAAAAGAAGAATACATTAATATGATTGTATAAAGAGTACTACACATTTTGGGCAAACCATTTGAAAGGTAGTGGGTATAAAATAATAAATAATGGGTTGAAATGCCTCTAACATATCATCATTAATAACTAAAATAACTATTTAAAAATAAATGTGTAAATAAAGGAAAACAACAGCGCTACTTTTAAATTTACTTGAGCATAATGTTTATCTAAAATTCGATATTATATTCAGAATAATAAGAGCATGGTAAACACACTCACAAACGAATTTCTGTAGAGAATATTCTGTTCTCGAAACAAGTGCTCTAGAATTAAGCTTCACTGAAATTCTCAAGTATCTGATGATATTCCTCAGATCTTAATCCGATGTTCCTGTGAAATACAAGCTACTTAACCATTTCCAGGAAATTTCCCTGGCCCAGCGGCCAGGTATGAAGGGAAGTGAAGAGAAGCTTTCTGACGAATCAGGAAAGAAAGAGCCCGTTAGAATTATTCGGAATGGGAAAAGTTGACGATTTCCACTTCTTTTGTATATTCCCAAAATTTACATGAACATTTGAACAAACTGTAGTTGTCTGACAACCAAAAGAACATAACGGTAATTCTCTTTTATAAGAGAATTAATATTATTATAATAAGTACATGGAATTCTAAAATTGTATGCTTTTATATATTTATTAGTAATCAGTGTATTTATTATAACAATAACGTAAGCAATTATTCGATAATCAAATATATATTGAATTTGCGATATTCTAAAAGAAACTTAGAAATTAATACATCAGAGGAAAGGCAAGCTGTTATCTTGCTAATCTGACTCTAGTGCTCACTTATGGTACAACTGCGGGTATAAAACCTTCATTTACATCTGATGTTATTGGGAGAGAACGAAACCTTTATTTTGACGTCAGTGAATTGTAAATAACGGCACTAAATATCGAATAAAACTAACTGGATAGGAAACTTAACTCCCATGAAACTGGATAGAAACTAAATTCCCAGCCACAGTAAAGTGTCTCGTACCGTAGTGGTGTCAGTTTCGACTTACACGACATACAGCAATCATCTTGTTGAAATCAGCTGGAAACGTTTTATCAAAGATTCATGCTCGAATTGCCACAGCGTAGCTCAAGTTGTCTGAAAACATTACAATTTAGAGCACAACATGAACTCATCCAATCTTAGTTTCTGAATTGAACCATAGGTAGTAAAAAGCGACAAATTCCCATGTAATTATTTTTATTTATCTCTGTAATTAGTTGGATTTCTTGTGATTTCAGTGCTAACTAGACAGAACCGAGTTTGCGAAAAATGACATTAAGAGAGAATTTACATCAAGTTAGAACCGCATTTTCGAAAAATTACAATTCTGCTATTGTTTAAAGAGTAACACAATTTCTTTTATGGCAAGTTTTGAGCGACAAACAGCGACAAATTCGCATGTAAATATTTTTTATTAATTTTTCTAATTCCTCGGTTTTCTTGAGATTGCGATGCTATCTTGACAACACGTTAGAACCGCTTTTGTAAAAATTCCATTTCTAGTATATTGTTTAAAGAATAACTAAATATCTTTTATGGTAGGTTATGAGTGACGAGAAAGCGACAAATTCTTATGTAATTATTTTTTATTTATCTGTGTAATTTCTTGGTTTTCTTGTAATTGCGATTCTAACTTGATATCCAGTTATTCGAATTTGTTATAGGAGAGTCAAATGAGCGAATTTTTTTGCGTAACAAATTAGCGACAAAAAAGACAAATTTTTAGATTAATTTCGATATTTTGAAAACTTTGCAATTCTAACTTTACGGAACTGGATTTCGCTCCATTTGTAGGCTCTGTGCTGTCGAGCCAGCTTGGGCGGCTGGGGCCGGGGCAAGTCCCCGCCGTTGTCTGTCCCTAAGCGCCCGGAGCCATGTGACTAATGGCCAGAGAGGAACCACTCAGAATTTTTTTCGCAATACGCAAATGAGTGCAGCAGCGAGAGCTAGAGATAAGCGAACGTCTGGCGATGTGCAGGTAGACTTCGCAGGATTGCTCTTTGGTAGCGACTGCGGCGGCTCAGCTAGAGTTCATGCGTAGACTGGTAGCCGTGGGTGTAGGGAAGTTTCCTCTGCGCCATGGACACTGGCAAGACTACTTGAGAGCGCCTTTGGAAACGGGTTACTTCCTTACACGTCCGGGTTTGTTCCCATGCGGCCTTGGACACTGTTGCTACACTTGGACACAGTTGGACACTGCTAGTGCTCCTGGGTGCCATATCGGTACCTCTGCACTGTAGCAGAACCGGTACGTCTATCTGGATGTTCGCTGGCTGTTGGTTTATAGCAGTGCGGACAGTAGAATGGCGTTTCTTAGCGACATTCTGATAGCACTCGAAACTGCTAGTTGGGAAATGTTACATAACAGGAGGTATTCACATTAAAATAATGAAATGAAAAAAATAGCATAATTGGAAATTTTAAAATTAGACTCTTAACCACTAAAATAAAATATATTGAAACTCACAAAATTTGGCTTGTGCTGTCGCAATAGTCCTCATTTGACATAACCGTTCTTCTGGTTTGTTTCCAAATTAATGGTATTGAAGCGGTCAACTTTTACAAACGACATCGACAGTGAATTTATTAAATTTAGTTGGAGGAAATCAAAGTATTGTTTATTATTATCACCAAAAGAAGCATGCAAATCATATATAAAATTATATTATTAAAGTGATTGTTGAAATAAGGAACTGTCAAACATCAAGACATGTTACACCAGTAGTAGTGCGTATAAACTGAAATTCACTCGTTTAACATTTTTATCTTTGTTCTCATTTACACAGTAAATAGCATAATTTTTATCAAATGTGTTGGTTTGTTTAAAATAAGAACAATGTCAGATATGAAGGAAACCCAAAAATAACAATCCGTAAACAATATACATGGACATTGGATCTCAAGGGTGAAAACGTAACTATCGGCTGTAGAGCAGAAAAACAAAACTCCCGTGCTAGTGTAACTCTTTCCAACAATAATAAATGCGTTGTGTGAAACTCCATTAGCATACCTCTCATAATAGATCCCTTAAATATAGAAAAATAGGTAAACTGAAAAGTTCCAATTTTCAGTTTTTTCAATTTTTTTTTAAATTTACTTGCAAATCCATATTTTGATTCAGAAGTGGTGTCTTGAAATAAAAATCTGTAATCTTCACCGGCAAATACACCGGCCTTAGGGCTTCGGCTGACGTCACTGCAGATTCTCTGACCGAGAGGTCTTAGGGTTCGAGCCCCGACAGTGGCAGATTCTTTGACACTAGCTAGACAGCTAGGTCGATTTCAGCCGTTGCGCGTTCTGGAGGACACTTAGCTACCGGCTGTTCTGATCGGTAGTTTTCCATGGTTTTTCGGATTAACACCCGACGCATGCCGGAGCAATACCCAGACAAACGGGCCACAAACCACACGCGATCTCTCCATCCTCTTCCTTGTCTTATCCTCACCCCTTACTTACACACTCACATTCATAACACTACCACATTTGTTGGGAGACCAATCGGGAGCTTCGAACTTCTCCCGGCTGAATTGGCACATTGGCGGGAGATAACTGCTTGAGAAAAATTCCAGCAAGCCAACGTAGGTCGATGCCGGATCTCGCCAGCTAGCGTGGGGAAGATCACCCCCTTCTCCCATTATAACGACATGCGGGGTTGGAATCACTAATCAATTAATCAATTGGTTATCTTCAGATACTTGGCTCAGTAAGAGACGTCGGTCTCATTTTTATTAAAATTTTGGATTTTCGAAAATTTCATAATTTAAAGAGAATGAGAGAAAGGTGTGTGCTGTTGTAGTGCCACAAGTTAAAATATTAAAGAAGAAAAAGACAAATTTTCCCACTTCTCTTCACTAGAAGACAGTAGCTCCACGTTCTGCAAGTTTTTATTAATTTATTTATTTTGTAAAAAAACAGTAAAAATTGTGTATGACGTATAGGGGAAGAGATTATCTGCGCACATTTTCATCAGGCCCAGAATAAGGAAAAAATAGATTAGCAACATTTGAAAAACTAACATGTTCGTTTCCGAGTTATAGAAAAAAAATGTCAACGGTAAATGAACTGCTGATTTGATTTCTATGCATTGCTAACAAGAAGAGACAAACATCAGTTCTACTCCTATCACTACAAGCAAAAGGAGTGCTCAACAAAACGTGCGCACAGTGTAACTACATTTACGTCCAGAAGCCAAACAAGGGGCCATCTCAGCATTTGCTCGATGGATCAGGGAACGGTACAAAAACTTGATCGAGATGGGAATGGACGGGATGGAGTTCTTGAAGCAAGTGTGTGTCTTTAATTCTAATTCTTCAAATTTTGTGCCGGAAGTGGGCACTACTGAGAGAGTGGCAACTACTCTTTTAAAAATTCTACGTATTTTGAGAGTTCTAGAGTTCTCTGAAAGATTCGAAAAAAGTTCTGCAAAAATTTTAAAAAATATAACAAACAATTGACTTCAAAACAGCAAAAGCACTGTAGGCAAATGTTGGAAAAATCGAAATTTTTCGAGAGTTCTCAATGGTGGTAAAAGAGTTCAAGAGTTTTAAAAAATTCAGACAAAAACTCAAAAATTAACAAAATTATTGAAAACATTTTTTAATTTTCCGAACTTAGTGCAAAAAAGTCCTAACAAACCTGCATCACGCTTTTCAAACCCACGACAAAAGTTCTCAATTGCGAACACCAAGTTCTGAGAAAACCCCTAATGAGCATTTGTCATACAAAGTAAATTAGAGGAGACATTACATAATTCCAGGATACACTTGGGTGCACACGAATATTCATAAAAAAATGAAAAGACATTTTTCTACACTTTTGTGAAGGATTCTGGGTCGCGAATGAAGAGTTCTAAATGAAGTTGGAAAACACTGTTTCTCGTCCGATGTAAAATAAGGGAATTATTCAATATTTTCATGTTAATGGTTTTGAAAATTTTATAGAAAAAATCTCAAAATTCTACATCAGTTCTAACCAGAATTCTGGGTAGAAAATACAGATTTCATGTACATTTTGCTTGTTGAAAAGCTCCGAGCGTTGACCTTCGCCAAGAGCAGTGACGATGCTGCAACCCACTACACTTTCCATTACGTCCCGAGACGAAGTATCCTGTGGACTGGTCTCCTCTTACCGCCGTGCAGCCGTCTCATTGACGTGCTCTTCTCTCTCCTGCGTTGCCTTCGGCTCGTGTATCGTACTCTCTTGCTTTGTAAGACACGACGTGCACAAGAGGATAAATGTAGCACAAAGACGTTTAACACGTAGTGCCGGCAGGTCATGTTTATTGATGATCAGGTGTCTCATTTTGAGAGAAGACACCAACTCCCTCAACAGTATGAAATATTAATGGTATAATTGCAAGATAAACATTATTTCCTATACATGGTAAAATTTTAGTATTCTTGATATAGAAAAACTTGAAAAATTATCTATATAAAATGTACCAAATATGTTGTCAAGTATTCAAGCTCTTTGAATAAAGCATACCATCATCAAGGCCCCAAATTAGACAAGAAAGGGAAACTTAGAAACGTGTATTCATTTTTCTATTCTGAAAATTAACATATGTCACTTTTCTTTATCTAAGTAATATTTTGCTTTAAAATTATGCTTGTGGACATTAATTGCATATTCTGGACAAAAACATTCTGGACATTTACTCTTGAATAGAACGATGTGTACCGTTTGCCCCCGCTCAGAGGCCATATGCCGAAATGGCTGCAAATATCTCATCTGATCGCCAAAAGGTGAAGTCGATAACGGCTGCGCTTTCTGAACTGTTTTTTGAGACAGTGGTTGAAGCGCCTCTCGTTGCATAATTAAGAGAATGAGGAACAGCAGCGTCTTGTGCAATCCCTGAGCTTTTACTCGAGTCACATTTTATTTCACGAAACATAATAACGAAATGCTATGCTTATCTTACGTTTCGGTTAATGATCGAAAGTGGCTAATTCCCGAATTAATATTCACATTCTCCAAAATCCGTGGATACAGTCTGAAGTAGGAAAAAGGTATATTTTATTTACTTATTTAACGTCAATAATCTGTTTAAAACTTTGTGTGGCGTTACTATGGGGGATGTGCAATATTTGTACAGCTGCTTGACCTCTGAGATCTCTGCCCCTAACTCATATATGAAGTGGAATTATGAACACAGGTATCAACAGGAGCTTTGGCAAAACTTGGTAAGAATATATTTGCTCCCGTGTAAAAAAAAATTATCTGCAAAGGCACATGGTTGTCACGATAGCTCACTGCCGAGTGTATATCTTCTACCTTAGTTGATGTGGAGACCATGTAGGGTGAAGAGTTAAGCAGAGAGGAAATTCAATTCAAAAAGGATGACTTTTTCTCTCTTGTTGTCATATGCCGTTTTAATTGATAGTTTGCGTACTTAATCTCGCTGCGCAGTTTTGGTCTGTTGAAACAACTTCGAAACCATATTTCAAACTTCAGCCGGATCAAATGCACATCAGCCACCAACACAAGTTAGCTAGGGTAGCTGAAATACGTTACGATTACGGGAGAAATCAGATAATATTTGACAAAGATGAATCCATCTGCAAGGGACGGTGCTGACAAATAGAGGCTGTGGCACTTTGAGCATGTGTCGAACCATCGCCTAGTGTGAAACGTGGCACTTCTCGCCAAGACCTCAAACGCCGCCGCACAAATTGTTGTACCATAAAAAGCGCTTTGTGGAAGAGTAGTAAGTGTAAAAGACATCTTTAGTATCTCAAATTTAACATTTATAAAGTGGTACAATTCTCTATACAATAAAATTATTAAGACTAGAGAGTACGTAGTTTTAGTGCACCAAACATATGGGAATTGTCTGAGCGTATGAGAACGTATAAATTCTTGAACTGAAATACAGCTACTGATATACGTCCATCTCCCCTCCCTATACACTTCCATTTTTACTCGCCTCACATTGCAATTTTCGTCCGATATTCGTTGCTCACTCGCGAGTGAAGCGAACAAAATTGAATTAAGTGGAACATTTGAGAGATTTAATTTCTCTCAGAAATGAGAGTGACTGTAATTGTTATCGACTTTTAAAAATCATTTTATTTTGCATCGCATAATCTATTGCTCAAGGAAATTTTGACAAATGGAGATAATGCAGACGCAGCATCCTGAAAGTCTTAAGAAATCATTTCAACAAGTCAAAGTTTGAGAAGCATTATCAGGAGAAGAGCTTCATTTAGCCCGAAATATCTCGTGGTAGTGTCAGAGCTGTTGATATTTTTATCATTCTTCGATCTTCCTTCAATTAAATGAGCAACTAAATTATTGTCGGAAATTGCATAATTTAACAGCTAATAGATCTGTATCTGGATGCTTTTACGATCGAAGATCTAAATAGCATTATTTAATTGTCTACCGTTTAATAGTAAAATTCAAAAAGACGTAAATCTATTAGCTTTTCTAAAACTGTTGCTTTGAAAAAGAAAATGAGTGGTGTAACTATTTTGAAAGAGTTATATTAAAAATGTAGGTGATATATAGGGTAAAGTTTTCATATAATTAAAATAGCTTTATTTTGAAACGATTTCTGAGAAGTTAGTTTGGAGTTATCGAACTTTTAATTGAAACTTTGAAATGCCCTAAAGAAGTTCTTAATTTGGTCAGTTATTGAATTTCAAAGAAATATTTGTAAACAAAAAGGTTTGGGAAATTTTAAGAACCGTAACCACTACATATTGAAGCTTTAAGACTACGCAGAAAAAAAGTCCTAACCCCTTTTTCTTCAAGGTGTACAATTATAAGTCAATACTTAGTATTTTTCAGCCGCGTCAATTTCTTTAGTAATTAGTCCTGTGAGTGTAGTGCATGTTATAACCCTTGAGTTAGAGGTGCTCCACCTCCACTAGAAAGTCACGTATACACGTCCCCTTGCAAATTTATCAATCAGTGAAAAACCGCCCTAGCCGGGACAAGTTCTAAGCTATGCTTAGGACAAGGAGGAAAGAAACGAGAGAGAGAGAGATAGTCAAGGAAAAAAGAGCGAAAGAGAGAGTCGAGAAAGAAAGGACGAAAGAGAGAGAGTCGACGAGGAAAGGACGAGAGAGCTAAAGTCGAGAACGAAAGACTAGACAGCAGGAGTTGAGGAGGAAAGGATGAGAGGGAGAGAGCCGAGGAGGAAAGGATGTGGGATCTAGATATTACGTTTTCCACTCATGCAATAATGACTATCTCTTGTGCAGATACGGACACCGAAGATTTAACAAATAAAGAGGACTGTTGAAATGCAGAAGCAACTAGGTGAATACACCTATGACGCCGAACTTCGAATACGAATTGATGGACATTAAAAACTCAGAATCACACACTTAAGTAACGGAAAGAAGAACAAACAGAAACGCTGAAAAAGTAGCCTGGCTCCATGAACAATAATCCGGAATCATCTAAGGGGAATTGGTCGGCACTCATAGTTAAGGTTGCTTACGAAATGGTCTTCTTAGGAAACCCAAAGTCTCGTCATAACTGCTTAAGAACCAGCAAGTAAAAAATAAAGATTTTCTAACAAATAGAATTAGACCAATTTGAGTGAAATTGGTGGCTCCCATCCCAAAAGGAGATGAAGTTCATGCAGTGCAAATTTATCAAGAAACTAGTCGTGTGATAACAGCAAAAAACGTTTTCGTGAAAATTATATCGATTACAAAATTAAATACTCGCTGAGCATATAAGAAAAGGTCGCATATTTGACCCTCTTTCATGTGTTTTCGCTGGCAGTGATCGAATACGCCAGTGGACGATCGTTTTGATTAACCCAGCAGCTGCCTCTGAGAGTGTTTTCGACCTGTAAGAATGTTGGCCTAATTTCATATTTGAACACTTGGAAAGCAAGTTTTGAGAGTCCAATAATGTCCAGCACGCTGGCCATGTCGATACCGGATCTCACAATCCAGCGAGCCTGCATCAGTTATCTCAATTGGGGAATGTGCGCGTC
Organism: Acheta domesticus; assembly: GCA_031308135.1. NCBI lineage: Eukaryota > Metazoa > Arthropoda > Insecta > Orthoptera > Gryllidae > Acheta > Acheta domesticus. The sequence continues at coordinate 242,472,451 of JAHLJT010008446.1, read as the reverse complement.
AGCGACTGAGATCATTTTCACCTTTTAAGTGTGAAAACTATAACTGACACCGCGTTTCGTGACCTTTAACCATAATTTCCGAGACACACTGGCAATCGCGGAAATGTAACACTTCGATGAGAGTACTGCATGCTGAAGTGATCGTTTACTAATCGTAGATATCGCCAATTTGTACGATATCTTCTATTTAAGCCTGGCTAGTTAAGACTGGCTGCAACGAGAAAGTTCACGGGAAACTTGTATGTACAAAGTATGCATCAACGTGTGCTCTCGAAACGATTTTTAAAAAGTTTGTATTCTTTTTAATATTTGTTTCAGAAATTTTTTTATGAATGTAATTTCGTATTATGTAAATGGATTTTATAATTAATGTATTTAATTTTATATATTATACCCGATTTTACATAATTATAACATATTCTTACTGTTTTCATTACATATTTATATACATAATACATGTAACATTTGTCCGATCTCTATTAATAATTCCTTTTCCTCTAAGTCAGGGTTTACGAACTTTTTTCGTCTACGACAATTAAAACCACAATTAATTAGAAAAATAAATCATGTATATTACAAATAACATATAGTCTGAAAGTACAAAATTATTTTGTAGACATAAATGATGATAAATGATGACATAAATGATGCAAATCAAAAGATCATTTTTATTAAATCACTGCGACGCCTCTACAATATGGCCGCGACGCCCCCTGGGAGCCGCGACGCACAGTTTGAAAATCCCTGCTCTAAGTAATTATTTTTTTTACTGCATCGCTACAAAGTAAAGAGAAAGTTAGGTAATGTTGTGCGAAAAAAACGGCGAAATTTCGGCAGAAAAACGTTTGTTACAGGGCTCAAGTAACAGGATAAATCCAGTTGCTACATTTAGAAAAACATCTTCTAACACGTGGTGTAGCCAGAATCCATGTTTTTTGGGTCAATAATACTGAAAAATCGAATAACGGCACAGCGTCCGTCCGTCTGTGAACAACGCTGGTGGTTAAAACGTTCAGCCGATTTTCGTCAAAAACCGATATTCCGTAATCGATCTGGCAGATGTCGCGGCTTCTTAAATTTGAAAACGATATTTTAATTTTGTGAGGTACTTTACATAAAGCCTCTGGGACATTTTCAAAATTTGAAAAAATTGCTCCATCGTTTTTGATTAATTTTTTTGTGGGATAGTGTGAAGGACTTTTAAAATAATGATGGAAATCTCCTGTTCGGTAAAAACCCTGATTTTTCGAAAATTGCTGAAGTCTTAACTTTTTTCGGAGTCTGCATACATCTAAATATTAAAGATAGAGATTTTTTCCCATATTGAAATCTGTCCTTAAAGCTAGTTATCGAAATAAATTTATGTACAGTTTTCCAAAAATGCGAGTAATTTTCGCGCAATTTTGTGTGAAATTACGGGCGAGAAAGTACGTGCTGCTTTAGCACCACTAGTTTCAGAAACGCGTAAGAGTAAGTAACTCATAAAATTCACACTTTAAGGGCCATCACTATGAGCAGTGCTCGTAATACTATTTGGTCATGTCTATAAACATGCGTGTGTATTGTGATATTCAAAAATCTCTTACCGCAACATTCGTTTCTATGTCAACTTTGGATGCTATGGAACGCAAAATCAGGCAAGTAAATGTACTTACATTTCACTTTGCTGCTTAATAAAGTAAGGAGTAGGAGAGTATTTATGTCAAATTATTAGCGGTATCTAGCGCTATAAAACGTCAGATATTGTTCTGAACGTTACAATGTGATAGAGAATATGACTTGAAACAGCGATGTTTTTTAAGTTAAAAGATGCATGATAACGTGCTCAAAACCTCAAAAGCAGTGATGTGTCCATCTATCTCACTCGCCTTAAACTTCTTAAATGTCTGGTACTCAGTACCCAGGGGAAAAAGCACAATATTCTAGGGAACACATGAAAATTAACCTGCTGAATCACACTTCTTTAATTACAGTCTGACGTCCATATATCGAATCTGACGGTTCCTTATATAATATTCGATAGAAACGTCTATATACAGAAATAATTATGAAATTTTTATAATTGCTTTTAAACAATTTTAGAAAAATTGGTAAAACGAAAAAATTCAACGATTAAAAATTAACAACTGTTTTAACTATTCGTGCCACAATTATAAATATTAACATGAAATTAGTATTACATACGTACCTGAATAAATCATTAAATTTAAATTAAAAGAAAATCTGTCTTGTTTCACAGATGATGCACTCCATTCAAAATACTGTTCACTGTTGTTTACCACTGAAACACTTGTGGAAACATTTTCTATGAACCTGAAAACTCAGCCAAATTGAAGAATATAATTTATAGTATGTACAGTACATTTTTATTTCATTGAAAAAACAGGCAAGTCAGATAATGAGTTCGGTACGTAAATATAATTTTCCATGTATAGAAACACTTTTAAAACGGATTCTTTAGGGAACAGAAAAATAATTCGATTTATAGAAAATTTCGATATATATTCGATATATGGAGGTCCGATTTTATATTGTTCGCCGCTGTGACTGCTCAACAAAGCGTTTCTATCTTTAGACAGAAACCTTGCACCTATCACGCGGTGCGATGTCCTCAAAACTTGCCCGCCCCAGTGGATGCGTAACCCGCGGCATTGTTCTAAACCAGCAGCGCCGATAAGGCATCGGGTGGCGCGTGGCCCCCGCCGCGGTTCACGCTCTGCCTCCCCCCGGATGAATTGAATTCCGAAATTAATGCCTAATTGTGGCGGCAAGACAATACCGGCGCGAACGCACGGAACGGGAGTGGGAAGTCGTGGGGGAGGTGGGAGTGGGGGTGGGCGTGTGTGCTCTGCGCGAGAGTGGTCATTGATCGACGCCAGCGCGGCGCGCGCCACCCGTGCCATTCCCCCTCCCCCACCCCTCCCCTCCCCTCCTCCGCGCCACTCCACCCTCCTTGCCGTCCCTCCGATGGCCACCCACGCGTCGCCGCCGCCGCCCAAACACCCGATGCGCAAGCGCCAGCACTGAGCTCTGGGTCGATGCAGGTAAAAGTAAAGCAAAGACGACACGTAAGTCCCGTCGAGTCTCAACTAAAAATAACACAAATTGACTGGTGCATGCGGCACGGTTTATTAGGACAACGTGGTGGAACTGACTGCGTCGGACGTGCAGAACTTTGGTGTAGCGTCCTTACACGCGCAGGGCTGTAGGTTCGAGTCTCCACCCCCGTGTAGTGGGATGATAGTTAGTGATTCCGGGGCGCGTCAACTATTGAGGTCATTAGTTTCCGTGTAGTGCATGATTTTCATCGGGAGTTGGCGATGGTCTTCCCCGTTAGATAGCAAGATCCGGCGCCGACTTACGATCGGCTAGCGGGGTTTCCCCGACCAGGTACTCCCACAAGCGGACACCGGCACAGCCAAACAAGCTCTATTCCCCCGAGTGTGTGAGGGGAGATAATAGGACATGGAGGAGGAAGGAAAGATCGCGCGCGGTCCGTGGCCCGTTATTAGGGTACTTCTTCGGCATTCGCCTGGTTGTTGATCGGAGAAACCACGAAAAACCGGGAACCGATCAGAGCAACCGGCCGCTAGAATTCTCCTCCAGAAGCGGCTGAATTTGACCTAGCTGACAAGCTAGTGTCTCAAAACACTGCCACCGGTCGGGATTCGAACCAAGGACCTCCCGGTTAAAGGCACTGCAGTGACATCAGTTGATTCAATGAGCCACCTCTCGCGGTGGTGTGGGTGTGGTTGGCCTCTTATACACTCGCCATCTATACCATACTTCTTATGTCTCGCATTTCTGCCATCGACCTACCGCAGTCATCATCACTCATTTTCATACTCTTCATTATCATTTTTATCTTCAATTCATACAGTGGCAGGTATTGACAAATCATCACTGTCTTCACCTATCCAGGAGAGGGAAATACTTCAAAGCATAAGCCGCCTACGCTCGAAAACCCGGTACGACGCTCATGATCATCATTATCAATGCTTGAAATATTTTTTGAAATTCCTAATGCAAAGTATTTTCTCTCTTCGTTGGAGACTAATTACAATGTCGATACCTCTACAGAAAATGCAGTATATCTCAGAAAATGGTTAACCTTCCTTTGAGTCGTTAATGTCCATACAGACTCTATTGCTTTAAATGCTGACAAATGTAAATACTGTGCAATTGGGAAACGAAAGCGCTGTCATGACTTAATTAGCATTAACATGTATTGTTGATGAATATGTCACAGTAAGTTTCGCATAATTACTGACCCATTTCTTTTCAAGTATTTGATACTTCTTGAAAACCTCTTGAAACTCTCATTGCGGCAAACATATTCTTGCTGGATATACAGATGATTAGAAACATGGGAAACAACTTATTGAAACAATCTTAGCAAATGAGTGTATTAAATGGGTCATCCTATTAAAATCATTTAAGTAATGATTTGGGTGTAGATATTTTGCTCTTATGTAACGTTTATCGTATTTTAAATCCAGACACATTCAACTCTTTATTTCTAAGAACACTATTGTCTGCAATCAGTCAATCACGAAAACAAACCTATCTTTAAAATTTTAATGACCTATCGAATTTATCACATCGTATATCTTTCTCCACAGTGAAAAGGGCGTGGGAGAGCAGAATGGGGTTTTCTGTTCAATTTAGCCTTTCATGATAAAACTAGTGATGCTACTAAAACACATACTTTCTCGCATTGTTTCTAAATGCCCGCAATATTATACTACTAATAAAGTGTTTTCAACCGGAATTTTTTTCTGCTCCGAGACGCGATCTCAATCTTCAAAGGTAACATGCCGGCATTCATCCCACTCCGCCACATAAGCGCCAATGGATCGAACTCGGACCGAGGCGTAAAAACATAAAAAGTCCAATTCATGTAAAAAAAAATAATAATTCGGGACAAGGTATAAAATTTCCAACGTGGATATTTAAGATAGACCTACATAAATCAGCAAGAGTGTTTTCAACCAGAATTTTTTTCAATTCCGGCACCCGAACCCAGTTCCTCAGACTTAACATGCTGGTGCTAATACCAATACGCCACACAAACGCAGTGCACTGAAAAATTCGTTTTCCGGCGCGCGATTACATAACTCTCTCTTCTTGCGAAGTATTTCTAAGGCGAGAAAGTAATAATAATTTCGGAACCATTAGACATATGTAAGTTGATCGCATGGGTTTTGGTTAAATTGTATTTCAATTTAATGTTAAAAATTCATAATTTTTAAATCGGGTTATACAGATGCTCGCAAGACGATTGATTTGACGTGATATTCGTTTTCCGAAATTGAATAATAGAGGTTGAAAAAAAACGATTAAAAGGTGCAAATTGGGCAAGCACAAACTGACACGTTCTGTATATTTATCTGTATTGATTATGTTTGTGAGTATATGTATTTCAAATGATTTTCAAGAAAGTTTCTACAATCCACAACAGTTGTTTCTGCAACAACACATTCATCACATTAAAATCCCAGTCTGGGATTCGAATCTGGCTCCTTGCGTTGCGAAGCACTTAGTCCGAGCACGCTTTACCAGCTCGGCCATTCGAGTTAATTACGAACTGAATACTTACATATTGGTCAGAATGTAGTTGTATCAGCTCTAGCATTAGTAAGCCGATATTTGAGAAACTGAGAAGCAAAATGTCTTTTGGGCGACAAGGAAAGGTAAACCTGAAAGCATAGGCCTTACTCCGAATGCTAGACTAAAGAGATTAGAAAACTAACTACTGCGAGACGAATCTGGGATAAGTCTGTTCCATTCTATGGTATCACTAGTTTACCGTCCCTTATTACATATGTGGAGAAAATTTAAAGAAACAAATGGAGCGGTTTTTGAGATTTTTTTCTTAAGTTTCACGCGCAAATAACGCAAAAACTACTAGTTTTTCAGAAAATTGTACATGATGTTTTTAAAGTGCTAATTTTGTACAACAGACTTTGCGCGAGGCAAAAATCTCTTATCTTTAATTTTGCAGTTCTGAATTATTTTTTTTTGCAATTTTCGAAAAATTGGGGATATCAACGAAAATGATACCGGAATCATTCTCTTCAACGTCCTTCGCACTATTCAACAACAAAACTTAATTAAAAAATTTGGAGCAATTTTTTTGAAAACTTTGAAAATGTCCGTGAGGGTTCATGTAAAGTACCCCCAAAATTAAAAAATTGGTTTTAAATTCCAGGAGCCCCGACATCAGCCAGAGCGATTGAGAAATATGAGTTTTGAAGAAAATTGGCTGAAAGGTTTAGGCTCTAGCGTTGACTACCGACGGACAGACAGACGGACGTATTGCCGTCAATCATTTTTCTGGGCGCACGATAACATTACTTTCTCTTCTTCTTACGAAGTATTCGTAGTAAGTAAAGACAAAGCTTCATGAATCGCGAAAAGAACATGTGAGAAACATAAATAAAAATTAATAACTTCAATATGTCTTACTTTTGTTGTGCTCAGATGTCTTAAGCTCTTTTTAATCTTCATCGAATATAGAAAGTTGCATTAGCTCCATTCCAAGCCGTGTTTATTTTCAAATGCAGTTAATGGAAATAGTTGCCATGGAGGAAGCGCGACACTAACCGCTAGCTATCTCTCTATCTCTTAGAATACAGTACACTCATGTTTTCTAAATAAAAATTACGACGACTAGCGGGATATCCTGTGAGGAAACGCGTGATCTGCTCGCCTGTCCCAAACTGCCAAGTGCCAGTGGAGTATTGCGCCTAGCGGAATCCGGACATTTAGATGGTGGCTTTCGGACCTCCGAGTCTGTTTCCGGCCGACTCGCCGGACTGCTCAATTACTGAATTAGCGTTTCCTCGAAGTCGGGTCGTGCTAGCGGCCCTGCCCCCCCTGCCGCCCATTCACCCACCGCTGCGCGTTGCGAGCTGCCCGCCCATCCGCGCCACCGGCCCTACCCTTTCCCTCGACCGTCGCCTGTCACCCGTCTCCAGTTGCCTGTGTCCATCGTTCGTCGTCCGTCCCATAAGTCTCAGAGTCCTTCCCTGTCACGTCTCCTCACGCCGTAAACCTTTTCCTCGTAGCCTCTCAAAACCCACAACCCACCACCTTATCTCACAGCCTTCACGTCTCCGTACAGTCACCGGGTCCCATTGGCCTGTTCTCTCCTCCTTCTGCCCCTTGGCTCACCTATCCTGCCACGGTTTTCACCTTGTCATTAAATGAGACTGCGTTCCCCGAGACGCCGTTCCCGGTTGTCCCATTGGCGTCATGTCTCCCGCCCCGTCACCCTTGTCTGCTTGTCTCGCGTCTCTAGCTCCGTTACCTTGCCCATAGCTTCACGTTCCGCGCCCCATCACCTTGTCTCGTAGCTTCACATATCTTGCGCGGCCACCTTGTCTCATAGCCCACGCCTCCTGCTCCGTTACCTTTGCACCACAGGTGTAGCCTCCCCGCCCCTCACCTTGTCCCATTTGACTCGCCTACCTCGCCCCTCACCTTATTCCACAGGTCTCCCGGCCCCGCATCGTCAACTTAGGCCATTTGCCTCCCCTACAACCCCATCACGTGCCTCAAATCGCCCGCTCCGTCTCCCCATCGCTGTCTTCTCGAGCTCTAGTCCTCCGTTCACGCCCCTGTCCGTCACCAGAAAAGGAGGCCGCTCATTAATTGCCACATCCCCAGCTTTACGAGTATTCTTGCGTTAGGGACTTTGTAAGATACCGGGGTTTTGGATATGCAATATTACTGGTGAAATATGGAGACTGAGCGTGTATAAGAGTACAACAATTGGAGGTGCATTTCGCTTGGTGGAGTTCGCGTGGAGCAGCGGAGCGGACGGCAGAGGCGAGCCCTGTACCCCGCGTCTCAGGGCAAGCAGATGCGCGTGCTCAACGCAACCGTGGACGACCTCGCCTGAAACGGGGTCGCTCGGAGGCGCGTTTTGCGCGCGTTGATGCAAGGGTATCATGCTTAAGCAACAGGCTTAAGATCATGCTTAAGCACCCCTGCTGCACTCACCGAAGCGATCGAGGCTGCTGCGGAGGGGACGACGGAGGAGGCGCGCCCTTCCTCGTCAGCACCACGTCTCGCCCCTTCGTCCCACGTCTCGCCCCGTCTCCTTCAATAATTGTTATGTCTCCTTCTTTTTATAGGAATTGCGGAATCGTCACATTTTGGACCTGCAACGGCATCTTGCGCACGAGCGAAGCAGTCAGAACTTCACAACTTTCTCACTCGGCACAATATTTATGTAATGATGCTGGGTGAAACATGGCTAAGCCCGCTCTTTCTCTTACATTCCAGGCTTTATCTGCTACACGAATGACAGCAGCATAAGCTGCTAATACGACGGACGCCAACAAAGGAGTCGAAACAGCAATATTAATACAATGAAGCATAATTCATTATATTTCAGTTCTTCCGCAGCTGTAGCACGCCGAGGCCACGGCTGTTGTCGTGCAAACGAAACACGGGCCGCTGCGTCTTATTTCTCTATACGCTCGTCCTGACCGTTCCTCGGAACGTCCGCCCTATTAGCTGTAGATATTGCAAAACTAGTATAGGTAAGCAATACTCCAACCACTCGTAGCTGGCGATTTTAATGCCAAACACACTGGAGCTCCCGCACAACTTGCGCCCGCGGCTGTAAGCTGAAATCTGTGCTGATACGAACGCTTGCGAGATCTATGCTCCATCTGCACCCATCTGTTATCCCTTCCTCATGGACGGCAAGCCCGATGTTTTAGATATCGCGGTTCGTCAGAAAATTCACTACCCTCCCACACTCTCCCGTCAACTACGAGCTTTCCTCAGACCATTTCCCGATGTATAGCGATATGAGACGCGTCGGCCTGTCAATGTCTACTGCACCTACGACGCAGACGCTATGCACTAATTGGATTTAATTTCAGACATATATGTGTGTCAGCCCTTTCCGGGTCAATGAAGCCCACACTTTGCTCACGATTCATAAGCAGGAAAAGAACACAAAATTCTCCGAGTCGTACGGCCAATAAACCTACTGAATACACTCTGCAAATTATGTGAAAAATTAATCTTAAATAGAATTCTTAAATACTTTTGAGATCACTCCAAGTAACAAGGAGCAGTTTGGCTTCCGTGGAACACATCACAACACATCAGCTTGTGCGAATCACGGGCCGCATTAGACGCAACTTCGAGGACCGATTTTCAGTGGAGTGTTCCTTGAAGTCGCCGACGCCCTTTGACAAGGTTTAGTTTCCTGTCAAACTCCACAAC